>OV725082.1:71105026-71705026 GCA_928085145.1 Nezara viridula
TTTTTTTTTTTTTTCTTTTCTGAGAATGTTAAGGTACAGTTAATTAATTTCAACAACTATGTTTCTGGAACATTTATTTTCAAATGTCGCCAAGAAATACTTTGAATTTATTTAGTGAATCACAAGATCCACAGGAAAAAATATTTATGTACATATTTATAATATACAAATATATTTGTTATTATACTTTTATGATATAGTCATTAGTAATTCATGATTGCTGGTAGATTCCATAAATACTTCCTGAAAGTTTCCAATTTTCTTAATTGACTATGTTTCCATAATATTTTGTCATTTTCATGGGATATTTAATGGTGTCTACCCCAGTGGCTTAGAAGTCAATAACCAGATGGGGCATTAAACTGAAACTTAGCAAGTTTGCTTTGTTTTTTCATTATTTAGCAGATTAGAAGAGGTGGAGGATTAAAAGTTTTTTATTATCCTATTATAATTTTTAATAAAAACAAGGGGATGTTTATTTAATAATATAATATTCCTTTATTAGTGAGCAAATCGTTTTTCAATAAATGTAAAACAAAAAATAATATTTTCACTACAGATTTTCTTAAAGATTTATTTTCTATTTTTTTTTATTAAAGGTTTTGGGAAACATTGCTTAATTTGACTTGATTACAGACTGTAGTAACTAGTAATATTAAATTAGATTTTACCATAAATAATTTTCTAAAAATAAATCGTTTTTTAAAATAAAATTTAACAATTCAAAGAAATTCGAAATGTTTCAGAGCATTATGGATAATTTTAGAAAAGAACAATATCTTATATAGAATGCTGTAGAAGGTAACAGAGAGTGTCGAAAAAATCATAAATAATAAGCTCTTAAAACTAACATTATTTAACGTAAATCACATGTTTTCAAGGAAATGAAATGATATTTACTATCTAAATACAAACTTTTAAAATATTTTTAAGTTTAAAAAAAGTATTTAAAATCCACCAATAAAGGCAAGCAACAAAAACTATTTCATTGTACTTGTGTGAAAGAATAAGTAAAATATAAAATATTTTCATGGATGTATAAAACGTATGTTTATAACCTTAAATACATTTACTGTAGTTTAGTAATTATAGATCTGATATCATATTTAAATTTAAACGGATTCTAGCCAATGACATTGTTTAAGATACTATTTCATTGTACTTGTGTGAAAGAAGAAGTGAAACATAAAAATATTTCATGGCTATCTTTATAACATGAAATATATTTACTGTAGTTTAATAACCCTAGATCTGATATTATATTTAAATAATTATGTATCAATCGTGTATTTATTGCAAAATATCTTGATGTAACCTTATAGAAAATTAAATGAGGGAATAATTTGATAAGTTTTCCCTTTGCGATGTTGTAACAGAATCCACTTACAATCAGTGTGACAACTTTTGATCTGTCGATGACAGACAATGCAAATCTCTTAATTCCGTTTTAGTAAACTTTCCAATGGAAAATAACAATTTAATAACTGATAGTCGTACAATCCATAATCAACCGCTGATATAATAAATAGGACTTTTTTTATTTTAATAGTATTTATGATTTATTAGCTGCAATCTTTTAGCTTTAGCTGAGTTAAAAATGCAATTCAAAAAATGTATAATATCCCAACATGGCCAGAAAATAATTTCTATTCAAAGTTGAGCGGTAAGTGAAAGTCGTGTGTTGCGTGCACTAGATTTTTACTTTTCTTCTCGATTTTCACTCTGGTTGTAAATATACCCCCTTAAACATTTTTTAGTCAGATACAACATTCATTTTTCTTGGTAAATTTTTAGTACTGATTTGCTAGAAGAATTTAATTTATTTATGAATTCAATGGATTTCGTATATAGTTGCAATATTTTTTTTCATAGTTTTAACTCTTTTGTACATAGATGTATATTTTTTATACATAGTATTTTACTTAATGTTAATAATAATATACCAACATTTTTGGCCAGGTGTAATATTTTTTTAATTTTTTTTTCTCTGTCACAGGATAAAGTTATTTTTCTATTTTATTCTATATGTCTTTTTTTTAATTTTTGGATAAATATATTACATAATAGAGTGGGAACGTAGCGATGGATTACCCTTCGCAACAATATCTACCCCAGCCATTGATGCTACCATCTGAACCATACATTCAAAAGCTTCCTCAGGTAACCAAGGTAACAATGGTAAATAAAAAAAAAATATATTTCCTGGCCCAGATTGTCATAATTCACCCGTTACAATTGGATAAATTAGGGTGAGGTCTCAATTTCTCAGACAATATAGCCGTGAAGTTTTATAGCCGTATCCTGTTTCCACCCTTAGGGCAAAGTCGCTCTTTTTAAGCATCAATAGGTACAGGATATGGGACACCCCAAGGACCTTTGTTCCCATATATATATATTTTAAAATAAGATGTCATCTTCTTATTATTTTTTTTTTATTCTCCCAGAGAATGCACTCCGAACTAGAAAAATGCATATATCTGATTCTAATATATGCAATAAATGGAAGTAATATGATTGATTTATTTTATTTGTTAAAATCTGTACAATTCAACTGAAAATAAACTATATCAGGTAAAATTGTAAAATTCACAAAATTCTTACATAAGTAACTCCATTTTTTTTTTTTTATGAGAGGGAGCTATTATAGTCCGTGGTAGAGACCACAATTTTTCTAAAATTATTTACATCCGCCTGGAACTTCGTAAATAACTTCATCTCATCGTAACCTACAACTATTTTATTTACGGAAATCCTCGAAATTGGGGCGTTTTCAATATGGAAATTGAACTTTGCCTAGTTTATTAAGTATTAAAAATTCGTAAATACCCATTTCCTTTTCGCTTGTATCGTAAGATAATTTGATCACAAAATCGAGAAAAAAGGTAGCTTACAAAAATCTTGAGCCGTTTGGCGTGACCTACATCCCCAAATCGTCAAAATAACGAGGTTTCAAAGGGTAAACGGCCCAATATTTGTGTTGGCCACCTTTTTGTTTATCGATTTATCGAAATGAGTAGTTACAAGTTTTTACTACCTCTTAGACAAAGTTTGCCGTTCTCCAAATTATTTCGAGTGTTTTCGTAAATAAAATAATTGTAGGCACAGGCGGATCTACGGGGGGGGAGGAGGGAGGCTTTCGGGCTAAAGTCACCGCCCCTCAAAATGGTAAAATGTGACCACGTTTTATGGTAAAAACTATTTAAAAATTACCTCTTAAAGTATTATTGTTCGTGTAATTACATTTAATAGTACTTCAAAAATCACATAAACACCATTTCATATATGAAGATAGTATCTTTCTTTTTTTTTTAGATTAGTTATCGTTATATAGATGAAAAAAAAAAAACTTTCGGGCTGAAGCCCCCCAAAATGAAATCCTGGATCCGCTAGTGGTTGTAGGTTACGATGAGATGAAGCTATTCACGAAGTTCTAGGCAAATGTTAATAATTTGATAAAAGGAGGTCTGTACCACAGAATATTAAGTTTCTTTCCCTTGGTCGATTACAATAGTTCATTCAAAATTCTATAAGCTTTATCGTTGGTAGTAATAATTCGGTTTCGATGATTTTTTTTTCCGGTTCGAATTGAAGTAAGGAATCTTTCAAAGTAATCTGGGATTAATGGAACATATATTGTAATTTTTTTTTTAGCAAATAAATTGTTCTTTTTTTCTCTGATTTTTTTTTAGGGATGTCACTATTTTTTCCTAAAATAAGGATGTCCTTATTCGTAGGAGAAGATAATCTTCAAAATTATGGCTGACTCGTTGGATTTAAAGAAGAATAAATGAAAATACGGTGCATTAAAAAAAAAGAAGATCTTTGGGAAATATTTTTTTTTTTGCTTTCAACTTATTTATTGAAAAATATTAGAAACTGTCTCAAAGGACATTTATAATAGTGTTCAGAGATCGCACTCGCACTTTCTGTACTATAAATAACATAAATTATACAGAAAAATATATATACTAAAATAAATAAAAATAAAATAACCTAAAAATAAATAAATAAAAAGAACACATACATACCTATGTATATATATATATATATATATATATATATATATATATATATACACTATTTGCAATTTGGCGAGAGAACTCCTCCAACTTTGGAAGGAAAAGCAGGATTCCAGGAGATCCCTGCACTTCTTTCTCAACCGCGTCACAAGAGCTAAACCCTGTGGAGATTGAGCAAGAGTGCTTTAGCCACATACACTCATGTCGTGAGTGGAGAATCTGGCCAAACTATAAAAGGTCGTGGGGCCACTGCCGTTTTTCTTGCCTTCTTGGAGGATCATAGAGAAGGGTGGTGCTGGATAGGGATTGTGCAAAGGGATTTGGATGATAAATAAGGTTCTGGTGTAGGGTTTGGTTGGTTACATAGAAAGGATCGTAATTGAGAGTTTTTAAGCGAACACGTACGGTAGCCGGACCAATTAAAAAAATAAATTAATAAAAATACAATAAGACGACAAGCAATTACGGCGATAGACGTTCCCTAAGAATAGAAAATAAACAAAATAAAATAAATTAAGCTCAGTAAAATTCCCAATTGGGACCTCGGTGGGAACCGAATGGCTTTCTCAGGCTGTTAGTGGGAATAGCTCCGGCATCAATGAGCATCTGGTTTGCCCCGACTGACCTCACGTGACGTTGTTGCTCAGGCAACCCCTATAACTTTCGACATCTCTTAATTATTCTTAGCAATGCTGCCTACCTTGACGAGGATATGCTGGTGTTGTGTAACTTTGGAAAAATAAATGAGGACACTATTGTTCGGTTGATTCCAAATACCTGTCCTAATTTAGGCAAGGCGATTTGAACAAGTAACTTGATGGAATAAACAAAATCAAATGGGTGTGCTTAAAAGTTTGGGGAATGGGTGAAATTATGTGTTAGGACTACAAGAAATATTGAAGGTATTGAATGAGATGGAGCCGTCACGTCACGATTTGCTATGTAACGCTTGTTGGTGCGTTTTGGTTACAAATGTCTCAGAAATTAAAAAATCGGACCTACATACTTTAAGCAAAGGAAATATGCATTTCATACTGTCCGACATGAGCTATAATTCAAACTTGCATTTTGACGTGACGCTGAGTTAGAGAGTCGGAAAGGGGAAAACATATACCCAAAAAACAAAATAATAACGACTGTTTTTAACATTTGGACTCAAAATTTAAATAAAATGGAGAATTGAGAAACCAACTTGCAATAGATTTTTTTAATGAGCTGTAAAAAAAAAAAGAAATAAGAAATTAATATAAAAAAAGAATTATATTTCATATTATTAATCCCTGCTTGTTGATGTTTTCACTTCCATCGTGGGGTATTAAGCACACACGATGGAAGTTTATCAATCGCCCATAAAATTTTCAAATTTTAGTTTAAAAATACTGTCAAGTTACAGTTATTTACAAATTAAGTTATTTGGGAACATGTTTTTTCTGTACAACGGAGGTAAAGAACACTATGCCTATTTTTGTATTTAATCATAGGAGCCAATTTTCCATAACTTTAAGCTATTCAAATTAGTTTCTTAGTTACTAAATCTGAACCACGAAGGTGAAGGACAGCTCGTCCATTATTGTATTTGTTCCATAAATTTGAGCTCTTCAATTTTTTTTCTTAGTAATTAAATTATTAAATGAAAAATGGACATGGTATCCCTTATCTCCGGGACACAGATTTAGTTAAATAAAATAAGTGAAAAATATAAAACTGTAAGTTATATATAGTTGCATCGTTTAACTTTTCCATTTCTTAAGTTGTTGCTTCCATGTGTAGTAAAAAAGGAGAGAAGTTTAGCACTCCCCTTGACAAGGATGGAATATACAACCCCAGGCATAGGCCGTGTGTATCACAGTCAACCCTACCAATTTTTTGGGCGGGGTAGCCGAATGGGCTAAAGCGTGTGCACTGTACCGCCGTTGCCCGGCAACCTGATATATAAGATTGTGATAAAAAAAAATAACCACGAGTTCGCGTCCCGGTGCCGGGAGAGTCTTTTAAATCCCCGCCCACACCCCCTGGCCCGGGAAAACCCCGTATAGCCTTAACGGCGAGGAAGGGGAGGACTAAAAAAAAAAAAGTTGTTGCTTCCATTTTTTTCATCCCCTTTGAAGTAAATAGACCTAAAGATTTTGATAAATTCCAATAATGTTTTGAGGGCATTTCGTTTGTTCTCATACATAAGTCTCCAAACTCCTTAATTTGGAGATAACATACATAAAATTGAAATATATACAATTCAGATAAAGTTGAAAACTATTAAAATTTAGAAAGGAAGGAGATGGTCCAGGATGGCCCTCATAGTGGCAAAACTATTTTATTAAAAGTCATCGTTTCGACCCGACTTTGCAGGTCTTCTACATTTCCTTGATTTCCAGTTCTAAATGAAACTCCTAGCTAAACAAACCTGTAAGTTTCTATTTTTATTCTTCTAGTTTTATTTACTTTTTTTTTTTCATACATAAGGCAATAATACTTCCAATTTTCTTCAAATTTTTTTTAATTACATTTGTTGTCTCTTACGTTTCGGGATAATTTTCCCATCATCAGAGCAATCTTTATCTTTACTGAAATTATGCACATTTTATATTAACTTTTATTTAACAATATCAATCTAATTTATCTATTTTACAATTATTTACCTTTCTTTTTTTGATGTGGCACCATTTGTCAAAAATCAAATATTTGTCACATTTTTAAAACTATTTTTTGGTACATTAATCAACATCTGGCTATCATTAGTTTTATTTCTGTACTTTGTACCTGTCCTCTTATTTCTTATTATGTTGTTTGTTGTGTTTTTTTGGCTATTGTTGTTTTTTAAAAACTTTAATATTGGATATTATATCCAAAAACCCAGAAATACTGGCAATAGAACCTAAAATAAATAATAGGAAACTGCTGGAAGGTATACATATACCAAAAAATAATAATAGAACAGTAAACTATAAAACAGATACAAAACATTTAGGTACACTGAATATGTGAAGATGTGTAACAACAAAAAATAGTTTTAAAAATGTGACAAATATTTGATTTTTGACAAATGGTGCAACATCAAAAAAAGAAAGATAAATAATTGTAAAATAGATAAAGTAGAATGATATTGTTAAATAAAAGTTAATATAAAATGTGCATAATTTCAGTAATGATAAAGATTGCTCTGATG
Organism: Nezara viridula; assembly: GCA_928085145.1. Lineage (NCBI taxonomy): Eukaryota > Metazoa > Arthropoda > Insecta > Hemiptera > Pentatomidae > Nezara > Nezara viridula. The sequence goes on from OV725082.1 coordinate 71,112,209, forward strand.
ATGGGAAACTTGTCCCGAAACGTAAGAGACAACAAATGTAATTAAAAAATTTGAAGAAAATTGAAAGTATTATTGCCTTGAATATGAAAAAATTATAAACGTAGGCTTCCTAACAAAAAAAGAAAAATAAGAAGATTATTTTTTTTTCTCCATATTTCTTTATGTCTATTATTTCACATTTGCATATATTACATATTACACTACAACAATTGTTACCATCCATTTACTTCAGTTTAGGGTCTTGTTACTTAGCTTACTGTGTTTATATTTTAATGCACTTACATTAAAATTTTATAATTTTTAATAAGCTTATTCACATTGTTTATAATTTTTGACCACTTTAACTTGTTTTAACTTCCACAATTCTCTATCTTTTTGTATCTTGTCCGTCCTAGACCTGAAGAAGACTTGCAAAGTCGAGTAGAAACGTTGGTTTTTAATAAAATAGTTTTGCCACTATTCAGTCTATTAATGACCGCCACCACGGACCATCTCTTGCCTTTATAATGCAACGGTCAACTATTAAATATTAAAATTTATGGTTAAATGTTTTGTGAATTTTAGCAAATTTTCGGAAACTTAAAGCATATCCGCAACCGGAAGCTAAGAATAGGTTTTACGCCCTCCATTTTTTATCGACCTAATTCGCAACTTTTTTTATATTATATTTTATATTATGTATTGCCTTTATATTATATATTTTACCCCATATTACACCAATAGATAAATATTATAAATTCAAATCATCGAGGGTAGAAATCATAATTTATCAAGCTGATTCTTTGCAATGTTTAAGTAATACATAACACACTAAATGGACTATTTAATTTACAATAAAGCTCTTTTAATATACTTTAAAAGCATCCCGCTGAGGATTGTTCAACAAATGCGTGACCAATTTTTATGACTGGATTTATCATCTTAACTTAAAAGGATTACCGTTCTTATCAGAAGAGGTAGAGAATGTACGTTGGGCTAAGCCGCAAAGGTTGGAGAAAACATTAGCATCAGAATCGAAGAAGTATGTGCCTCGCTGAGATCCCTCAGCACGTGTGCCCCGGAGCAGGGACATAAATTAGGATTTAGTTTTCCCCCGTAGATATTTTAAAGAGTCAACTCTTGGGGAGAGTGCCCTGGGCCGAATGGTTCCGTTAAGCCTAAGTAAGATGAAAAAGGCGTAAATCCTGGATCCTCTGCAGGGCTTTACGATCCGAGGATAAGGGACACCCCTGGGTCCGACCGTCCCCGGGGTCCGGCACTTTTATGAAGTCTTTTATGGCGGCCCTTCTCCGCGCTAAACCATCCTGCGAATCCTTGGAGAAAGTGCCTTTTCGGAGATCTGGAATGCGTAGTCGTTGCATTGTCAGAATTAGTTTTATTTATGTATGATACATTTATTATACAACTACACAAGTTAAACGTACAGATATTGGATGGTGTAATACTACAACAGAAATAAATTTTCTTATGGTAGTCACTAGAACTCAATTTTCTTAAAACATTGTTCTAATTAAGAAGAACCGTTTTATAATATATGCTTATCAATAAAAATATAAAAGATAAGACAAGAGAGCTAATTTCTTTAAATATTAAACTAGTGAAAGCTTTGATCCCTTGAAAAGGGCCTGGAGTCCTGTAACTAAGGGAGTAAAATAAAAAATAAAGATATACACTATAGTCCAACTTCTGCACAAAATAAAGGAAATAAAAATTAATTTTTTAATTAGTGATATATGAGTTTTACTAAACAACCCGGTAGCTATTCATTATATATAGTATATAGATATTCAGATTAGGTATATATTATTTTAGTTTATAAAACAGGTATTAATATAACTCATTTCCTGAGAAGTATGTAAAAATTTTAATTACCTCTAAGAATCAGTAAATATACAAAACACAGTGTTAAATTGCAAACGTTAAATAAAAAAAAAATCAAGATATTTTTTAATTAAGCTTTATATCATTATATCATTTAATATAATTATATCATTTTTACAATTGAGGTCTTCTTAAACGACTTAAGTATAGAATAAAGGAGGTTAAATTTTAAAAAAATAATAATAAACTTTTTTTTTAATTTTATTTTTCTTACAATTAAATTGTTGCATTAATATTTTTTCGTTAATAAAACCAATATAATGTACCAAAAATGTCATTATATCACTATAACTATGCCATTTATGTTTACTGAATTGTGTGGTAGAGGCCTGCAGGGACCCACGCCAGTACCGCTTTTCTGCAGGATAAGTGCATTTTCTACGGAACTGCTTAAAATTTTTTAAAAAATAATCAGCGTTTTAGAAAGAGAAATATATTCTCCAGATGTTTTATTGTAGCACGTTTTGCGTTATTGTAGGCCGTTTAGTTACAAACGACGCTTGATTTGTAACTTGAAAATTTGTTTATTAAAAAAATTGACTTTACTGGCGTTTTTCATAGCCTAAGCCAATTATTGTTTAATATTTCTTCATGTTTTATTACTCCATGACTATTCAGCTTTAAAAGACCACCTATGAAAGACCACCTATGAGGAAATTAAGCCAAATGCTGATTCTCAGTGACCAAAAAACTAACTAAAGTCAAAGTCGTCAATCCGCCATCTTTGGGCGATATTTTGGGGCAGTGCGTTCACTTTTTTTGTGGGAACATTGGCTTTTTTTTAATAAATAGTTACAAGGAACACAAAGATATGCAATTTATAGGGATATGGGGAGGGGGGGGGTGCACGGTAAGGGGGTTTGGCCCACAGACTAATAAGGATCAAATGTGTTTCGTATTACAAATAAGATTGAAGTCCAGAGTACCGATAGCAATAAGTATACACATTGATAAAATCAAACTGGGATCTAAGATGACATTGTTCAACACAATCTGAAAAAGAATCCTGGGTGCTTTTTTCCATAAATAAACAAAGATAAAAGACAAGAGAGGTAACATCTTTTTATATAAAACTATTGAAAGCTGAATGTTTCTTTTCTTGAAAATGGCCTAAAGACCTGACACGTAGGTATTGTGTTTAGAATGTTTTTTCTAAAGATCAAATGTGTGTTTTTATTATTACAAATATAATTAGTCTTAATTATCAATATTAAAAAATATAAAGCATATATGTATTTGAGTAGTTATTTTCATTAGCTTTGTTTCTTTTTGTTTATATACATTTACTCTTAGTATTATTATTTTACTGTATTATTTATTTTTATTTATTGTGAATGGAGTGTGAATGTGCTCTTTGAACACACAGGAAGTTACACTAGGTTATACAGAGTTCGGTGTACTGAATGTTTGTAGCACTTATAACATTAATCATATAACAAAATAACGTTAATATTATGTAATAGAAAATTCCTTTTGTAAGGCCGAGCTCTAAAACATGTAAGTGTAATCAACAATTCATGAGAAGTTATATTGATATTGTTAAAATAAATATTTTTATCTAGTTTATTCGTGTTACCTATTTAAGATATGATAATAAATACGTAATGATTGGTAATAAATGTCGTTAATTGAGGTAGATTGTAATATCTCGCAATAAATATATTTTAAAAAAATATATAAGTATGCTTGATAATGAATGAGCAAAAGTAGTTTATGAAATTTGATAAAGAAACATATTTGCAATAATCCAAAACTTTCTTCCGATTTTTGCACAAATAGCGGCGAGTCAGACAATAGTTGTTAATTAGCAGTCACTTTGTATGTAGATAATGCCATGTTATCCAGGCAACTGTTTTTTTGCGACCGAAGCATTGGGTACGGTTGTGACATAATTTCTGGATAAGGTTGTGTTACAAGTAAATTCTTTTGCTTTTAGATACCCAGAAAAAGCCTGAGGAAGACCGAAAGTTGAATATTACAAGTTTAAGCCTTACTAGTTATAAGCGATCGAATTGTTCTTTAATGTTATATAATACAATAAAAGTCATTTTAGACTATTTTTTTTTATCCTGTCACTGCTGATTCTAAGTACTGTCACAACCTTCCTTGGAGTGGGGTCGGTCGTTCTTTTTTTTTCTTTTTTTTTTTAACTATGCCTCTTTATCGGCTTCGGCCATCAGAGATCTTGCAGCCCAATACCATTCAGATTTTGACGACATGGTATCTCTTATGTTCAACAAGAGCGAGCATATACCTAAATACAGTGCGTCCATATATGCTCCCGAATTACAAAGGTTGCAATGTGAAGAGTCTGCCATTCCTATTCTATGCAGGTGCTTCCTAAGGTAGTCGTGGCCTTTTATCATCCGGAACTCTGCCACAGCCTCCTTTCTCAGCAAGTTCATGAGAACTCGATCCGCTGCTTTAAAGAAATTTCTCCACTGCTTTTCCGCAATACAGCTATTTATTTTTATTTTTTGGCTCTCTGATATGATATTTCATTATCTGGCTGGTTGAATGTGGATTCCTCCTTTGCGAGTTTATCAGCCATTTCGTTTCCACGGAGGAGAGGTCGGTTGTGACGTTTTCCTTTTTCTTTTTTTTTTTTTTTGTAATTTGCTCCTATGATATAACGATTTTATTTACAGACAAAATTTTAGTATTTATACGTGGTCCGTTGTACACTTACCTATAAAGAACACCTTTCTTCTATCTAATTAGTATAGTAACTACATTGAGAACGATTAAATGAATATTGTCACAACCGTACCCAGTCTTCCCTAAGTCAAATAACTTTTAAATTATATTACACATTGTCCTTTAATATTAGCTTTTAAAATTTAATGACTACCTATTTCCTTGAAATTTGAAAAAAAAATCTTAGAAACTGTTACCATCCTTCCGATGTACTCAGCATGATCAGAATCCTGTATTTTTTTTTTCTGGATATATTTCTTTACCTATTTATTTATTATATTTATAATTATTTATGATATATATTTTAAGAAAGGTTTTCAAAGAAGGAAGGGAATACTTACCTGTTGTTATCGAGGATACCGGAGCGAAGGTTCAGGTATTTTAATGGAAGTTATAAATAATCGGCCTGGTGTGGTCTGCCTTTAACAGCTCGAGATTCTTCAGAATCGGGGTTAGCTCTTTTTAGTGTCAGAACTTTTTTTTTTTCCCTTACTTTACGGCCCCCATTTTATATTCCTCAACCAATTGTATATCATCTCTTGTCACTTTTTGTTTTAGGCCGCATTCTTAAATAGATACAGACATCAGGGGACCAACTCCATTAAAAGTTCCATCTCTGAGGGTACAAAACGTAAAAAAGGAGACACCAAAATTATGGCCGCAGGTTCGGTTGGACCAGATGCTCCGGCTAATGGGTCCTAGGTTTCGTGAGAAATGTAGTAAAAATTTATCCGGATGAATACATTATCGTTGATTATATTTATTATGTAATACCTTCTCATATTGTTTTGGTAATAATTATTAGATATAAGTGGAAATGATTTGATTGTTTTAATCAAAAGCTGTTATAAGTATTTAACAACTATCGGTGTATGTGGTATTTATTATTTATCAACATATGTTGATTAATTTTTTGTAATAACATTCATCATCTATTTCTTAGGTTAAACATTTTATCATTAGAGGCCGGAATAAGGTTAGGCGGTGCTAATTGAGTCTGCAATAATTCTTCATATTTTACCATTACTATTTTTATTTAAATTTATTTTGTTATACATACATTCAACTTAATTCTACTAAATTCCAAATTAAATATTAATTAATTCCTAGACTAGATTAATACAAATCAAACAAAAACGTTTGGGGGCCGCAACTCCGTCAGAGAGGCCACATGCGGCCTCCGAGGCCGTTGTAACCCACCTATCTATTTATTTATTTTTTATTATCTCTACCATCTTTTTTTTATTTAGTTGGTTTGGTATTTTTAATTATATACTTAAAACACAAATATTTTTTTAAAAATCGACTAAAAGTAACACAATAAAAAATTTATAAAAAAATAAGGAACACAATGTAAAAAGTAATAATATAATTGGTACATTATATAATAATATTTTATATAACATGTAGATATTTTTTTTTCTAGCCATTTGCAATATAAATATACGATGGTTTCAATGATTTTAATAAATAATAAATAAATCCGTTAAGATGTTTATTTATAACCTTCTTGAGTGTTAGACCACCAGATAAAAATTTTCTATTTTCTATTTCTCAATTGTTACACGCCGTATTAGTATTTAAACAAAATAAATGCATTAACATGTTAGAAATAAACATGTACTTATATTTCATTCCAAAAATTCTTTTTTTGATTCTAATGGTCTTCATCCGGCCAGCGAATATTTCGTTGATAATATTTTATTTTATTTATTTAGAAATATAACAATCTGTCACATGGACAGAGTAATTAAAGTCAGATATGGACACATTCACACCATTTATTATTTTAAACATATTATGTAATATATTTTTAAAATTAAAAAGATCAAATTTTGTTTTCTATATTACTAAAATTGAATCGAATGAATTTTTCCATATAGGTATGTTTGGACTTTATTTAATTAACAACAACAAAAATATTGATATGTTAGTTTTTTAAGTAGTATGTGAATGCCAGAGATGATTTGTGTAGAGAATTGAAAAAATGATTTAGAATAAAGATAAAAGTAGGTCTTGAAATAAGACACGATCCGTGGATATTTTTTGTTTGCTTCTTTTTAATATTTAACCAAGGATTCGACACCAACATAAATAATAAAATTTATTATTTCACAACAGCGAAAATTGCTTAAGATCTAATTCGCTTAGTGATTAAGGCTAGTTATTAATAATTAATATAAAGAGAAATTTTGATTTCCTGCATTCCTTAAGGAAAGATTTTCGTTAAATCATTATGCGCTCATTACAATAAAATATTCATTATTATACAAAAGGTTTAAAAAAAAAATAAACTGTTTGATTTTGTTGCAGATCACCTCCTTCATTCAATTTATAGCTTTTTTTCCCAATTAAAACACGGTTTGGAAATGTATATTTGACAAATGTACGGTTACCATTCAATTGGGTCTTATGAAACTAATTCACTAACTAGCAATGTCACAAACGTCGTTGGGGTGGGGTTGGTTGTGGCATTTTGCTTGTAAAATCATTATCAATTTAACCCAAACAACGAGTATGTTTTAAGTTACACACTAATATGTGCTTTTATGAATGTTCGAAGATTTAGTATTCGCTGTTTAAAAATTAATTAAATAAGCTTTCGTTACATTGCATTCATTGTTTAAAATATAAAATCTTCAATTTTGCAAGGCAAACTGGTGAATATGGTATATTCGATAATTTGCATTGTATAATTTAATACGACTCAGTAAATAATTGTCAATCCTAAGCAAATAATTTGCCAAATTCAAGAGTTTGCTACAAAATTACATCATATAAATAAAAAAATAAAATATAATAAAACAATCGGAAATTGGATGTTTTGCAATGAATAGAAAGATTTTCTGTGTAGATACAAAGCAGATCAAAGTAATGAATGTTCAATAAACAAATTGTTTAAAATTTCAATTGTATAACCGTAAAAATAGTATTCAATACATAGCCAAAAAACATCAATACATAAATCACATTTTCAATACATTGCAATTGCTGTTTCTGTACTTTGAAAATTTTAATTTTTCATATTCGATAGTTAGCTCTTGAATCGACAGTTATGTTATTTTTCTAGTACTAACTATATTTGTTTACATCTCTACTTAATTCCTTCTAGTTATTATATATATATTTACAACTTTTGCTTAATCAACCTTTGAGTATTAAATTTAAACTTAACTATTTAATTGGGAATAAGGTCACTTATCAATTGTTCAATAAAATATCGAATGTTCATTTCTTCTATGTTTATTGACGTTTCGATCCCGGTATTTTCTTTTTATAAGTCAACGATGGGATCCTCTTCAAAGCTAGAATTTTAAAAAATAGAGCTTCGATCAGGCCAGGGACACACCGACAGTCTCAGCACCGTCCACTAGCACATGTATTAAGTAGCTGTCGGTGTGTCCGTGACCTGATCGAAGCTCTATTTTTTAAAATTCTAGCTTTGAAGAGGATCCCAGCGTTGACTTATAAAAAGAAAACACCGGGATCGAAACGTCAATAAACATAGAAGAAATGAACATTCGATAGTTTATTGAACAATTGATAAGTGACCTTATTCCCAATTAAATAGTTAAGTTTAAATTTATATATATACATATTTGCTGTATCTAAGATTACTGGCTACTCTCTTATCAGAAGCCATAGACTTAACATTGTACGTTTTTCTGTATTGTATTTAAAATAAATCTTTTTTTTTTTATGTAACTCACGATATCATAGCGTCAACTGAGTTATTGCAGTAAACAAATTGAGGTAAGCGGCGTTGGAATTTATATGACTACTGATATTTCATTCTTTGGTTTTCTTTGTACTCAAGATTGAACCATTCAGTCAAACTATTCGTATTTCAACTGCTATTGCGTAATGTTTTCTCTTTCCTTGTTTACCCTCTTGTCGAAAATACCTTTGTCCATCCCAAAGGGTTATTCAATTTTTCCGGGTCGGTATTCAAATGAGGCTTATTTGTATTCGTCCGCCTGTCGGAAGGTCTTTGTCTTGCTGACAGGGGACTCTCACTTTCTTTATGGCCCGCAATTTCCTTCCTAGTTCACTTTCCACTCAGGGGTTTACAAAAAAAAAGGGGTTAACTACCCCAACACAGGCCATATGAGACTCGTGTAATAAACTTCGATCCTCGCCTTGACTATGTTAAGCGGACCATATACGGTCAGTCGGAATGATATGAAACAAATGAAGTAAGATGCTTTTATGTTCTAAGTAGTACAGTATATAAAAATAAAGAATTTTTATTATTTTCTTCCGCGTCATAGACAATTGTTAAACATTTATGTGCATGCTTGAAGTTATACAGGTATATATATATGTATATTAAGAAATGGCTAATCGAACTCTCAATAACAATTAATGATAAATAATAATTTATTTGGAATTTTTATCAGTTCCTTATTATTTTTTTTATTAACTAAATTTATAACTATAATTAATAATAAATACAACAAATAAATATGAACGAGTAATATGACTTGTACATGAGGAGAAACTACCCATTGGTAGCACCCCAATTTCCTTATTTTTAAAACGCATAGAAGCATTTGTTTTTCTTTCTCAGATAGTTTAAAAGTAGTAATTCATTACGAGTTGCAATTAACATCTTTCAAAACAGATAAAAAATTAAATAAATAATAACGAGTAATGAATAAATTTCATTAATACGAAATTCGTTGTTCACAGCTGACTAGTGTGAGGGCGAAGTACAACTTTCAAACTTATATCTTGATTATTATGATTGTTACCGAGCGGATCGGAACATAGCTGACACCAGACTGAGATGACGATAGAGTATGCCAGTGTTACCACTCCTCAATAATAAATACTAGTATCCTATTTTTTATTTAAAATATCGCAAATCCTTGTACCCATGCTCCTTGAAAAATCGTAGAAATGCATATAATTCGTATGTTTAAAGAATTTAAAAAAATAAAATTACTCAAGGATATGAAATAAACTCAAAGAAGTGCAACCATCGATGTCATATCTATGGATGAATATAAAATGATGCAAGAATCTAAATATTTGTAAGATGATATAAGTATAATAATTTTAAAAGGTTTATAATCTTAACAATAGAGCTGAATTCATCGTTCTAAACTGGGCGAAAAGATGTCACCAATGAGCTCAGCACTGAGTTTAGGAACTTGGCCATATATATATATATATATATATATATATATATATATACAGATTTCCTCACTTTTTTTCTTTATGTTAATGTTTCAAAAAGGAATTGTAAGAAACATGTTAGGAAATGTAAGAAACATGAAAGGAAATGTAAGAAAAATGTTTACCAAAACAAAATATGCATGGAAGTATATTTATCTTCAGAAACTATTGAACGCATCTCTTTAAACACTGAATAAGACCAAATATTCTTTTAAAATTTTATTTAATAATTTGGTGGGCCATTAATATGCTTATATCAATAAAACATCTAAATGTACGCATTCTGTGCCGGTTTTGTAAGATCTAAATTAATATGTTTAATAAATAGCAATAAGCCATCAGGTAACTGCAAGACTCTTACTCAAGATCAAGACTAAGGTTTGCTGACGCAAGACCAAGATTAGTGTTGCCCTAATTCGGTCTTAGTCTTGTTCTTTGCAAGACCAAGGCCAAGCCTGGTAAAAAATAAACGTTTTTGTGAATAACAATTAAGACAAAATAGTTACTAATACTTTACACTTTAAGTTATCATATGTAAACAATTAGTATAACTAATATATGTTTGCATTTAATACCTGTACCACTACAACCCATGAAGGGTCTGGGGTTCAGTACTATTTAGGGAAAGCACTGTTTCTAGGTCAACGGTTGTGCAAGGAGGTGATTTGACCGAGATCACGCTCAACCGCCAGGTTTTCCCCCTTAATTAATTATTTAATTAAGGGTACCCACTTTATAGAGGCTGGGTGTGCTCCAGGAGGGACTTCCTACCCAGGGTCGCCCAACCGCCAATGAAATAGATAAATACATTTTCTGCCATGAGCCGGGGTTCGAACCTGGGAACTTTGCATTGGAAGCCCAGTGCTCAAGCAGTGGGGTAACTCAGTGCCTACCACTGAGTTACCCCACTCCCTATGTTTGCATTTAACTCTTTCAATTTTTCATTAGACTTAGTTACGTTTCCTCTTTCTGAAAAAAATACAATAATATAGTAGTAAGCTAATAGGTTAATTGCAAGACTTGCGCAAGACCAAGACCAAGACAAAGTTCGCAAGACCAAGAATCGTCTTGGTCTCGCATTAGGGCAACAATAACCAAGACTGACTCGGTTCAGCCTATATTGAATTTTAATTACGTTATTAAATTTCAATATAGATAGAAGATTTTTTTTTTTTAAGGGGAGAGGAAGGAGTTTGCATTTCCACCTCGGCGTCTCCTTTCTCCAGAAGAGCAATGTGGATATTGTCGGCCGAGACAGCGGTGCAGAACCGACTTCCAATTTTCCTAAAGCCTGCTGTTTACCAAACTCTCCCCAGCACTCTCTGTAATGGAGGCCGCCGGCAGTAAACTGTGGCAGTAAAGGTTTAGCACCTGAGTGCTCGTTATCGGAACACCTCCCTCTAACTGTTCCAGCCCAATATACTCTCTTTGTCCTATATCTCTCTCTCTCTTTCTCTGGTGGAGGGAGGATTAACCGCTTAAGAATTTTTCGGTAATTAGTAAAAAAAAAATCAATAACAAGGAATACAAAAACCGGAACAGAACAGAACTAGTTAGCAACATAATAAATAAAAGCTCTGGTGCGGTGTGCGTCACATCCCTTTCACTTACCACCTAACTTTCAGTAGAAATTAATTTTAAATTATTGAACATAATAATTGCAAATATATACCTAAAAAGATCCATTTTTATAGCTTCCAACATTCCAATACAAATTTTACGACTCATAAATAAAGGAGCTGGTTACGTGATTAACGAATCCCTATATACTTCGATCTGCCAACAGTTGATCATCACATAAAGATTTTCTTCAAACGATTTCTTACTAATTTTCAGTGGCATACTAATAAGATATATGGCTTATCTGGCCAGAAACCTTCCTTAACAAACCATTGTAATTGAATAAGACCAGAAAAGCAATGCGGTGAACACACCAGTTATGGAGAGGGGGCTCAGTGATGGACAGGTTAGAGTTTAAATGTAAAAAATCTGGTGTGTCCGCTCACACGACTTTCCTACCTATTTCAGAAAAGTTTTTATATCTTTACATATGTTCATGAAAAAACAAAAAAGAAATGAACTAAATTTATTTTCCTGAAAATTAATCAAACAGAAGATTTGAGTACGATTTATTTGATATATTAAGGCAATGAAACCAGCTTAAGGTAGATCAGTGTAAAAATTTCAATACTCACTATTATTGCTCGTCAAAAACTTTTTGCCATAGCTTAGTATTGTCAAACAATAATTTCTGTTAAAAGTAGAGGAAATAGTGAAGGTTGTGTGTGATGCGGGCAACAGAATTTCTTAATTTCACTTAGTCATCTTTATTCTCTTATTCACCCCTTTCTGACACCTGGAAATGAACTCGTAATCTTTCATTGGGAATCGAATCGCTGTAACTTCGTTAATAGTTGTCCAAAATGAACGATTTTTATAAGGCTTTGTAGGAAATTTAATTACCTTTCAAACGATAGCCTAAATGGGCTGTGAAACGTATAGGTCTGTCGAAAACCGCATGTCGGAAATTTGACCCGATTGCAATACTTTCCTTACCTAGTATAGGCAGAAAAGTAATAAAATAAGTTTAAAAAATGTGTAAAAAATAGAATAAGCTGTATCATCGCTAATACTGGTTCAATTCCGATGATTCTTTTTTTGTTTTGTAGGTAATTTAATTACCTTTCAAAAGTTTTATTATAAATTTCACCGTATAATATATACTTAGGGAGTTAGGCCCCATAACATTTTTCTTTTCTTTATAACTTTTTTCTTGAATTTTTTCAGGAATTTAGCCTATGTACGAAAATTGAAAAGACAATAATTAGAACATCATAGAAAAGTTTCATCAAAATCGTTAGAGCCGTTTTCGCGCTACAGACTATGGAATAACATGTTTTTCATTTATTGCGCGCAAGCTATTAGGCATAGAGCAACGAATTTCTGTCACAGGCATCAGTAGTCAAAACCCTACAAAATAAAAAACAAAACAACAAAATCGGTTCAGTAGTTCCAGAGAAAATCTTGGCACAGACAGACAGACAGACTGACAGACCAATGGTTAAAAATGTGTTTTTCGGACTCAGGGAGCTGTGAAACGTATAGATCCGTCGAAAACCGCATGTCGGAAATTTTACCCGATTGCAATACTTTCCTTACCTAGTATAGGTAGGAAAGTAATAATAAGCTTCCTTGTTGATTTAAAGGTTCCAGTTTTTTTTAAATTGAAGAGCAATGCCCTCTATTGATAACTGTATGAACAAAGTTCCCAAAATAAAGTTTAAAAATACATATCGTTGTTGTTTCTATATTGCTCTTGAGATCAGTGTGTTTCATACCTTCCTACTAGCAGTTTTGCTTAGAGTAAGTTGAACCTTTATTTTACCTTATCTTTATAGTTAAATAAAAATTTAGAATTTTTCTGAGGTACGTCCATTACTGGTACCGAACCTCTGTCCATTACTAGCATAATTGAAGTTCGGGGTGTCCATCAGAAGTGCAAAAATATTTTGTTTTTTCCTGGATATAAAATATATGGATTTTTACCTGACTATCAAGGTCAGGAATTTAAAAAAAAAAATTTTAACTATTTAAACTTTCACCTAAATCCATCATTTCTATAGCCGTAAGAAAACTCAAGTTTTACTTTCCCAATAAATACCAATATCTTTTCGATTTTAACCATTTCTAAGACAGAAAAAATAGTTTGGAATAAAAAATATCCGCATTCCTCTATTGTATCAGGTTTTAATTACTTTACAGAGTTCCGGTTAATTATTTCATTTGCTGCTGTTTACAGATCTCTAAGCCAGAGTAAGATTTTGTGATAAATATTGTTGTTATAACAAAAGTTTTGGATAAAAAAAAAATTGATTAAAAGAACTTTTCGATTTGAAAGGATTTTTAAGGTGTGAAAATTTAATACCAATCTTATTACTCTATCAAAACATATGCTTCCCTATCTTGTTACGTTGGTCTATTCGTTTCAATATTGTATTCATTATTTAGATTCTGACAATTTTTTTTTTTTTTTCAAACTGGCCCAATATCTTATGTAAGATTAAATACACCAGCCAGGTATATTTTCCAAATAAGATCTAAAAACGAGAATAATGCATGAATTGTAGATCTTAACACATCCAACAAATACATTTTCGGTAGTGTCAGATTTTCATAATGGTTGAAGCATTGTGATTTTTTATCTTCCCTGATCGTATCCAAAGAATGTACCTAAGAATGTATACCAAGAATGTGGCCCATCTGTGTGCTCTCTAATTTCATGAGATAATTTTCATCCTAAGTGTTAATTTAGATGCATTATTTTCTATCAATATAAATTTATTTCGATGATATTTATGTCACATATTAAACTCACGGCTGGGAGAAAACCATGTGTAATATCTGAAGTACTTTCTTATTTTATGCAAATTGGTGGGAATGTGTTCATGTATCACTATAAACTATTGTCCACGTGACAGATTGTTATAATCCTAAATAGAAAAAAAAATAAAAAAAATTTATGCAAATAAAAAATATTTTCAAAATTGGTATTTAAATAGGTTTTCGATTTTTTTCTTCTACTGTTTGTTTAAGTGTTCGATACTTATATGCAAATAGATTTTATGTGTTTTTTCTTATAGCGTTAGCATGTGGCAGTGTATTTTATGTATTCTTCTGTAAATATATTATTTTTTTATTGATGCCGATTAAATGGAGCAATAAAAGGTAGAGTTATAAAATTCCTCTGCATCCCCTCCTAGTCTCTGGTGACTTTTATAGTTCCAATAGCGTGCGGTATCAGGTGTCTTGTGTACCTGTGTTCAGAGTTAAAGTAAAGTGATCCCTGTTTTGTATGCATGCTATAAGAATATTTATTGAAATTAACAGCTGCAATATATATAAAGTGGTTGTTGTTTGTACTCAGCATTAATCATATCAAATGATAAGAATAATCTCATAATTTATTGAGGTGCATTTTTTTTTTTTTTTAAGCTGACATAAAGTAATGAAAAAAAAGTTAAATGCATTAAAATCGATAAAATATATTTATTTTTTTTTGCACTGATAGATGCTACCATTATTTTATATAATAATATATATAATAAATTAAATGTAAAGCAAAACCATACTTCTTAAAAATATTATTATCTAAAAAGCCTGATATACATAAATACATTTTTAAATAAATAAATACGACAAATATTACATAAATAATAATTTTAAAATTAACTTTTAGTTTTTTCCCAGTCCGCTGGTGTTCCTCAAGGTAGTATCCTAGGTCCTATCCTCTATACAGTTTATACAGCTGACATCCCAACCCATCCCAACACTGTCATCACCACATATGCCGATGACACATGTATCCTATCAGTAAACAATGACCCAGCAATTGCATCCCAAATGCTTCAATCACACATCATAAATCTAGAAGAATGGTGTCAAAACTGGAGAATTAAAATAAACTCCAATAAATCCCACCAAATTACCTTTACCCTTCGTCGTAAACCAACGACTTCCTGTCCTACAGTTTCCTTTAACAATACTCCACTTATCCCTGTTGAGCAAATCCGATATCTAGGACTCCACCTGGACAAACGACTAACTTGGAATCCTCATACTAGACTGAAACGACAAGAAACCGCTCGACGTTTCCGATTACTTCAGCACTTACTAGACAAACGCTCTAAACTTCCCATTAATTACAAAAGACTCATATACTTGACTATAATAAGACCTATTTGGACTTACGGAGTTGAGCTATGGGGCTCCACTAAACCATCGAATTCCTCTCGCATCCAATCCTTACAATCCAAAATCCTTCGTAAAATCCTCAATGCTCCTTACTTTGTCACTAATAAAATTATCCATAAAGATCTTAATGTTCCTTATGTTTCAGATCTGGCCCAATCCAGATACCTATCCTTCCATAATAAACTTCAGAATCATCCCAACCCTCTCGTTTCTAACCTTGCTTCCTCTTCAATTCCTGATAACCCTCCGAGGCGTCTGAAAAGAAGATGGCCCCGTGATCTCCTAATGTAGTCATATCATTAGAGTGCTACCATTGGGTAGTTACTCAGCAAGTGTATTCATGTCATTATATCAATTATGTTCAAATTTACTTGATGTATTTATGTAATACAGTTGTAAATGTCATAAAGAAATAAAAAAAAACTAAAAAAAAAAAAAACTTTTAGTTTAAATATTTACATCACATTTATTAAAGTAAAACCTCCTGATTTTTCTGTTTTTATACATATTTAAGAATATTTTAAAATACAAAATAACGTATCCAGAATTTAATTTTTATAACCAAAAGCGAAAAATACTACTTTTATGAAATGATGAAGTTTCAGGACAAAAAAAAAAAAAAAAAATGCTTTTACAGAAAAAGTTCTTATATTACTTTCACTTACCTACATATGTAATATATAGTAAGGGAAAGTAATGCGTATCAAATCTGAGTTTTCAACAGAAATACACAACCAAGTCACGCAAAATGGTCTGTGTGTCTGTGAAAAGTTTAGCTCAAAAACGAAAAGTCGTACGAAACTGATATTATGTATTTAAGATAGACATATGCTTTAGATGTGACAGTAACTTTTTCCTTAAAAGCAGATGACCGGAAGTGCCACTTTATATCAACGGTGAAACACATTTTTACAATTTTCTCAAAATTGCTCAAACGATTTTGATTAAATTCAGTGTATCATTATATAATTAAGTATTATATAATATCATTTAAGTCTTATACCCATTGATGTCATTTTTCAGGGCCTAAACCCGCAATGTTCATATACGTCTTCCACAAAAGTACCTTTAATATTGTTTATTTAAAAAAACTAACTCTATAAAATAAGACCGTTATTTCTTCACCACATGTATTTCAATCTATAAATGTTGTAAAGAAATAACAAAACACAGCCTTATTTTCTATTATTATAAATACTTCACCTACAACAAATAAGCACATATGAAAATAAACTCTCTTTTATTAGAAATGTCACTCAAATGACATTACTCAAAAATGTTGAAATTGGAGTTAGTCATTCTGTTAACTGAAAGGCTCAGAGACTGAAGTTGTGTAGTTTATAAGAGCAGACGGAGGAACTAGATTTTTATTTTCTACTGTCGATATAATAAATAGACTTTTTGTAATTTTAATGGTCCTAATGATTTTTTATCTGCAAGATTTAAGCTTTAGCTCCGTTTAAAATGCACTTCAAAAATTTTAGAATAGCCCAACATTGCCAGAAAATAAAATTTCTATTCAATGTTGAGCGGTAAGTGGAAGTTGTGTGTTGCGCCCATCAGATTTTTTTACTTGTAACATGTTATTATACGTTATAAATAATAATATATCGTAATGTACATTATCATTTAAAAAATAGAGTATATATTTAATGTTTAAGTATTTAGCTTAGATAACTCACAGTTATGGAATAATGGATCAATGAAGAAAAATATATATTTTTCCATATTGAGGGTTTTCAGCCCCAAACCTCTCTCTCCCATATACACGGTGGGCCAGACCCCCTTACCGTGCACCCCCCCCCCACATCCCTATAAATTGCATATCGTTGTGTTCCTTGTGACAATTTATTAAAAAAAAGCCAATGTTCCCACAAAAAAAAGTGAACGAACTGCCCCAAAATGGCGTCCAAACATGGCGGATTGACGACTTTGACTTTTGTTAGTTTTTTTGTTACTGAGAATCAGCATTTGGCTTAATTTCATTATAGTTGGTCTTTTATTAAAGCTGGATAGTCATAGAATAATAAAACATGAAAAAATATTAAAAACTAATTGGTTTAGGCATTAAAAAAAATCGGTAAAGTCAATTTTTGTTACAAAAAAATTTTCAAGTTTAAAATCAAGCGTCGTTTGTAATCAAACGGTCAACAATAATGCAAAACGTGCTGAAATAAAACATCTGGAGAATACATTTCTCTTTCTAAAACACTGATTACTTTTTAAAATATTTGAAGTAGTTCCGTAGAAAATGTACATAAGCGGCAGAAAAGCGCTACTGGCGTAGGTGCCTCAGGCCTCTACCACACCACTCAGTACTCATAAATGGCTTAGTTATAGTGCTATAATAACGTTTTTGTTATATTATACTGCTCTCGACCAATCTCCGCTGGCTTTAGTACCAGTGACGCGGTTGGAAGAGTAGCGCAGGGTTCTCCTGGAGTTCCCTCGCCTGATTGTATATAGGTATGCATGTTATTTTTTTTTTTTTTTCCTTAGTTTTAATTTTCTTATTTTTTAGGTTATTTTATTTTATTGTCTATTGTATATACTTTTGATTATTATTTTGTTCTATTTATCTTTTTATCTATTTTTTTGTACATATGGTGTGAATGTCATCCTACCTCACTATAACCAATGTCGAACAGACAGATTGTTATAATACTCAATAAAGAAATTTAAAAAAAAAAAAAAAAATAGTGCTATAATAACGTTTTTGTTATATTATATTGATTGTATTAACGAACAAATATTAATAAAATAATTTAATTGTCAAAAAAATTTTTTTTTTAATTTATTATTAATTTTTTTATCTATTATTATTTATTTTTAAAAATTTAACTTCCTTTATTCTATACGGAGGTCGCATAAGAAGGCCTCTATTATAAAAATTATATGATTATAATAATACAACTTAATTAAAAAATACTTTGCAGAATATCTTGAATTTTTTATTTAATATTTGCAATTTAACATTTTGTTTTATATATATATATATTGATTCTTAGAGGTAATTTAAATTGTATATACTTCCCCGGAAATGAGTCATATTAATATCTGTTTTATAAACTAAAATAATATATACCTAATCTGAACTACTTTTAATGAATAGGGGATGGATTGTTTAGTAAAATTCAGATATCGTTATAAAAAAATCATTTTTATTTCCTTAATTTTATTCGGAAGTTGGACCATATCATAAAAAATATGAACTTTTAATATTAAATGCATTATTCCCTCTGCACAAAATAAGGATGGAAAGGGCGAAGCTATAAGTTCTTCTAGGTAGCTGGAACTGATTGTTAGTATTTGGTCTCAAAATGAGGGAAAACGCGAAATTGAACCCAAACATTGGAAAAAAATCATTAAGCGAACGACAAAGGAAGTGCCAAAATTTGGGAAAAAGAAAACAAGGATCAGTATCCGTTATATGGCTAAACGAATATATAGTAGACAAATCAACAGAATATTTCAATATGCTGCTAAAAGGGGGTCAAAATGCTTGATCAGTTTGGATGATATTAAGCAGGTTTATTATGGTGAAGACCATTTCATCAGCAAGAAAGATTTGTTCTAAGCAATTGGCAAGCAGGTCTGGAGGAAGTAAACGAGGTTTATAATAATGAAAACCACTTTATTTTAGATTGCTATTGAAGTTGCACGTTGGGGCTATCTTCACTTTGAAGCAGGTTATAGAGAGGTCTACCGAGAAAGGAAAATAGCTCTCCTCCTGTTTAGTGCAATTCCTAAAGATTTTTGAAGGAATCTGAAAGGAAAGCGAGCTTTTGTGAAAGACTAGTAGATATGAGATCAATCCAAAGTGTGAGGCACTAAGCAGATAGAGAACCATTTTTCTTTCTCTGTGGACTTCTCTATGACCTACCTTAAAGTGAAGTCCCAATTTGCAACTTATGTTCCAATGTGCAACTTGAGTTTCTCAATCCATATCGCTCAGACAATCGACAATATTTCTTATTTTAACTTCTACGATTCTTGAGTAGACTTTCTTTGGTACTATAAACAGTACGGAATCTCGAATAACATTTCCTAGTATCTCATTTCCTGTAAAGAGACAAAACTAACGTCCTTTCATATAATTTTCCTTTAATACATTTGTAGCCTTTGTACGCACAGCATTTCGGGTAACTTCGTCCAGACCAGCTGACTTGCCAATTGCTTAGAACAAATCTTTCTTGCTGATGAAATGGTCTTCACCATAATAAACCTGCTTAATATCATCCAAACTGATCAAGCATTTTGACCCCCTTTTAGCAGCATATTGAAATATTCTGTTGATTTGTCTACTATATATTCGTTTAGCCATATAACAGATACTGATCCTTGTTTTCTTTTTCCCAAATTTTGGCACTTCCTTTGTCGTTCGCTTAATGTATTTTTTCCAATGTTTGGGTTCAATTTCGCGTTTTTCCTCATTTTGAGACCAAATACTAACAATCAGTTCCAGCTACCTAGAAGAACTTATAGCTTCGCCCTTTCCATCCTTATTTTGTGCAGAGGGAATAATGCATTTAATATTAAAAGTTCATATTTTTTATGATATGGTCCAACTTCCGAATAAAATTAAGGAAATAAAAATGTTTTTTTTTATAGCGATATCTGAATTTTACTAAACAATCCATCACCTATTCATTAAAAGTAGTTCAGATTAGGTATATATTATTTTAGTTTATAAAACAGATATTAATATGACTCATTTCCGGGGAAGTATATACAATTTAAATTACCTCTAAGAATCAATATATATATATATAAAACAAAATGTTAAATTGCAAATATTAAATAAAAAATTCAAGATATTCTGCAAAGTATTTTTTAATTAAGTTGTATTATTATAATCATATAATTTTTATAATAGAGGCCTTCTTATGCGACCTCCGTATAGAATAAAGGAAGTTAAATTTTTAAAAATAAATAATAATAGATAAAAAAATTAATAATAAATTTAAAAAAAATTTTTGACAATTAAATTATTTTATTAATATTTGTTCGTTAATACAATCAATATAATATAACAAAAACGTTATTATAGCACTATAACTAAGCCATTTATGAGTACTGAGTGGTGTGGTAGAGGCCTGAGGCACCTACGCCAGTAGCGCTTTTCTGCCGCTTATGTACATTTTCTACGGAACTACTTCAAATATTTTAAAAAGTAATCAGTGTTTTAGAAAGAGAAATGTATTCTCCAGATGTTTTATTTCAGCACGTTTTGCATTATTGTTGACCGTTTGATTACAAACGACGCTTGATTTCCAACTTGAAAATTTTTTTGTAAACAAAAATGACTTTACCGATTTTTTTTAATGCCTAAGACAATTAGTTTTTAATATTTTTTCATGGTTTATTATCCTATGACTATCCAGCTTTAATAAAAGACCAACTATAATGAAATTAAGCCAAATGCTGATTCTCAGTAACAAAAAAACTAACAAAAGTCAAAGTCGTCAATCCGCCATGTTTGGACGCCATTTTGGGGCAGTTCGTTCACTTTTTTTTGTGGGAACATTGGCTTTTTTTTAATAAATTGTCACAAGGAACACAACGATATGCAATTTATAGGGATGTGGGGGGGGGGTGCACGGTAAGGGGGTCTGGCCCACAGACTAATAGCTTAGCAATAGGCCTGTTAGTCGACAAATAAAATCTATTAGAGAATAAAATAAAGAGTAACATTTAGATATCGACTAATATAATATTACTTATTATTTATGGAAATTATAATTTATCTATTATAGTTTAAATCTTATTAATGATAAAGTGATATGATATTGAATTGCAGAATGTTCCTGCTGATGGAGTGAATCTCCAAATCGTTGGAGTGACTATGATAAACATTTTTTATATAAAATGATTTACAAAAAAAAAAAGAACATAACATGATATATTAAATATGTTATAAACTATATAATTTATATTGAATCCACAAAAAAATATTCTCCTAATCAGCCCGGTCGCATCTGTTTAATTTTTTTTTTATTTTTATAGCTTACCGAAGAAAAACACCTTGCCGGTCAAGAAACCTGCCAGCTCGTCTTGTAAAGCAATAAAACCATCAGCGAAGGAATCCCTGATCAAGAGCGGTCAGATCGGAATTGCTCTCTCATTGGTCGAAGACGGGGCTGCCTCGACTGAACAGCCAATGGGAAGAGGGCTTGCAACATACACGAGATATTTATCTGCTCCTGCCACTCCTAAATTAAAGTAAGCCTTGGCCTTTTACGAGCACAGATCTCGGAGACAGATAATGGCGAGCTTAATATTTATTCCTAACACGTGGAGCCCTTTTCCCAGGCTACTAGTCCACGTTGCCACCAGATGTGTGTATGTGTGTGTGTGTGTGTGAGAGAGAGAGAGGAAAATAAATTAATTAACCATTTGTAATTACCTCATAAATAGAATATATCAACTTCATTAATTATCAATTAATAAATTTCTTCGAATTTTTGCCATCAGTTTGAATTGGATAGATCAATTTTCATTTATTTTATAGAAACTTTCTTTTTATTACCTAATTTTAACATTTGCATGATTTATGATAAGTTTGAAAATCTGCTTAGTCTCAATCACAGAATAATAGTAAAAAGTAGATATTATAAAAAAAAAAAAAAAAAAGTAAAGAGCCGAGACTATTCTGACTTCAGCTCAGCGCCAAAGAAAATAAGAGAAAATCATATGAAACTAGTCGAAGGAAGTCTAAATTTTGTTGGGTTGTGGGAAGTGATATGGCAGCATTTCTTCCGATATAAAAATAAATAAATAAATTAGCTGGTAAGTAAAATATTACTTTTTAACTCATAAAATCGTCTTCCAAGTAGGTCCAGTATAGATTTTTGTCAATTGTATTGGTAAATTTATTACACATATTTCAAGATCTATGACACTTCTTATGGGTATGACGACTTGTTTTGGAATTGTAGTCTTATAAAAGAAAAACTTATAAAAAAAAAAATAGGGGAAGTATTTCCATTAATTTCTACTAAATGAAGGGCATCATAGCAGATTTATCTGAAAAAAAAATTTTAAAAATATATTTGGCCTAGATATACAATACGTCATTAAGGTTCTTGCTTATACTACAAGAGGATAGATGAGCTTATATAAATTCTTTAAATTAATTATTATCATGCTTAATTTGAAATGTGAAGAAGTAAAGAAAATTAAATAAATAATTATTGGATAATTCTAATAATTATTTACTAACTCATTTTTATTGATTTTCTGAACAAGATTCTGTGAGAGATTTAAATTGGACGGATTAACAGAATATACAAAGACCACTGTGCAAAAACTTTGTAAATAATAGCTCAAAATAGAAGTGGAGCATGCTGGTTATATTAGAAGATCTAAAATATCTGTAATCCAACGCAGAAAAAAAAATAGTTTAACTTCCAACCAATGCCTCTAGAATATAATTAAAAATTTCTAAATAGTTCACCCAACTTAACAAAAATATATATATATATATATTAGTTCTGAAACCGTTATTGGTATTTTTTATTAATTTATTTTTTTTAAACATTGGTATGATTCCAAATACTTTATATTTCTTTATTAAACAAATTAAGGAATGATAGTGTAGTGTATCGAGAATCAGAATGTTTGAGAAAAATATATATATTGTATTCGGAGAAAAGCAGAAGTCGGCCAAGACGGACTTTTTTTTTATAATCAGTTTTTTTTTCTTTTCTTAAATATACTTTAAAATTCAGTTAAAAACTCATTACTTACGCTGACGATATAACAGCTTTAACAAAACACCATGACCCCAGAGTAGCCACATTAAATTTACAAAATCACTTATTAAATTTACAAAATTGGTATTCACTTTGGAAAATTAGATTAAATCATAACAAATCACAACTCCTAACTTTTGCGCTTCGACGAGACACATGCCCACCAATTTATATCAGCAACAATCCAATTCCTCAGATGGACATTATACGCTTCTTCGGAATAATATTTGACAGAAGGATGACCTGGGCCCACACGTCAATATGAAAAGAAAGACTTTGAACAAGCGACTGAAAAACTATACTCACTTTTTTCTAAATCAAAATTGAAAATTAGACAAAAACTAAATATATACACTTACCTGTTCAAACCCATTTGGGCATAGCAAAAATGACTCACTTACGAAAACTACAATCTTTTCAATCTAAAATTTTAAGACTAATAACTGCATCCCCCTGGAATGTCAACAACTAACCTAAGACAACCAACCATTGACCACCACATACGTATTCCACTACTATCGATTTCATCTTAAACTACACGGTCATCACAATGGCCACGTCAGAAATGCTCATCAGGAGGCGACTGAAGAGGAGCTGGATGAGTGAACTCCTTTCCAGATTTTAACAGATCAGGGAAGAGGTGCTTCTGGGTTCCATTCTTCTTCTTGCCTATCATGCCATTTTATACCTAACAACAAATCTGCTAATTGTCACTACCATGACAGGTGCGGATGAAGAATTGAAGACCAAAAAAAAATCTTTAGGCAATACCCAAAAGTTTATTTTCTGGAAATAATAAACCAAAATCATTGTTATAAATTCAGATTCCTACTTGGCGAATGACGATAACCCATATTTTCTCAATGCAGCCGTTTAAATGTAGGACATTATAATTATTATATTATTTATTATACAGCCGCATTAAACCATGTTTTCTGTCCACTGATTACGTGGAAATAGACAAGATAATTATGGAGATGTTAAAAGGTTAATAGAGTTGGTGTGCGGGGAACCGAGGCGGGCACAGGCAACTACACAGTTAGCAGAGCGATTAAAACTTTTATTGGTATAATAATAATTAAATACGGTGATGAAGGGAAATTTACAACGCTCATTCACACGAACCAATAAAACAATAAATTTTGAATGAATCCGCATACAAACATGCTGGTCAGAGTTATTGCACACTGTTAACTGTAAACTTCCTTCATTCATTATTTCCTGCTGTTATTTGGTCTGTTTCTGTTTTTTTAAGGTAGTTAGGCTTGCTCTATATATTGTTATCTTTTAAACTATAGTGTCCCATGGATAAAGTATTCCTCAATGTTTTATCATTAAATAAATAAACAATAACAGACTAAACAACTTCATTTTTTACATAATATAATAATCAGAAACAAGTATTTATTACATACAATGCGATATGAAATATATATATTTTTAAAAATACTACGATCCTTAATAGACATGATGAATGATAATTATTTATTTCATTTTTATTTACTTACAATGTAGTAATGGAAAGTTTCTCTTACGGATGAAATTATCATAAATGCAAATAAATAAAAACAACAGCATAATATTAATGCATTAATATAACATATATTAATATATTTTTTTTATTTGATTATACATAGAAAATTATGAACAGAAATAAAACATTACTAATTTATTAAGATAAGCAAAAAGGTCGAAAAGAGACATTGTGAATGGAAAAAATCAATCACTCAAGTATTTTTTTTATTCTGTATTTCTGCTAATAAGCTGTTTTACATAAAATCTTCCTCTCCTGTTCCCTTCAATATGGTTTTGGGAGATGTTAATAATATTTTTTCTTTCTTTCTGCATTTTTGTCAGCTTGTTTTTTTCTGCTCTGATGATTTTTTTACCTGAATTGCCAAAACGTTGGCATGATAACTGTATGTTTGAGATTTGTAGCATTTGTACATTAATTATTAATGTTTATAAACTCGATTAATAAGATTAAACGTAAAGTCACAAATACAACTATTAGAAAGTGAAAATCAATTCCTAGCCGGCGGATAGGAAAAATAATAATAATAATAAAAAATCAATGATACAAATATGGATATAATTTGCGTATGTTTGTTAGATATGTAGCTTAACTATCCCTATAATAACAACCATTTAATGACTAAAATTATACATTATTTATGAAATCCAGTATGCTAAAAAATAAATGTAATTTTGGATTTCATTTTCACAAAGACAAAAAGAAACCGAAAATATTACAACAAAAATTTAGAAACTAAATTTTTTAGTTCAAAATTAGTACAAGCTTATATACACGCTAAATTAGCAAATTTTTAATAAGAAAATATAATTATGTATAGAATTTCTTATTTTTCCATGTGTGCTAAAATATATTAAACTGTGAAATTTCAGAGTGAAAGATTACCCTTTAGACTTCATATATTTTATTTATTTAAATAGATGACTTTCTGGACCCAATCTACTCCATTTTCTAATCCATTTTGATTACACAGATCGTTCGATAATTATTTATTCAATAAGAATATTATTCAGTTTAAAATAATATGATTATTTGTTTGTTGATAATATTATGTCATATTCTTAATACTTTTCCTTTACATGTCAATTAATATACCTTGAAATGAAAGTATAGGATACAGAAAATTTTCTTTTGAATATTTCTTAAGAGGGTATATTTCTCAAAGTGATTCACAATTTAATTATTTATCAACATGGAACAATCTTCTCCAACTGATAGCTTTCAGTTTTAGGAAGAAATCATAAAAATATAAATCAATGATAATATTAAAAAAAGCAATTAATGAAGCATGGTTAAGAAATTGGGGATCTCAGTCACAGAGGACAATAAAAATAATAATTCTTTTATTCTTAAAAATTGCTATATTTATTTTTTCGGTGATTGGAACCTACAACTAACAACTAACAAACATATTGTATACAAGCAACTAAATCCGCTATGAAATAACATAATAATTTTAAGGAGTTTGGCAAACCTCCACAGTGTTTACCGACAATGTTTATAAACCATATAAACACTGTCTATAAAACTTACTGATATAAACAATACAACTTTGTAATATTTTTTTTTCATTAAACAAGTTTGGATTGAGAAATATTACGATCTGTCACATTCCAGGGGATTAGTCATAGAAGAGTAGCTCATTCAGACTCCGTGTAAAATAAATAAAAATAAATTACAGCAAAATAATAATACTAAAAGTAAACTTATATAAGCAAAAAGAAACTAAACTAAAAAAAAAAAATAAAACAACTAAACTAGTCAAAATAACTACTTAAATACACACATGCTTTTATACAATATTTGCCAAATATAAATATTGACGGTTTATAAACAACAAAGACTTGATGCTCTGATTATTTGTCATCATCATAATTTTAACAGTTGTTTAAATAATCTTTATAACAGATGAATTATCTTTAAAAGTAAATAAAAGTAAATTCAAATTTAACAGCTATAACAGAACAAAATAATACCTTGCAAAAAAAAAATAATTCAAATAAAAACTAAGCATGACAATACATACATTATAACTAGAGATGTTTTGTTAGTGCTAGAAATTTCAAATCATGATAGTAATATTTTTTTTTTCTAAAAGCTAAATTAACTATCGTTATTACTTCCAATTAAAGCACATATTAGCTAATATAAATAATGAACACGTGTATTTTAGTTGTTTATTTTTTTGTAATAAAATATTAATTTATATTAGTCAAGATTTTTTCGACAATCAGCAAATTGTGAAATTATAGTAAATGAAGAACAGCACCTACAGTAGTGTTGCCCAAAATCGGTAAAATCGGCCCAAAAGTTCAAGACCAAGACCAAGGCCGCCCAACTGTTGCAAGACTAAGACCAGAACTGGTAAACAAAATCATTTTTTTTTTTAAATAAAAATTAAGGTAAAATAGTTACTAATACTTGACAATCTTAGTCACTATATGTTAATAATTGGTATAAACAACATACTTTTACATTTAACTCCTCTAATTTTCATTCGGGCTTACTTAGGTTTCTCCTATCTAAAAAATTACTGTAATATCTCTATAATAATAATAAGCTTGTAAGTAACTACAAGACTGTTGTAAGACTCCTGCGCAAGACCAAGACCATGACCGAGACTTAGTTTGCAAGACAAGACTTGGTCTCGCATTTGAGCAACACTAACCTACAGCAAAAATGTTAGTCATGAAAAATGATAGTACACAACACAACACGAAAATTTCAAACACTATATTTTTTGTCGCTTAGATTTAGGGATTCATTTAATAATTTAAGAATAATATTAAAGTTTTGGTCTGTTTCTGCAATTGGCATGTCAATACAGATTACATTTAAACTATCTTTTACGAAGCTTCCATTTATAACAAGTAACCTTGGTAACCTATTTTACCATAATCAACAAGATAATTAATTAAGAACAATATACTCATAAACTTATCTTATCGGATTTTTCTTTTATTAAACCGTCTACCAGCCTGAAGGCTAAATCCTTTAATAAGCCACCCTTTCATGGCTCCCTTTTCTTATAAAGGTAATCTTTAATTTAATGCCATTTCACCGTAACAGTCAAATAGCAATTTAGAGTCATAATTATATTTTAATTACAGCTAATAAAAATGCCTTGCACCGGAGGGAGGGGTTAAATAATATAGAGCGGTCTGGAAGGGTGGGTCGCAGATGCTGTGATCCTATTGGTCCAGGGAGGGGTGCCATTCCTGCTGTCGTCATGGTGACCGTTGTCATGGCAACTGGGGCTTCTATCGATTCCCTCCGTCCTTTCTAGCTTCCCTGGGCAGGAGGTTGTTTCCCTTTCTTGTGAAATTTCACCCTGACTTTGACATCTGGAAAATAAAATAGTGAAAGAAAATTCAAATTTGATTTAAACATTCTTACTGGATAAATTGCAATTCCCGTTAATATATATATATATATATATATATATATATATATATATATATATATATATATATATATATATATATATATATTTTATTATTATTATTATTTGTATTTTATCCTCCCTTTGCCAGATGGGTTTCTGAGGTGAGAGACCAGAAGTCCAGTCCCTTTCATATTATTTATTTTTTTTAAAATTAAATCTGTGCCTGCCACAGTTGGCTTTGGTATATTGGTATTACTACCACTGGTCCATTGGAGAATATTATAATTGGAGTGGTGGTGACTCTCTCCGAATGATACAGTTCCTTCAAATCTATTGCTAGCTACTGATGCTTTCTCCAACAGGTGGAGCTTATATTATTATCATTGGGGTTCCCGACATCAATAAGATCTGATTTTTTTTTCTCTCATATCTATAAGGAGGATATCTGGCTTATTATGACGCACAGCATGGTCAGTATTAATTGACTCGTGAAAATAGAGCTTGAGACCACCTTTTTGGAGGAGTCTATTTGGGTGGTACTTAAAATATGGCGTCTTATCATATATATTAAGTTGAGATTCCAGCGTCACTGAGCACAATCGACATTTATCCGTTCTTGTTGGGTCTTTTATAACATGTCTGCTATATGATCTAGTGGCAATGACTTGGTCTGGAATAGCGATTAAAAATCCTTCCGTATCGGAGAATATCTTTCCAGATTTTAACCATTCGACTTATTTTTCTTTGTCAATGGAGCTATCATTTTTTTTTATTAAGAAGTATATATTTTGTATATGATTTTCGGATTCTACGTAACTTGAAACGTATAACTCAAATTTTGAGAGAGATTAACTTATTTTTTCTTGTCGATTACAAAAGTTCTTTATTGAAAATAATCATCATTATTATAATCTAGTTCCTTTTCAACGTTTAAGCAGTGTGAGGTTGGTTTTTAGCGCTTGAACCAGGTGGACTTTTCTCCTACCAGCTCTCGTCTGCTGTTCCATTCCAATCCTCGTTTCTGGAACGCATGTTGTACATCTTCTTCTCAGGATGTTCGAGGGCTTCCTCTCGCTCTTTCCCTATGCACGCTAGTTCCCAAACCATAAGCACAGAATGGGAGGGGAGGGCTATCGCCCCAACAACAAAAAATAGACAGGAGGCGAGAAATTGTTTCTTCCCCCTCTCAACATTTCTAAGGACAAAAATAAAGTTAAAATTTATAACAATTAATTTACACGAATGAATGAAATATGTAAACTAAAATCAATTAAGCAAATAGGAAAAATCGACTAGATGACTAAGCTATGGGCTAGAAGTAGGTACGTTATATGCTGCAACTTATCCTAGCATTTCATGATTAGTTAATGTACATCCTTCTATTTTTAAGTGAATATTGTATCATATTTCCTGCTGCAAATTTGGAGCATCGGAGAATTCAGAGTTCATCTCACTACCTCAATCATTTAGATAAAAACATGTAAATATTCAATTGATAATTATATTAACAATTATTTTTTTTTTTCTTACCCAAAAAAAAAAAAAAAAAAAAAAAAATTGTTATATTAACAATTAATATTCTATAAAAATACATATAATATTATAATGAAACAAAATTGTCAGGATTTACAGTCAAGATGTATCAAGAATTTCTTGACTGTAAATCCTGGCAATTTTGTTTCATCCTAATAATTGATCAGTCGACTAATTACCCATCTCTAATATAGTATTATATTGTTCGTTTTACATAATCTAAATCTCCAAGCCTTTTTTATTTTTTTTGGGGGGGAGGGAAGGGGAGGAAGAATCCATCGCCTCGACGACCAGAATAAAAAGTCTGCGCCTGTGTTCCAAACCATCTTAGCTTATATTTCTCAAGAACGGTTTCGACCGTTTTGACGGCAAGATTGGTTAGAATAGCAGCAACGCAAATCCTATCTCGTCTGGTATTTCCATAAACCTCCTGCAGGTGCTGCATCTCTAGAGCTTGAATATAGCTTCTCCACTTCAAAGTTTAGTGTCCAAGACTCAGAGGAATACGTCAGAATAGGAAGGAACACTGATCGCCATGTTCCTTCTGTTTGCAACCTCTCTTCGGTTTAGAAAGCCGCTCCTAATGGAGCAGAGCATTCTTCCTGCAGTTCCAATACTCTGCGTTACCACCTCGTCAATATATTTTTTTTTTTTCATTTGAGCTGAGTACCGACATATTTAAATATTTTGCCTGTTTCAAACTCTCACCAGCCATTCTCAATACCCTGTAAAGTTTTTTTTCCAATGCGCAATCATTTCGTTTCCTCTTGATTCCTTTCCAAATTTATTTCTCTTAATTCTTCCTCGAAGGTATCGAATATTGTTCTTGAAAACGGTGAACCAAAATTAATATTTTTTAGTGGTGATTCAGCGAAGCTTGTTGAAATGCATCAATGTACCAACCCGCGAGAGAACTATTAGCAGAGAGAGGATGTAAGGACGGCACAGGGCTGATGGATATATTAAGAAGAGCTAGCGATAAATAAAGTGGGTAATTGCCCCAGCCACCAGCTCGGAGATAAATCACTTCCAGTGCCTCAGACCTAATTGCTTCGGCCGCCTTTAGTCATGGCAACTCCCTCGCTCTCTAACTCCCCTTCGTGCTTCGTGCCTCGCTAGTCGGAGCCGAACCGAATGGCTATCATTCAGATCGAATGAATAACGAGCATCGATTTGCAGGCTATCAAGTGTTTATATCAGACCATTCCTGTCAGAACGGTGCTGGATCTACTCTACATTACATCTGAAGAAAAAGTTCATCAACATGTGTAAAAATGCAACAAAATCTATAAGTTGTTATTGTTGGAAGATTCCAATGAAATCCTTAACTAACTTAAATAGCATCAAATAACTAGTCTCCAAGCAATTTATCAATGATTTTGAGGACATAGACCTTATGAGATAAAAAAAACATATCAGGTAAAGTAGAGACCTTCCCTCCCATCTGCAGATTAACCAAATAATGGCATTAATTATAACCAGCAAGCCCTCATCCCTTCTTAAAGCGGTGTGCCATGTGAGGCAAGGTTCGCTCTGCCACTTGGGACCTCGCACTGCTGTTGGGGACGTAGGACGGGACGACCTCAGCAACTAGGTAGTGACAGAAAACCGCTCATTTACTAGCACTCTCAGCTTCCATAGAGCAGGACCAAGTACAGATTTCTGAGGACATCCTCTCTGTACGCTAGCTTCTATCGGGTAATAGATGCCTCTGATCTTGATTCTGTTCTGGAGTATAGTGTCTGTTCTGAAGATAGCTTCTTAAGAGAGCGTGTCTTGAGTGATGACTGATATTTATGTTGAAGTTGATGTATATATTCGTAGCAGCTGGAGTATGTTTGGTCACCAAAAATAATCAAGGTAGAGGTTCAGATCATGGCCAAGAATAACACTTAACATATTAGAAAGTATTTTTTAAATTGCAAAATTAAGACAAGTAGCAACATAACAGTCAAACTATGATGGAATACTTGTCCAGGAGTTTATGCAGGTAACAACACATTTTTTTCGGACGAACACCATACATTACCTTCATAGGAGGTATGACTAGGAGTACGTTGGTTTAAATGAAATAAAATGCTCCTAAAAATCAAGAAAATTATATACTAATTTGAAGTAAAAGGTTATTGTTATGACCAACTCAACATTTCTGAAAAAAAATTAAACTCGCCAATTGCTTTAAATATTTTCATCATAAGCACTTTTACTTCACTTTCAATGACATTGCAGCACAATGTCTCCTTTATGAGCCTTCGCCAGGTGTTCGAGAGTCCAATCATCCCGATTACCATGTCTATGCACCTGAATATGGTATGAATAAAAGCTTCTCAATAAGTTTCTTATTGCTCCATCGCACTTCCTGGACTGTAGTAATGTCCTTGCGGGATTTGTCTAGTTCAGATAACAGTAGCCGATGCGACTTAAGTTAGAATAGAGATTAAATATCACATTGTCCAATATTTAAATCCTGTTGATGAATCCTGTGGCGTTTTTCATTAATCTGTCCGACTATTTCCCTTCGAGATTTTATGATTTATTTTAATTTAAGAGGAGTGGGCAATCAAACCACCAAAAGGCTAATCAACCATAATTGAGATTTATGTAAAAAAATTATTGTGATAAATCTGCTCACAGAAAAAAAAATGTGAAATTTTTAGCGGAAAAAAAACTTTAATTTTGAGAAGTGCTGGCCTTAACGTGGAGAAACAGCTGCGCCGACCAGGAAGGGAAGGGACGCCTGTAAGAGACCGATCTTTAGGGGCGCTTGCCACTTATTAAAAATTAAAATAAAAAGTCAAAACTTCTTATAATAATTAATGTTAGCCTATAAATAAAGCAACAGTATTAGAGAAATGTTAAATGGAATAAAATTCAAAATTACATAATATAAAACAGCTTACGAAATAAATTTAATACGTTTATGGGGGAGGAGAGGAGTTGACGTCATTGCCCGGTGTACCGAACATCTAAGGGCGGCCCTGATTTTGAGGAGAGAGACTTTTGCATCACAAATTATTTTTTCTTAAATGCAGAGGAACAACTTATTCTAATTCAAACTTCAAGTTAATGGGTCCGCTCGGCGTTTCCGCTTACTCCAACACTTACTAAAAAAACGCTCTAAAATTCCAATTAATTACAAAAGACTCATATACATGACTATAATAAGGCCTATTTGGACTTATTGAATCGAGCTATGGTGCTCCACTAAACCATCGAATTACTCTCGCATCCAATCCTTACAATCCAAAATCCTTCGTAAAATCCTCAATGCTCCCTACTTTGTTGCAAATAAAACCACCCATAATGACCTTAATGTTTCCTATGTTTCAGATCTGGCCCAATCCAGATACCTTTCCTTCCATAAAAAACTTCAAAATCATCCCAACCCTCTCGTTTCTAACCTTGCTTCCTCTTCAATTTCTTAAACCTCCGAGGCGCTTGAAAAGAAAATGGCCCTGAATCTCCTAATGTAGCTATATCATTAGAATGCTTCCATTGGGTAATTTCTCAACAAGTGTTTTCACATCATTATATAAATATGTTCAAATTTAATAAATGTATTTCTTTAATACAGTTGTAAATATCATTAAGAAATAAAAAAAAAAAAAAGAAAGTTTTCCTAAAACGGGAAAATCTTTAGACCAGCTGGGCTGATAAAAAAAAAGTATATGATTTTATGAAAGACAGAACTTAGCTTAGTTCCACCTTTCAAAAGCTTTCTTAAATGGTTTCAACTGAAAACTTCAAGTCAAATTCCACTTGTCTATAAAAAAAAATTGGTCTATTTTACTTTGGTGTCATTGATAATTACATAAATTAAACAGTTTTTAGCTACAATTTTTATCTTTTGACAAATGCGAAACTTAAAAAAAAATAAAAACAAAATCTTATGTTTCCAACTTTTTTATGTTAAACTTAACTTTACGGTACATTAACTTTTTTGTTATAAATGAAGTGTAGAATCACCTTATGGTCTATGATTCACCGATCCTGATATATTTATACTATATTTATCCAATATTTTATGGGTTATATATCTTTGAAGAACTTCCAGAAGATTTCATGGTTACCTGGTACTGGGGGGGGGGAGCTTAGTATAAGTTAAAACGAATATAGCTAGTGGGCTTATTTGTACTTTTATGACAAATTATAGATTATAGATTATAGAACCTGTAATTAATGCCTTCAGCAGTTGAAAAGTAGTAATAAATTGATCATAAATAATTTACTAATTAGGTTCAGCTATCGCAGGGAACGAAACTACAGATTTGATTTTTGATTCCCAGGCTGGATTCCCAGACTCAATCCAGCGTGTGCAAATTAGAAAAATAAAAGACAACGATCCGATTCTGCGTGCAGACAATTACAAGAAGATTGGTCGTAAATTAAGCATTCATAATTAACCCACCATTCTGCAGAGAGAGGATAAAACCTCTATAAAGCTTGAAGTCCTCATGCGATTCTTGCACTGCTGCACCGATTATCATGCAATCAATGTCGATAGCCAGATGAATAGGCAATTACGAGGTCATTAATCATTAATGTTTTTCACTACATGCATTGGACGATGAAATGTAAATATCAGAGTGATTTCCATGCAAATAATGAATATAAAATATTTATGGCTTAAGATATTTTAATTTGTAAAATAAATTGTTACAGATAGTTACAAATTTCCGGGAAAAATAAAAACTAATGTTGCTCAAATATGAGACCAAGACGAGTCTTGTTCTCGCGTACTCTGTCTTTGTCTTAAGGAAGAGTCTCGCAACATTACTGCAGTTAGCCTATTAGCTTATTACTGCATAGATATTACTGTAGTTTTAGTTATATAGGAGAAACCTAACTAAGTCTGAATGAAAAATTAGAAGAGTTAAATGCAAAAGTATTTTAGTTATACGAATTCTTTACATATAGTAACTAAAATTGTCAAGTATTAGTAACTATTTAGTCTTAATTTTTATTAAAAAACCCGATTTTTATTTACCAGTCTTGGTCTTGGTCTTACAATGGTTAGGCGGCTCGATTTTGGTCAACACTAACAACTACAAATAATTCTTCTATATTGTGGTCCTGCATAGGAAGGATTTATTTTGAAATTGTACACACATTTTCGCGTAAAAAAATCAGCACTCCCGCTTACGCTCTCGCAAACGTATTTATTTGGGTATGTATTTTTTGGTCGACTCCAAACGTTACTGGCATCATACTTACTGCCGTGAATTAGATTTCATGTAATTTTCAGTAAATTTAAATTAATTTTTAAAAGTGATATTTTGTAGTTTGCAACTGATATAAGCAGTCTGCTATAATGGAAAATAGTAGAGGGCAATAAAACATAAAATTATACTAATAAATCAAAAAGAAACAATTAATTTTTATGCTCTCATGTGAAGCACTCAATTTTTGCATACGTTAATTTCAGAATGATTTTTTTTTTAAATCACTCATCATCAAATATGCAATCTGCAAATGTGAAACTCTTGCATTCTATTATTTGCTGATGAACATGATTTTATTCTCACACGAAAGATTGTAGATCTTGTAATACAGACATTTTTTAACCAATGAAAACAGTGAAACGGTGCTGCTATGCTGACCTTACTTGGCACATGTTTTTTTACGGGGGTTTCGTTTTGTGCCATTTCGTGTACCTCAAATCTCGGCTAATATTTGTCCCAATATTTGTGATATATATAATAGCATCATATAGCTATATGACAAAACTATTGTTCTTCTGAACAGACGGGTTACGAAAATAAGGTTATATCCACGAAACCTGGTGTGTTGTCCAAATTAGTTGGGGAAATCAAAATCAAGCATGTAATCTGCAGGCTTAGAAATCTGGATGTTTATATAATAAAGCATCCGGATGGCATTAAGTATTTATTTAGAGGTTCGGTTTTTTGCAACTAGAAAAACTCATAAATATGAATTTTGATTGCATTCGAATAATGAATATTTTATCTTAATATTTCACTTTTTATATACTCGGACTCGGATGTGTATACCATGTATAATTTATACATCACATGATTCATTTTCATTTCCGTATCGAATCTAGTTAAGATACATCTTAAGTCAAGGAACTCGACCAAGACTGGCAATACATGTAAGAAATTATCTTTCTCTATGTCTGAAATGCCATCCATATCCATGACAGAGATATTAATATCCCCACTAAACTCTATAATATCTAGTTAACTGATATAATATCTATTTAAATAGAAATTATTTCGATTTGTGTAAACATGTATTTTTTGGAAAAATATTAAATAAATTAAAATTAATAAATTAAGAGACCATGCTGAGATTATTTGATTCGCTCATAAGAAATCATTTTTTTTTTTTTTAGATAATAGATCTATGAGTCATTGAGTGTGTGTGTTTATGTGAACAGTCCAGCTCAAAAACGAATAGTCTTACATAAATGAAATGCCGTATTTAAGGTTTGTATATGCTTTGGATGTTACAGCAACTTTTCCGAATGAAAATGAAAATCTTATCTTAAGTCATGTCAAGATTACCACCGATTCTCCTATTTATATCGTTCTAATACAGTGCCGAAACTTAATTGAATTGCCTCCGGATTAAAAGCCCTAAAAGAGTAGAGCGAGACAGAAGAGAGAGAGAGGAGAAGTGGACAAACGAGCCGTATAAGTGACACTAAAGATCCGAATGACGCAGCGTACGAAGAGGGCACCATCTTGTTGAGCACTCGGTCACAATTTATGGCCGTTTTGGTTTATCCTCTGCCACTTTAATCGGCGTTTGTTTGCCTTATTTTATTGCTAGAGATCTCATCGGCCGGGATGGTCAGTCTAATGTAGCCAATATTGGTTTGAGGGAGGAGGTGAAATACTGCCCAATGCCTCATCAGCTGACTTCAGCATCGCAACATATGTGGCATAAACTGCATCTACACCAACTGTGCATAGTATATCTACATAGCCGTTGCAAGCCAAAGCGTTGGGTAAATGAACCAATAACTGATTAAGGAAATTTCTATGAACTTTTACTTTTAAAAACTTAAACATCGATATTGTTATATCCATATGTGCTTGTTTTAGGTGAAAATTTTCTAATATTATAGACACTTTGGACTACATACAAAAATCATGGTTAGATAAATAGCTTGAATATGGCTTACTTGTCGAAACGTAGCTATAAAATTAAAATAAATATGGTGAAAAAATAAACAGAGCCTTATTTTATGTTATTTTTATATTTCATCATCTTACAGAACTATTTCTCATTTTAAAAAGACAAATTTCGAATCCATGAATCATTCATCTAAATGTTAGGTTATTATTGGAAAAATTCCAAAACATACAGCATGCAAATAAAAACTTTACGTATGCAATTGAATTTCATGGGGAGATGTTCGATTAGCTGTTTTTTTTCTGTCCTGATGATGCCAGGATTGGCGAAACGTTGACGGATTTTTCTTGGACTGCATTTTGGAGAAATAAGACTATATGTTTTTTTTTCCTGTAAGGAATGGCTGTAAGGCATTTTTCCAATAATAACCTAACATTCATCTATATTATCATCTATATTATTAAAAGCCAAAGTTTCGACCCGACTTTGCACGTCTTCTAGTTGTGTTCTAAGTGAAACTCCTAGCCGAACACACCTCCCTGAGGATGACCTGCTAAGTCGGGTCGAAACGTAAAATAGTTTTACTACTTTAGCCTATTTATGACCGCCACCCCGCACCATCTCCTTCCTTTATAATGCAACGGTCAACTATTAAATATTCATTATTTTTGTTTGTATTTAACCTAAATCATTAGCAATTTTTTTAGCGAGACATTAGTGAATGGTCCCATTTTTAAGACCCTTTATATTGAGTATATCTCTTTAAATTTATGAGAGTTCAGGCCTGTCAAATATCACCGAAAGGCTCCATTACAAGGCTTCAGTAGCTGATACACATCAAATATTCATTTCCTTCATCAGGATTAAGGAAGTTAAAAAAAGATAAAACATAATTTGAAAACACCCCAAAAAACAAACGAACAAAAATTTTGGGATAAATCAGGGTAGTTAAAGAGAAAAACACAAACCTAAGCTATGGTGCTCTTACTGCGATTGTTGTTCCTGGGACACTGTCCCACTGGACCGTGAGTAATGTTACCCAAAATCGTTCTTCAAGACCGCCTAACTGTTGCAAGACCAAGACCAAGACTGGTAATAACGAATTAATTTTTTGAATAAAAATTAGACTGTTGCAAGACTCTTGCGCAAGACCAATACCAGATGCAACAAACAGTTGTATCTTACCGACCAAAAACAACAAAGAGTCAGACATATTTTATAAAAGAAATGTTAATAAATATTTTAAAATATATTATTTTATTTTTATTGAAGAGAATGATGGTTGGGGTGATCAGTCAAAATAAATAATAATATTTATTTTTACATTTGTCGACGTTTCAGCCCGATGTTCAGGCCTTCATCAGGGCTGATCAAACCAAAAGCGTGGTAATACCTTATTTGATTATTATTATATGTAAATATATTATTACTCAATAGTCAAAGGAATACAGGCCCTATTAAGTTTTATATCGGGAATAAGTTTCACCGAACTTTATGATAATAATTCTCTACATACAAAATTGGTTTTCAATAATTTATTATTTTTATTTATTTTTTAAACCATATGAATCAATTAGAAAAGATAAAAATACGTTAACTTATACACTGTTCTAAATCAATCTAATTGAAATTATAGTATAATTATTGTTACTGTGTACTCAAACTAAACACAGCTGGATATTATTTACCGCAAAAAGGCCGATATTTCTCGTTACTGGATATCCGATCTTTACCGTCTTCAAAACACTCTCTGAGCTATAGATGAATGGCTGGCTTCTGTTTAAAAGGCAAAGTGAATCTGCAAAATAGAGATAAATTTACACACAGGGGATTGTAGACTTGTAGGTAAAGACAGCTTGGTTCAAAAAATAATCTTCTCTTGATCCATAGCAATTTACCATTAAGTTGAGCCACGTTATTTATTTTTGTAATATATTTTATTGTGAAAAATTGAGTAACGCACGTACCTAATATTCATTTTAAAATTTTCAGTTTGACTAAGAAATCTTATGAGCAATGGCTGTATAAAGTAAAAGTTCCATTTCATCCACAATTGAGCTAGATGGATGTTAATTAAAAAATAAATGATATAATAGTTTTCTCTAGTTTCCTAATTAATAATCTCACTCAATATTTTATTTCTATGAGGTCATCCATTTCGAAACCGACTCAGTCCATTTTAAAAATTTTAAGTCTACAACCGGAATGATTGGATTTTTGTATGTGAATATGAATGTACTCTATTTGATGTTTGAACCCATTCTGAGAAAAAAAGTTTTGATAAAAAATAAATTTATCTCTCTTATAATTTCTACTTTTACACCTAGTGGAAAAAAAAAATGAGGCACAAAGAAACATAAATTATTTTATAAACAGATAAATAATACCTAATTTCAATCTTAAATTTATTAATATAATTGTTTCTTTTCTCATAAGTAGTGTTGCCCAAATGCGAGACCGAGACGTGTCCGACCGACGAGATGTGACCGAGCTTATTACTATAGAGATATTACTATAATTTTACTGATATAACTGTAATTAGGAGAAACCTAACTAAGCCCGAATGAAAAATTAGAGGAATTAAATGCAAAAGTATATTGGTTATACCAATTATTAACCTTTAGTAACTCAGACTGTCAAGTATTAGTAACTATTTTGCCTAAATTTTAATTTAAAAATCGATTTTTTTTTTAACAGTTCTGGTCTTGATCTTGCAACAGTTAGGTGACCGATTTTGGGCAACACTAATCATAAGTATTTAAATAATATTAAAAACTCTCCAGATATTATGATGAATAATATGCATTTAAAAATCCATTTTATATCTTCCAGAACACGATTTAGTGGATTTTGGATTACATTTTAAATAAAATGATGTAAGTTCGATATTCCTAGTTGTTTCCTTGGCAAAATATTACCATGTGGTATATTTCAGTCCAATTTTTTTTCTTACAGTTTTCAAGATTTAAGCCACATTCAAATTAAGTTAGAGGGTTGGAAATTTGTAAGTGGGTTCATTTATTAATAGATAAGTTCCTTATGGGGGTCTCAGCGTTTTTTTCTCTCCACGCCATTTTATTTCCGGTTGTTATGATCCTGCGTACCTGTAGAGCTACTTCAAATTGAGTTGTTGGATTGAAAAGTTGTACTTGAATTGAGTTTTTGTCAGCGAAGTGTATTTTTAAAATTTCAACTTTTTTTAACCCTCTAGCCGTTTTGATAAATTAAATTTGGAAACAATTTAAGACGTTCAAAAACAAAACATGAAATCGAAATTTAAGCATTGAATTTAGTTAGTAGTTCTAAAAAAAAAAAAAAAAACGCCATGGGTCCATTTTTCATGTACTTTTGTGTGGAATTTTCTCTTTAACGCTTTATTTATTTAATTTCATCCTTGTCTGTATCTAAGATGTTTATTTAAATTTCTAAATACATTTTATTTTTATTTTTTTAGGTGATTTTTTAAAATGTTATTAGTTTTATTGTTCTTTATGTTATTATATTTTATTCTTATTTGTATATATCATATTACTATTTCTTGATTAATTAATTTATATTTTCTGTTAATATGTTATGAATGTACTCTCTGATCTCTATTGTAAATGTCCTTAATTGAGACAGAACGTAATATCTCTCAATAAACAAGTTATAAAAAAAAATTTATCAATATATTTTAACTAAAGAACAATAATTTATTATTATCAACATGGAAAATATAAAAACAAGATAATGTTTGTATACTTGATTTCTTTTCGGGAGTGCATATTACTTTTATATTCAGCTGGCTAATTATTCAGCAGTTAATTAATACCAATAAACATGCTAAAAGAAATAGATAAAAAATGACAAAATAGTAACTTTTTTTGTCTGGAGTTTGTAAATATATAATATCTAAATATACTCAATATAATATACTCAGAAATAAAGTCCATTTCCAAAGTGGAGACAAGAGTAGTTTTTTTTTTTTTTTAGACAAAAATTAAATTCGTCCCGACCAACAAATAGTTTGGTTACGCCACTGTTTTTATAAATGAAAATGAACTGGAAAATACGACCTAATTGAAGGAGCTATTTACACTTTGCTTTGATTTTGATTTAAAAAATAGTTAAATTGTTTTTAGATACCGACAAAGTTATTGATAATGAAACTACTATCGAGTTCATTAACTCGATGATTCTATTTATGTAATGATCCTATTTAAGTTATTTCAGAAGATATTGCTTTACCGAAGGATAGTAAACTTTGATGGTTGTACCAATTATGATTTTATTTGATTAATTTTGAAACATACCTGTCTGATTAAAAAGCCTCCTCTACCTTACTCCTCCAACGCGAAGCCGACCGGCAGTACTGAATGAGAAGGGAGAAGCCTCCAGTTTTTGCTGCAACGCCCGGATCGAACCCTTTGTCATGGTAAGAAGGATTCGTCACGTACTTTCTCCTTACTCTTCCTCCTCTGTTGGGTA
Source organism: Nezara viridula (assembly GCA_928085145.1). Lineage (NCBI taxonomy): Eukaryota > Metazoa > Arthropoda > Insecta > Hemiptera > Pentatomidae > Nezara > Nezara viridula. Next base: position 71,153,493 of record OV725082.1, read on the forward strand.
AATCGTTTCCTTAAACATCGGCTGGGACCTGTAAATTATTCAAGGGTGAGGTGCTCCAGGTCACTGAACTGCAGACTGGGGGTGGCGGAAGGGGGAAGAGAGGTATCTACAAAATACTCCTCTACCAAAAGAAGGATCATTGTTACTTTATTTTCTTAAAACCTATACAATGACATGTCTGTTTTTTTTCGTAACGCTTTTATTCATTTTCCTGAATATTTAAATGTATGCATTTGATGGAGGCTTGTAACTCATTATTATTACTGGTAATATACTTGATTTCCGTGTAGGTGATGCGGCTCAACTTTTTTTGTATTGAACTTACAAACTGAAACTTAAAGCTATAATTTAATTTTCAAACAAATTTTGTCAGCGTTGAGGAAGTCCAAAAGGTTGAGGAATTTGTTACTTATTTTACTGATTTGAAAAATGTTGGTATGTCTTTCATTAATGAAGTCCTTACCTTTAGGTATTTTAAATTACTGGTGGAGTTATGACTTTTTTTTTTTTTTGCATAGTCGTCCCTTTAGCTTTTTTCTCAATATTACATTCTGAAATATTTGTATGCTTGTTTCTGTTGATTCGTTAATCAGTGAAAACAGTGGGGTGACATAATATAAAGTAGGACGTATTTTGTAGATCAAAATTATCATTTTTTAAGTGGAAACTTTTTTAGGTGCGTTTTGCTTGGAGTGTGAATTAGATGGGTCCGTCAGATTTCCTAAGTGTTAACGCTCGGGTAGAGTCGGGTAGAATTGCCTAATTGAAATGTTTTTATGTGGGCCAAAATATCTCAGAAACTAAATAGTGGACCTGCATACTGTAAGTTGTTCAGCATTTCATCCTCTTTGTAATGTGCTTTTAATCAAAATTATATCTTAACGCGACGCCGTATTAGAGAAGCGAAAAAATAGTGTCAAAAACCAAATGATAACGAGTTTAGTTGAACATATGGATTAAAATATTTCAGATACTAAAAATCGGGCCTGCATACTGTAAGCGAGGAGATTGTTCAGCATTTAATCCTCTTTGTAATTGGCTATTATTCAAAATTGTATCTTAACGCGACTCCATGTTAGGGAAGCGATAAGGAAAAAATAGTGTAGAAAACCAAATGATAACGAGTTTTAAGGAAGATTATATTTTATATTATTGATCTCGGCTTGTTGATGTTTTCAGTTATATTGTGTGGTATAAAGCATACACCTTAGTTTTTTTTTTTTTTATTTGTATATATATTTTTTCATTTTTTGGCAAATTATATTGTCAGGATAGTGGATTAAGAAAAACCTTTGGTTCTGTCTAGTGGCGTACCCAGACCTTTAGGACAAGGTTCGGATTTATTTATGAGGATCTTAAAATAAAAATCTAGTGAGGGACCCCCTTAGTTACTGGGACTCTTGGGGGGATTTTTTTGAGGCCCCCTGAAAATAAATAAAAATAAAAATCTGTTTTTCTCCTCATTTCTTTTTATTGTTAAAAATTATAAATTAAACTTTTCAATTTAATCATTTATTTTTGTTATAGTGGAGTTTTCTCTTTGTGGATTTATTTAATTTGCCGTAATTATACACTTTAATTAAATAATGAAAATTAATTATTTAGCATAGAACATGGAAGAGCATACATAGACATATTTTTTAGTTATTCCGTTTTAAGGAGATATATTATAGTTATATTCGGTTCGCTAAATATCCAACAGATGATTAGATACAATTAACTTGATGGTAGTACTCGCTTCGGCGGTACATATACTAAAATTGGAACGATAACTTGATGGTAGAACTATATAAAAGAACATTTTTTAATTTTTAATTAAAGTTTTTAAGATATAACATATTAATAGTATTGATCTTTCTTCGTTAATTATTTCCTCCTTACTTCTTGTCCACAGATCCAATTTAATAAACAATCACTCTTAATTTACAGTGTTATTCTTTGTTACTTTTAACAAGACCCTTTCGAGGATACTTCATCCTCATCTTCAACATATAATTTGCCCCAGAATCGGCTGCTTTAAAATAAGATTAGTCAATGATTATTAGTTGAGAAGGTGGACAAAGTATCGTATAAACAAACGCACAAATTGAAATAATTCAGAATAACACTATAAATCAAGAATGATTGTTTATTAAATTGGACTTACGACCAAGAAGTGAGGATATATCTTAAAAAACATTGATTCCAAATTAAACAGTAGTGTTTCATCGTGTTTTTCTATTTCTACAATGAGTTAATTGTTTCTAATGATCTTTTTATTAATTAAAGAAATGAATATAACTATAATTTATCACTCTTTAAAACGAATTAAGTAAACACCACGTCTATATATTAATATTCATTATTTAGTTAAGTGTATAATTACGGATAATTAAATAAATCCACAAAGAAAAAATTGCACTGAAAACAAAAATAAGGTTTTTATCTGATTAAATCGAAAAGTTTATAATTTTTTAACGATAGAGTTGTCATTAAAAAAAATCGTCTATTGTGGGGTCCCTTTGTAAGTATGGCCCAGGGGAAGGGCTTAATTAAGTAAATAAGTACCTAATGATTTTTATACATTTAATTTTACTAAATATCTATTTCCACTAATTTAAATGTCTTAGAATCCCAGTCAGTATTGCTAGTGTTGTCAAAATAAACTGTCAATTACAATTTTTTACATCTCTCCTTTTAGCGTGAATCCACAAATAAATTATTCCTGTCTCATCAGCATAACTGATTAGCTTCAATCAGAAATAAATGTGTCTAACATAAAACGGAAATTATTTTATGGCTCTACTGCTAAGCTAGCTTACACTACTATTCGATTTAATTTGTTTTAATTGAGCCTTTCAGTTAACAGAATGATTAACATCAATTTAAACATTTTAGATTATTAATTTTAATGATTTTTCTAGTGGGAAAATTTATAGACCGTTGTACAGACCCCTTTGTATCACATCTCATCGTAACCTATAAATATTTTAATTACGAAATTTCTCGGAATTGGGGCGTTTTCAATCTGGAGATCGTCAAACTTTGTCTATTTAATTAGATACTAAAAACTCATAAATACCCAGTTGCTTTCCACTGGATCGGAAGATAATATGATCACAAAGTCGAAAAAAAGGTGGCCTACAAAAATATTGGTCCGTTTAGCGTGACCTACACTCCCAAAATTATAAAATAAAGGGGTTGTATAGACCAAATGGTCCAATATTTTTGTAGCCCACCTTTTTCTCGATTTTGTGATCATATTATTTTACGATTTAAGTGGAAAGCAATCAGGAGTTCATGAGTTATTGATACCTGATTTAATATATATTAAAAATATTTTTTGTGAATAAAAAAAAAACGTTGTAAGTTACAATGAGGCGAATGTTAATAATTTGATAAAAACGGGTCTGTACCTCGGACTATTTACCTTTATTCACAGTTCTATTTATTTGAACACAACAATCAACTACTCTGGAATCAACTTACTCATTGTCTGTACAGATATCAATTTTCAAACTAGAAATGTCACTAAAATGACAAGAACAAAAATGTCGAGATTGGCTTTAGTAATTTGTCAACTGAAAGGCCCAATTGACAAAATCATCTGATATCACAATCCACTTATTATTACAATTTTTTTTTTATCACATTTATTAATACCAATATTACTGGAAAGTTGAAAAACTGTTTGCGTTTCTCGATACTGTTGGATTCCTGACAAACGTTACACCGACAAACTCTCGCTTGTTAAGTAGCGCGAGTCAGGTAAAGATCACTTTTTGCCCAACATTCATCCTGTTTACACGGGCTACCATCTGGTACTGTTGTATATTTACACTCAGTCTGTGTTTGAGGATTGCCGATGCAGGTCTGTAATGTGCTCACTTTCTTGATTATGTTTATATTATACTTTTGTTTGTTTAATTATAACATATAAACACCTTATACTTATCGTAATGCTTCTTACCGTACATCCATTCTTTGGAATTTGCTGGAATATCATTTCCAGAATATTTTGTGGCTTTTTGATATAAAGTTTTGTAAAAAGCTTTGACGTAGCTATCTAAAATCTCAACGATACTACTAAGATATCTACTATAACCTTATCGATACCATATAAAATATTTGTGAGTAAAAATAGAGATATGAAATTTTGCAACTAAAAATAGTTAACACCTCCTAGGGTTATAGATTGATATGTGGAAATATTCTCAGCATATATACAAATATTAATATTTATTTCACATAAAGCATTAAAATCAAACATGTTTCAATAATTTTGTAATTATCTTAGTATAATAAAAAATATTATATAAATCTTATGTTTTAAAACATTTATGGGTAAATCAAGTTAAAGGTAAATTAAATTAATTAATTATAGTAAATTATGGGTAAATTAAAATTCTAAAAGGGTGAATTTATAGTACTTGGCTATCGAACTAACTGGTTGTAAATTCTTTTTTCGAAAGATATGAATAAAGAATTAACACTGAAAAATTTAAATAGAACGTATTTTACAGATTTTCCTAGTTATATTATATATTTTTTTACATTTTGATTTCTTTTGGTTTTTATTACTGTGAAAAATATACTTATTGTTTATAATTCCTGTAAAAGAAATTGTTTTCGTATTTTAAATCTAAAGTGTTCCTATTTCGGTATTGTTATAACAAACACGGTGATGCCTTAAAGTTTCTTAAGAAAGACACATTGTCTATTGAATAGTGACAAGGAAATCCTTTCATACGCTAGGAAATTATAGATTATATTACGAATGAATGAGTCTATTCAAAAATAATCGGAATATTATTAGGCTTCATTTAATTGAGAATTGATTATTATACAGGTGCATTTCTGAAATATAGAAATAATACTCATTAATAGTAAGATATATATGAGACAATATATTTTACATGTATAAGTATATTTTTGTTATATAAGGCGGTTGCTTTTCTAATGGCATCTTTTGGAGGAATGAGGGAAAACTATTTTTATATGTATTTCTCTCACTCCTTCAAAAAAATTAAAGAAATTTTCTAGTGAGAACTCAAAGTGTGAAGGGAGACAAATAATTGATTCAAAAACTATTTGCTAAAAACAATTCAGTGAAATCCCAATGGATTGGAATTGACGGTCAGGTATTGTGTTTTAGTTTGTCAGTATGTCAAGAAGTCAGTAAAACATTTTCTCAAAAATTGCAAAAAAGATCCTTTATGTTTTTTGTATTTAAAATATACTGCTCAAGATCGGCATAAAACTTTGGAGACCTCAATCTTCCCTTAAATATAAAAAAAAAAAAAAAGACAAATCCTTAAAATCCGGACCCTAGTCATTACATATAGGTAGTTTCTTATTTTTTTAAAGAGTATTTATCGGTTTAAAAAAAAAATTAAATAAGCCTCCTTCCCAAAATGCAATCTTTGATCAGCTACTGATCATCACCTCTAGAAGTTAATGTAATATTAAGGTGACTACTAGATAGTAATTAGTATTTTTTTAAAATATACCTACAACTTTCATGTGTCTTTATTGTAACTTGTTTTTTCATAAATAGGTAGTGCAATAAACATGATAATTAACTATAACAAGACAATATACATTGTACTTTTTTTATAGATGGCATATTAAAATGATATAGGTTCAGACGACTCAATCACTTTCTCCTTTCATTTAAAAACCATCCTTTTCGAAAGAATAATATTTATCCTGTGACTAATATATTAAGTTCGGCTTTAAAAAAAATTATCCAACTAAAATAAACTACTTTCGCTAAAATTCTCAAGTGTACTAAACATTGATGAAATGTCATCCAATTAAAAAAACACTATATATGACTTCAACTCTAATAATAAATAATAACTAATATTTCAATTGGGAAAAAAATGTAGCTAGAACACAACTCACATAGGCCTCGTAGGATCGGGCATTCCGAGCAATGGACTAGTGTTGCCCAAATGCGAGACCGAGACGAGTCTTGGTCTTGCAAACTCAGTCTTGGTCTAGGTCTTGGTCTTGCGCAAGAGTCTCGCAACGGTCTTGCAGTTACCTATTTGCTTAGTACTATAGAAACAATACTGTATTTTTCAGATATGGGACACCTAACTAAGCTCGAATGAAAAACTAGAAAGGTTAAATGAAAAAGTATATTGATTATACCAATTCTTTATATATAGTACTTGCAACATATAGTACTAGTACATATAGTAGTACATATAGTACTAGTAAGCAATAGTAACTATTTTCCCTTAATTTTTATTCAAAAAAATCGATTTTTTTTTTACCAGTCTTGCAACAGTGAGTCGGTAACTGCCAGACCGTTGCAATCAATAGACTCTTGCGACAGACCAAGACCTAGACCAAGACTGAGTTTGCAAGACCAAGACTCATCTTCGTCGAACTTTTAACGAAAGTAGTTTATTTTAGTTGGTTAATTTTTGTTTATAGCCGAACTTAATATATTAGTGACAAGAAAAATGTCCTTCTTTCTCAAAGGATGGTTTTTAAATGAAAGGAGAAAGTTATTGAGTCGCCTGAACCAATAATATTTAAATATACCATCTGTAAAAGTACAATTAGTGTTGCCCAAATGCGAGACCAAGACGAGTCTTAATCTTGCGCACCTAGTCTTGGGCTTGGTCTATCAAAAGAGTCTCGCAATAGTCTTGCAGTTACCTATTGATTATACCAATTCTTTACATATATTTGCTAAACTTGTCAAATTGTATTAGTAAAAATTAAGCCTTAAGTTTTATTCCAAAAAATCTATTTTTCTTACCAGGCTTGGTCTTGGTCGTGTAACAGTCAGGCGGTTCTGGTCTTGGTATTGCAAAGTGCAAGATCAAGACCGATTTTGGGCAACACTAAGTACAATGTATATTTTCTTTACATAGTAACTTGATCTTTTTTGTATTTTATGATTTTTATGTTTATTGCACTACCTATTTATAAAAAAGTAAGTTACAATAAAGACATAAAAATTATAGAAATATTTTTTAAAAAAAATTTCTATCTTGTAGTCACCTTAATATCATATTAACTTCTGGAGGTGATGGTCAGTAGGGGATCATAGATTGCATTTTGGAGAGGGACCTTATTTAATTTATTTTTTTTTAACCGGTAAATATTCTGGAAGACATAAAAACTTTTTTTTTATGTTTAAGGAAAAACTGAGATCTCTAAAATTTCATGCCGGTCTTGAGCAGTATATTTTAAATACTAAATCCTATATTATCTTTTTGATCCAAAAACATTTTTGAGAACATTTTTTACTGACTTCTTGACATACTGACAAACTAAAACACAACACCTGACCAATTTCTTTAATTTTTTTAAAGGAGTGAGAGAAATGCATATAAAACTAGTTTTCCCTTATTCCTCTAAAAGATGCCATTAGAAAATCAACCGACTTATATAAGTTCGGCACTGTTTATTCCATAAAATTGCTGATAGTATACAATATGAACAAAAAATAATTTAATATTTTTTAATTTTTTCCAGATAAATATTTTATTACATTATAAAATAAGTAATATACTAATGAAATAAATGATAAAGCTGGTATTTTTATTTTAAATATAATAATAAATTCGATCATTCATATACATTATTGTATAAATAAATAACTGCTAAATTTAAGGATGCCGTAGGTAGTGCCAACGGGAGGGGACTATTTTTGATCCCGGCTGCCGCCAAGTCTACAAATGCTGGGGTGTAAATTTACCCTTGTTTACTTCTATTTTGAAGATTCACTTTGCCTTTTAAACAGAAGCCAGCCATTCATCTCTACTTCAGAGAGTGTTTTGAAGGCGTTGAGGATCGAATCTCACCCTGTTGACGAAAATCGTGCCGCCTACCATAAATTATACCCAACTGTGTATGTAAGGATAATGAGGTGTTTACAAAAGGATCTTTATGATCCTTACTTAAATAGTTCTTAGTATTTATTGTTATAATTTTATTACCTACATTTTTCTTTATTGGTTATGATAAATATTAAAAATATTTCAACGAGGAAATGCAGTTTAAGTGCCTTCAGTATTAAATTATTTTTAATATAACAATTATTGTTATTTTTTTAATTATAGGTCTGTACCAAATTATATACCATTAGAAATTTTATTTTGAGACATGCAAAAATACTGATGTAAAAATGTAACTTTTTAATGAAATCATATCCCTCATTACTACTTGATAAAACTTGATTTAAATTTTTTAAAAATGTTGATGATACTAAGACAATGGTGTATTTCCACGCTTCAAATTTTCGTTTTCTAAACCATTTTTTTTTTTTTTTTTTTTTTTTTTTTTGTTGAAGAGAATGTAAACATAATGTAATTTGTTCAGTTTTATACTTTTATGTCGACAACTGGCAAGGATTCGATTTACGTGCGTGGTTCTTTTAAGATCTACGAAAATAATTAAATGGTGAAAATCTTCTTCATCGATAAATAATAGATTATATAATCCAACTCTTCCAACAGTATTTTATTGTGAATATGAATTCAACGAAAACATCAATATTATATTATAAGAAATAGACATTATCAAAATTAAATTAAACATGCTACTAAACATATTGTAATGAGGAAAAAAATAGATAGACTAATATTAGATTGTAGATTGACACATAATCTTTAAGATTTCTACAATTTGAAACAATACGATCTCTCAACAATCTCTCTCTCTCACTCTCTATCTTTCTCACTCTCTCTCTCTCTCTCTCTCTCTCTCTATATATATATATATATATATATATATATATATATATATATATATATATAGATCTATATATAAACATATAATGTAAAAATAACGTATATTTTTATATAAAATACTGAGTTGAATGAGATTCAAAACAACAGTTATTTTGACAAAACTCGCAATTTATAAAATGTTTGAAAAAATAAAATAGGTTATAGATTATTTAATTAATACCTATTAATTAAATATTTAATAACAACAAATGCTCTTGGTGAACCTTAATAATCCCTTCACCACAACAAACCTTGAAGCGCAAGCACCCCATTAAGCTGGCCCGGTAGGGTCAGCCGAATGACATTCCGATTGGTAATTGACATTCTGATAGATCCTGTAAGGTTAGGATTGATGAATTAATGGACTGTACTGATTAATTTTAAGAAATCCTAACTTCAATCACGAGAATATATTGTTGACTGTGGTAAAATGTATAGGGGAGATTAACCTCCCCATCTTGTAAAAGGTCACAAAAAGAATATAGTAACAAATCCAAATTGAAAAATAATGTAATGTAAGATTTTCCAAATTTACTTTCTATATGAGCCTTTCAGTTGAAAAAATGGCTAACTCCAATTGAAACATTTTTAATATTAATTTTGCTGACATTTCTAGTGGGAAAATGTATACATTTATTTACAGCTCTGAGTTTAAACACTGCAATCAGCTACCCTGGAATCAACTTTCTCACTGTCTGTACAGATATTATAATTTTTCTAATTGAAATATCATTAAAATACTTTACTTTAATATCATAATATAACTTATTTGCTTAAATGTTGAAATAGAAGTCAGCCATTCTATCAACTGAAAGGATCATATATTGAGTTCTACATCCATTAAAATAGGTATAATACGGGCCACAATAGCATAAGGCACTTCATTTCTTTTCAAGTCTCTTCACATATGTAATGTCAACATTGCTTTTATAGTAAAAGTTTACTCCATGATTATTACAACCGGAATAAGGTATGTTGCATTCAAATGATAATTTTCTTTGGGCAGCAAGGGTACGTGTAATATTTTGAGGATTTTAAAATAAGACATTCCTTCCTATCAAGAAATTTGATTTTGACATTTATTATTTGAGCCTTTTATTTTGAAAGAGGCCTAACTCCGTTTTTCAATTTTTTGCCCGTTACCATGGTTACATGTACTTCATACTATATATCGGTAAAACATTTCAGGTTGCTTATATTCCGAGCAAATACGATAAATTTTTGACACATAAGTTTTCAGAATTAGTTCAATAACTTAACCGTGTAGTTTGAAAGTGGCCTAATTCCATTTATTTTATACTTACATCCAGATATTTACTATTGATAATGTTGGAAATCAGCGATGAATGTAATTTAAATTAATAATGTATTTGTAATAATGTATCAACAAAATTATTAGAAGACGCAATTTTTAAAAGGGTAAAGAATTCCGATGGAGAATCAGTAAACTGGTTACAAATAATTTGGATGCGTTTTATCAGAAAAGAACCGTATAAAATTTTAAAAAAAAGATAACAATGAATGAGAATGAAAATTTTGAAGTACTGAATTTATTATCACGTCGGGGTAGACCAAGAAAATTCGAAAATATTGTATTGACATCACTCTATAAAAATATCAGACAAATTACAACAACAAAATTTAAGGACATGATTGACCTATTGCGATATATACCACCGGAACATCATGACTACTTCAAATCCCTTTCACACGCGCAAAATGTAAATGAATAGTAAATTGTTTGTTAATAAAATGTTTGTAATTTTGTATGTTCTGTAATTAAAAAATGTGTTGAATCGCATAAATTGTGTTTCCAAAGTGTTTTAAAGGTATGTAAAATAAATTGAGTATTGTAATTTCAATTTGAAACATCTTAAATTTGTTGAATGGACTTGTGCATTTTCAAATTTTATAATGAATCTGGTTGTTAATTTTGAAAGTGGCCTAACTCCATTCTTGATAAGAAAACGCACATTATTCAGTTAATAATTGTTACTATTTTAATAGGAACCATAAATTTAACACCCTTAGATACACTTAAGCAGTATGACATATTAGTATTGAATTGAATTTATTTGTTAAAGATTATTTTCTTGTACAAATCATACATATATGAATAACTTTATTTCACCTACATGAGTCTAGTTTATCATAACTGTGCATTAACTTGCTATAAAAACAATAACTAAACAATAATACTTCATTACATTCCAATTAATTTCTATCTACATTATCAATAAAACGATAAGAAAAAAAGAAACAAACAATTAATTAAACTGACCAACAATTATCCTTAGTCATAGCACTTGATTGGTTTGTGGAACATCAGAGCTTAAGGAATCCAGTGAATTGCACGCTGACATTATGAACCAGTAAATCTGGTTGAGTTTCTCTATGTTATCGATCCGAAGTATGTCTTGTACCTTGTTTACATCACTTGGCGCAGAGAGAAATGTGTCTGTCGTCTGTTAGCTTTTCACAGTACAGAAGGATATGGAACAGACTGTTAGAAATGAATTTATTACTCAATGTGCAGGTTTCCTGGGCTTTGAAGTAAAAACTTTTGTTTTTCGTATATAGCTTAATTAATTCGGGATTTGAAACCCTTGACTGACTTATATGACTCATTAGTATCCTATACGTATATTTTTAAATTCATTGAAACGCAAACTCTTAAATATCTCGATTCGAAGATAAATGGAGGTAGGCCACTTTGAAAATAAACGGCTCATTTATAGTAATTAAACATGGATAATCCATAAAATTCTTCCGATGAAATGGATATTATTTCCATTATAGATTATTTATTGCTTTCCTCCTCTCCCTCTTGGATTTAGTGCTGCCGAATATCCTTCCAGTTGGCCGGTCCAGAAGAGGCAATATGGAAATTACAGTCCTAGGAAACTGAATAAATCACAAACGCCAGCGACCCCGACTTGGCGGAGTCTCTTTTACGACCAAGGAGGGAATTTCATATCCTGAGCCACCCCTTCTGGAGTCCTGCAATAAAACCAACCCCCCGGCTTATGGGCATATATTTATATATATATATTCCTCCCCGCAGAGGTACCCTCTCCCCTCCTATGTCTTGTAGACGTTTCCATAAATAAATTTATCTGACTTATACAGCCGTGGAAATATAAGGACGATAAAAAGTGGCTTTGTTTTATTGGCCCGCGGGTGGGTTTTGATATTGTTCCTGCCAGATATCACTACGCCCATTAAAGTGGTAGTAAAAAAGTGTCGTGTCCTGATTCTTCTTTTAACGCCTCTAAGTAAATAATAAACCGGGGATAGGAACGATCCAATAGCTCCTTATCGCCGGCAGCCGCCCTCTCGGGTATGGAGGGTCGTTTCCTTTTATTCAGCTTTCGTCGGGGCACTCAGCTTGGGCTTAATCAGTCGTGAAAGAGGCATTCATTCGCCCGCGTGGCCTTGCAATGAATAACTAATCAGTATCTTGAAACTGGAGGAGGGATGCTGAGTATTCCATAAAACGAAATGGCGTCACTTCGAAACTCTAGTTCATAATCAAATTTTAAGATGCACCCCTCAGCCAAAGAAAATCTTGATATGAGTAAGATTCCATCAAGTGCGCATGAACTCATTTCATGCTTGTAAAGGGAAAAAAAGTTTGATTCTTAGGAAATTTCATTTAGAAAAAGCTTATAGTTTTGGGTCCAAGTCATCCAGATATGAATTTTATTCTTGATGGAGATCAGCTTTTATTATTGTGATGATATGGAAATAATTTATGTCTAACTTAAGAAGTTAGTCAGGAGATGCAGTCAACAGTCACATGCACATAATATGTCGGAGTAACGTTTGTTGGATAAAATATATCCAATAAACATTACTCAATGGAGGTGCGAGGTTACTCCGAATCCGGCCTAGGCAGATTCAAATTTATTTTGTAGCGGACCCAGTTTATTTCGATCTTTCAACCCTGGTTAGAACATGTGCTTCTTTGGTTTGGTTGCGCCTCTTGTGAGCGAGTTCATAATAAAATATTGAAAAAACTGTACCTGTTGTTAACAATTTTTTAAAATGGCAGAAAACGTAGAAGATGTGGGAGGCCAAAACAAATGAATTTTCAATCAGAGAATAAGAACAAATTATTTTACTTTTTTTAAACAACCATGCTTTTTTTAGCTAGCGTTGTTACTAGGCTTACTTATATTCAAATTTCAGACTAGAAATCCCCATGTTTGAAATTGCTGACGGTCATTTCATATCGTATGACGGTTTAGGACTCTATATCGATTAATTTAATACATTTAACGTCACTTGATGAGTTTTTAATTTTAATACTTTGGGGTTATACTATTAAAATAGAAATATGAGTATTAGGTCTTATTCCATTAATTTTCTGGTGAATAATTAATTAGACTGTTATAGAATGTAATTATAAAATCGCATGTAAAAAGGGTGTCCCGTAAGTAGAGGGAAATATTTAAAACGCTGATAGTTGTCATTAAGTTTATTGTCATAAGAAGGTCTGGAAGACAAAAACACAGTTTCATAACCACTGTTAGTAAAAAACCATTATTTTTAATTTTTTTATATTTATAAATAAAATGTGTTTTAGCCAATTGTTTTTATTAGAATACCTCCAATATAACAGAAAAACAAGGAATAAAAGCTTTGCAAAAATTAAAGGTAGTCATTTTTACAGAAACCACGGGTACTTTTTGTTTACTGGATAGAAAATCATTCCATTTCTTTACACAACTTCAGGTGAATCTCAAAAATTTGATTAACAAACCTCAACTTAATTAATATGGACTTATTAAATGAGGAAGTTTTTCTAAAAGTGGAGTAAATGTAGTACAGTTGAAGGGTGATAAAAAAAATCACAAATAATTTAATACTTTTTTTAAAACGTTCCGTTTTTAAGTTAGCTGTATTCGTCCGCTCAATAGTTTAATATTCAAGACCATAGTTCGATATTTTTAACAATTACAAACTCTACATTTGCTTAAAGTAAATTTTATCTTGTTTACTGTGGAGCAATGTTTAATTACTTAAATCAAGTATTTTTAAGTTATATCTTACTATTCAACAAAACATGTGACTCGATTAAAAAAACACAAACCTTACATTGGCTACTTTCATGATGGAAAAGTGGCATTTGTTTATGTGGACTTTTTGGTAGATATTCATGTCTAATATCAACCTTTTAAATATTTCCCTCCACTCACAGTACATCCTGTATAGCCTGCTTATTGAAAAATGTCATTTTTATGATTCAATGAATGTCCACTAGCTGATATCAGATCATTGTGCACTTACAATAATGTTGCTATTTTTTAAATATACCATAGTAAGGTTTCTGTTATTTCGGTACACTTAAAGGATTTTTCTATTGACAAATATAATTGAAATTCACAAATATATATTTTAATGTGCTTGGTCAATTTTGCAATAAATTAGAATAATTATTCCCTTTTGGTGTGTATGAAACGAAATACGACATAATATGAATACGATATTTAAAAAAGAAACTCATAAGTATGAAGAAACAAATGGAAATAGCTATATTTGTTTTTACAGTGGGGCAAGGAGAAATGAAAGATAAATCATATATTTTTTTTAATGAAATATGAAAGTATTGTAAGTGAATAATTATTTTTCGAATGAAAGGTTTTGCCAATTTAAACTCGAAGGTTTAATTTAAAAGAATGAGTACTCTAACACAAATTAACTGGAATAAGTCCAAGTAAAAGAAATGAAAGGCTTGTTTTTAGTTTACGGCTTTACGAACATCTACTGCAATCAAGACAGAAAGTGCCAGAATGTGTTACTGTCTTGGGCTGATTTATTTCTTCCGTCTGACATTCTTCTGCCATGTTCCGATTTGATAATTTTCTTAATTGTTTAAAAAATATATTGTATTAATACCTGCAATGTTGTTATAATTGTGAATTTTATTGATACCTGAGTGGTAAAACACTGGTTATTGTAACGTTGGTAGATTTGTTGTTATATAGTTAAGGCGTAAAACCTGTTGGTTATCCACACCGTTATCCACGGCGGCTCTACGGGGGAGAGGAGGCTTTTGGACTGAAGCCCCCCCCCAATTCGGTAAAATATAACCATGTTTTATAAAAAAAAATATTAAAAAATTATCTCTTATTATTGTTAGTGTAATTTAAAAGAACTTCAGGAATAACTTAAACACCATTTCATATAGGTAGTTAGCATCTTTCTTTTTTTTCCAAAGTAATTATCGTTATTTCTATGAAAAAAAAAAAGCTTTCGGGCTGAAGCCCCCCAAAATTAAATCCTGGATCCGCTAGTGGCATTAATTAAGATTATATATAATTAATTATATCTGCTGGTAGAGATATAAGCTTTCAAGTTTAAGCTCAAACCTCAGGTTTTCTTCCTTAAATAACTAAGATCACCAACTTTTTAGAACCCGGGTATGCATTTGTAAGGTCACCCGACTCTTGAGTTGACCCATGGCTGGTGTAACAGAATGAATAATTACTTGCCTCAGCCAGATTTGAGCCCGAGACTGAGAGAATATGAGCACAGTCCCTTACTTACCTAGCAACCAGCTCGGTAAGTAAGGAAATTTTTAAGTACATACTGATACGATCTTGATTTTATGAACGTTTAATTAAAAAAAAAAATTATCTACTGAAAATTTGGAATTTCTCATTTAACCGCTTCCTCATAGAGACTGACTATATAATCATTTAAAATTTATCCTATTTTGAATTTTTTTTATTGAGTATTAATACAGTCTGCCACATTGATGGGCATTGGTACTAGGGCTATAGTATTCATTCACAAAATATGTACATAAGAAAGGAAAAAAAAATACATATAAATAAAAAGATAAAGTAATATACAAGATAAGTAAAAGATTAGCCGAATAATAACAAAATAAATAAAACACATTCACACCTATGTACAATATTTACGAAAGAAAGAAACATTATTTCGTCCTCCTGAAAATCTTGATATATAAATGTTGAATGTGTAGAAGACTTAAGATTACTTACCAACGTTTCCTAGCAATGACGTATTTTTTATAAATAATGTCATTGATTATTTCTTTTTCTATAAATGATTTAACAACTTAATGTTTATATGTGTTTCATAATCATTAACTCTCACGCCATATTAGGTCCTCTATGTTTTCTCTATTAACCAACAAGAATGGGGTTAACCATCTTCAGGATAGGAATAACTTACCAATTGTGTTTCAAATTGAAAATTTAATTGCTTTGGGTGAACTTAATTTGCTCCAGCTCTTCCCCGGCTGAAGGTAAATGAGTTTTCGTGTTGGTTCGTTTTCTTTTTTCATCGAGCCTCTCACTAAGTGGCAGCTTTGAACTAAAGGAAGCAATTATTTTCAGCCAATCTTGTTCCTCACGCTGATGAAATCTATCTTATCACATGGAATGCCAAATACGTCACATTACAAATATTACCTTCATTAAATAATATAATTTTATAAAACAGTTAAGGCAATGGGCATAATAAGAAGAAGGAGGATATTAAAGTCAAAATAAGAAATAAAATTAATTTATAAAAAAAAAGAAATAAACATATGGATTAATTTTTAGTACCAAAGAAAAAAAAAATGATATTGTATAAAATTTGAATTAATTTTAAATTTATGGACGTGACCACAATTTACAGATATGCTTTTATAGACTTGAAAATGGGAAATTATGGTTCGAAAAGTAGTTACATATTGAATTAAATCAAAACGCAATAAAGTAATTCGAACAAAAAGGTTTTAAAATATCCATCGGTATAGTAAAGTTAGATTCACAATATTAGATTAATATTGATATATTCAAAATGTAATAACTGAAGTTTTGACATAATTTCAATCGATTTTAATATCTACAAACAAACTATGCAAGTATAGGCATAAACACTTTAAATTTTTAGATTGAAAATATTGTGTCTAAAAAATATATATAATCTTTAGAATCTCTATAATTATTTAATGCAATGAATAACAAATTGGAAATGTGAAAGGAAAAATTGAAACAATTAAACTTATACATGGCAAATTAAAAATTATAAAGAATTAAAAAAAATGGCAAAAAATGGTTTATAATATAGGTTGTAAACAGTTTAAAAATGTCCAAAATTACCAAATCATAACATATATGAATATTTTATATAATTAAATAAAGTTTTTATTTTTTTGTGCAAGAAAAAATGGGTCCTAGTTTGTTGATGGCTATTAATTAATTAGGTTTATAGAAAAAAATTATTAAATACCATTTTTATATAATAAATATTCATTTGTAATTTGAATGTAACTCTTGAGTTCTGGAGCATTTCCCTTTACTCACAGGAAAACCTGTATACCTGGAAATGAGAAGCAATCATTAGAATGAGAGGTGTACAACAAAACTGGCAAGCTGCTCAACCGTGTTGATTTGCTAAATCACTCAGCATACTGATCAGTCATAATCGATATTATTGAATAAGAGAGAACGAAAATGATATGATATAGTTGTGCGGGACTATCATCCAAAGTAACAAATATAATAATTTATTTGTTCATTTTTATAATTTTCTCTTCACTTTCCTCCCTCCCACTTTGTCTGTAGTTCCGGTGCCGGCCTTAGGGTGGAGCAACCAGGGCAATCGCCTCGGGGCGCCGACCTGTAGGAGCGTCCGTTGGGGGCGCCGGCCGATCATTAGGGGCGCTCGCCACTGGTTAGAAATTAAAAAAATATACAAAACGTTTTAAAATAATTAATTTTAGCCTATCAATAAAGTAAATGTATTAGAGCAATATTGAATTAAATAAAATTCAAATATTAAATAATTTAAGAAATAAATTTAATTTTTTAGGGGAGGGGTGAGATGACGTCATTGAACGAGGGCGCGCAATCCCTAAGGCCGGCATTTTGTAGAGCTCACAACGAAGTAGCACTAGCGATACCAGGATTTAATTTTGTGGAGGCTTCAGCCCTAAAGCTTTTTTTTTCATAAAAATAACGATAAGGAGGCCAAACTGAAGAAAATTATGAATTGCTTCATAAGATTCATATTTGGGATTCCCAAACGTTCTCATATTTTTTGTTGGTACGCCGAGTTGAAGTGGCTATATCCTACTTTCCGACAGCAATTCCTTCTTGGTGTTTTTCTTTTTCAAGTTCTCAGAAGCAAAATCCCTCCCTACATCTTAGAACTCCTTACTTTACGCTCCTCTATCCATTCTCTCAATACCAGATCTCAACCTATAGACTTATATATCCCCTCCCATAAAACCAGTTCCTTCAGTAAATCCTTCGTCATTCCTGCTCATGGAACTCCTTAACCATCTTCATACGTCAAACCTCGTCCATAAACTCCTTCAAACAACTCCTATTCTACCACTTACTACAAATTCAAAGTTCCGCAAGCTTCTTAAAATCACTAGGTTATATAATTACGTTGGCCACCAGCAGTTAATTGATAGAAGTCATTTTATTTTTATTTATAAATTTTTTATATCTCAATATTTTATTGTATATATCTGTGTTTATCGTTAGTATGTTTTATAGATATTTATATTTTCCTTGGTATTTTTTAAAACATATTTATATAATGTTTCAGACTAATGCACATATTTTTTTAACTCTGCTATTATTCTAAAGGGACTTCAGTCCCAGAATAAAATTATTTTTCATTTCATTATGATCCACAAGGTTTGCCCTCCTCCATCAGTTCTGCTTCCTACCAAGTTTAGCCGACCAGAAGTTTTGTTTCTGCTGTTCTATGAAAAGTCTCCCTAGCATGCATAATATATACACAAATACACAACTATATGTATAATATATAATTTACTGCGGCCTAGAGTGAGTTTAATCTCAGACTACAGATTCAAAGATTATTAATGCAAGATAGGAGGTCACAAAGGTTATTAAGATAATCTATCTCGAGTCATGACCAATTATACGTGAGGAGATGGAATAAAAAGTTCTCTGAGCAAAAAGTGCAGATTGCAGGGTATTTGTCTCTAATACTCGCACCGTCGGAGTACCGAGTACTTTAATCACTACTTCAGTTAATGATTGACGGGTACAAAAAGTACTCATCTACTATCGTGAGTTTTTTTCTTTTGTATAGAATTATTCAAAACAACTTTAATTTGAACATTTTTTAGTAATAAATTCGAAAATAATACAAAGATAGAATATTTTGGTTTTTTGTCATATTGAGCATGGGCGTACGCATGGGAATTGCCAATCCCTAAATAATTTGAAAGAAAATAAAACATAATATAATACAAAATGTTACCGAAAATTCGAGAAAATTATTATTTTTTTTAAATTGTTGTTCTGTGTACATATTGTATTTCATATAAAAATATTTATAAACTATAATAATGATGAACTTTTCCGAAAAAAAAATCCGTCTTGCCCTTCCCCAAATACAAAAGCTGCGTACACTCTTGATATTGTGGTCCGTCAGAATAATAACGAAGATGTAGTTGTTAAAACCGATTTCAAGATTACGCCTAAGCATAACAAATTATTTTTATCTAGCAGATTTCTTCGATATAAAATTCAATTTCTATATTATCGAAGCATTAGATTATGAAATAATCAATGATTTTCGTGATGTGAATAAAGAATTTTTCAATTTATTTATTTAAAATATTGATTTTAATATTAGAATTACAATCGAAATTATAGTTTTCGCGTTAACTGAAAAAAATTAAAATGATGATTACGATTCACTTTGGAAATATCTATTATTTCATATAGATAAAAGTTACTTATAAGGATATACCCATGCTAAGCAACAGTGCCGACCTTAGACATCAGGCTCCCCGGGCAATGACGTCATCTCTTCCCCACTTAAAATAATTAAATTTATTTGTTAAGCTGTTTTATATTATTTAAAATTTGAATTTTATTGCGTTCAACATTTCTCTAATACAGTTGCTTTATTGGTAGACTAAAATTAATTATTTTAATACATTTTGTAACATTTTTATTATTTCTTACAATGGGCGCTTGTAGGGCCCATTTTTTAATATATTTTTTTATGACTATTAGCTAGGATTTATACACAAAAGTTTCCTTCAACAGGTTCAATTTGGAGACTAACGATTCAAATGCAAGTTTCATTACTTTTATATAAAAAAAATAAAAAATAAAAAATAAATAAATAAATAAAAAAAAAAAAATGGCAGTTTTGGAAATAAACTTATTTTCACTTTTTGAATATTTAGGTTCGTTTTAAAAAAAATAATATTACACCATCGTATTCTCTGGATGTTTTTAAAAAAGAATTGAAACTTATCTCGATTTTCAAAAGAATCGATTAGGATTCAATTTGCAAATAAGCGATTCATTTAGTATTCACAACAATTATGAATGAATTAATGTACTAAGTACATTGAGCTAAATACCTAATATTGTTCATAATTAAGTACATTGGTAAATAGTTTTGTAAATAATATAGGATTATATTGATTCGGAAGTATAAAGTTTTTATTCGGTCCTGAAACAGTCATCCCAAGCAGAGTTTATGATAAAACCCTAACGACATAATTTATTGCGCGGTTTAGAGCAGCAATTAACAGGTAGGACCAATCGCCGGTTAGTTAATTGTCAGGGCTGCTATTTAGCCTCCAAATTACAGTCCTTGACTGCAATAAATTCTTCTCAATGATTCACTCATCCTCTGGCTGTCCTCTGTAGTAATTTATTTTACTATTTTTTTTTTTTTTTATCATTCATTTATAGAACTTAGAGCAATTAAAGAGAAACCATCTTTTATTTTTTTTGATTCTCAAAAGGGGAATAATATTTAAATATATTAAACACACTTACATTTTCAACGTTTTGGTAACTGAGCTTAATATGAACTTTTTTTTTTAATTTTTATTCATTTTCGGATTGATTGAAATATTTTTTTTAATTTAAATTAATTAATCTTTATTTGTTTTGAGGGATGAACCCTATAGATATTGTGTCTATTACAAAATAACGAACATTATTACCCTTATAGAAATACAAATTCATTCCTTTTCATACTACATTACAGATATTATAACACTCACTAAGGATAAAATAAAAATAATATTCGGTAATAGTTAAATCATCAGACAATTAAAATAGTTCCAATTATCAAATTAATATAAAATACATTTTTTAAAAATTTAAATATTAATATTAAACTATGTTTGAAAATTAAATTAAAAGATTACCCCAATACCTAAGAGAACAACCAAGAAAATAACCCGAACAGATTGCAAGCCGATATGCAATATGGAATTTTTGCCGTAATATGCAGAGAACAATATTCCAGATTACCCTACCAATTCTCTATAATTTAATATATTTGAAATAAAAAAATATAACTTTCTTACATCTTCTGAAGTGGTTGGCTTAAATATTTCTATTCCATCAAGATTTCCCATACTCTGGTAAATTCTTAACATTAAACCATTGTAAATTGGGCATTTAAATAATATATGATGAAGTGTTTCGTTTTTGTTTAGTGTTGCACATTTTTCACTCAAGTTGTGGAGTTATTTTCACAATTTTATTGTTAACAGAAATCTTGATCATAAATTTTCCCGAGAGGGGAATCTGCATTAATAGTCTGGTAATTTAAAATTAGTTGGCATCAACAAATACCGGGATATTAACAAATATTAACAGGATATTAAATAAATATAAAAAACATTTGCAGGACTGTGACAGGATAACATTGCATACCTCATCTTATATTGAACATTTAAACCTTTTTCTTAATAATGATCAGATCACTCCCAGTATTTGTTGGATGATTGAAATCATTATTTTCAATTTTTTAAAAATTATTTCGGAACTAGAATTTCTCCCCTTGCAACTTTTCTGTAAAAAGTTTCACAGAATCCTATAAAATACTAAAAAGTTGATTATTTTGGATAAATCTAATAAATGTAGCTTATTTATTTATTTTTAAATTTCATCTACGTGATCAACATGTTTTGATGATAAACTTCCGTTGATGTGCTTCTTCATATATATGAATATAATTTTTTTTTTCGTTTTTATTATTGTACCATTTCTCTTCTTATTTTTTCCTATTTTTCGTGACACATTGGATGAATAGAATCCACATATGTGGGTTGTCTCCTGAGGTACATACAGCTTCAATATTGTTGCTTGTCAAATGCTGACAATATTGAGTTGGCATTCTCAACAATATTTCTAAGCAATTGATATTGCCACATTTCATATTTCTTAATTTAAAGAAAAACATAAATAAATAAAATTAACTTAAATACAAAAAAATTACAAATATCGAATGTGTGACTATTGATTTAAATTAAATTTGCTTTTTAATTACTTGCATTTTAATTCTTGAATTTATGTTTTCATCATTTTATTTATATTATATTATGTATTAAATTATTTAGAACAAATTAATTTGTTCTATAAAGCCTTAAATTCAAATATTCCATTAGAGCTTAATTTTGCTTAATTAAGACGAAAATTTAGTAGCTCTTGTAGATATATGAGGCTACGAAGAAACGTCGTTATGGGACGATAATTGATGCTGTTAAAGTGTTTTAGAATCAGTAAAATTGTCTATCGGCTATTCATAGCTGGTTGGTAATAATAGACATCACATCCATAAAACGCTACTACGGTTTATATCCTTGTTACGTAGTAAACATCATATGCTATTATTTATGGGTACAGCGATTCATATTCTGTTTTCGATTCCTATGAATAGTATATCGTCCAAACAGGTTGTCAATTAGAAGGCAATAATTTAGAAATTTATAATTATGTGATAATCACAACGATCAAGAGATAATTTTGCTTAGATAAAATATTTCTTCCGCTAGAAATTTCATGAGTTCGTTCAACCTTCAGTCTATTTTAAAATAATTTAAGAAAATTTATGAGGATACAATAAACCTTGAAAACTTCGAAGAGTAAGAATTACTAAACACAAATCAAAGAAAAACTATATGTATAATTTATATAGTTACAAGTTAAATAAATCCTGATTTTTACTCGATTCTCTTAACAGAGAATAGATTTTTAAAATAAGTTATAATTATTTATTTCTTTCAGTATTCATAAGCATTATCTATTCTTATCAATTAATTAAATAAATAAATTTTATTATACAATTATTGTAAAAAACAAGTTAATTTTGTATCGTACAATTTTTAGAAATTTTTTCCTTCTTAAATCACAAACAATTTTTTCTCGCTAAAACAAAATCAAATTAACCTTTTTTTTGTTCAGAAAAAAATTTGAAATGTAATTCATTCCAAAAGGGACCCTATTCAAGTTTAAATATTATTAACTACTACTGCAATAATTATTTTGAATTATGATTATAATTAGTGACTTTTGGGAGTATGTTCAAATAAAGAAATTCTAATTTTTTTTTTTTTAAATATTGGTGTTGATATTACAGTTGGAATCGAAGGTATCGTTTTTTGCGCTTCGATTGATTTGTATTTTAAACAATTATAACAAATATTCGACTATTTGACCATGTATGTTACATCGGTTTGAACCAGCTGATGACAATTATAGTTGATTAATCGCATACAATTATTTTAATTATTATATAAACTAACTTACAAGGATATGATAATAGCCTTGCAACTAGACCATCATTCAACTATACCTATACATAACTATATAAATACATAGGAAGGAGATGGTCTGTGGTGGCGAATTATACACTTGAATAATTATTAAATTGTATTATTATTGCTTGATAACACATTAACTGAGGAAATTTATAATATTATCCATTAATATTAATGGATAATATTATAAATTCCCTCAATAATAATTCAATTCAATAATTATTCAAGTGTATAATTCGCCACCCCAGACCATCTCCATCCCAAAAAACCATCTCCAGACCATCTCCAATAAAATAAATTTAAAGCATTACTACTCATGAAGGTGTTGATGAGAAAGTATTGGTACTGGTCAATACTGGATCAAATAAGCGATTTGACCGAATTCACGCTCATCCACTAGATTTTTTCTGTTACTTATTTAATTAAGAGTACTCAGAATAAATAGCTAAGGTTGCCCGATGATAGGAACGCAGGGCCTTACTCACTGAGGTAACCACTAGTGGATCCAGGATTTAATTCTTGGGGGCTTTAATTCTTTCAGCCCGAAAGCTATTTTTTCCATATATATATATATATATGAATATATATGATAATTACTTTGGAAAAAAGAAAGAAAGATACTAACTACCTATATGAAATGGTGTTTAAATGATTCTTGAAGTCCTATTAAAGGTAATTGCACGAAAAATAATTTAAGAGATTATTTTTTAATATTTTTTTACCATTAAGCAGACTATACCCCCCTCCGTAAATCCGCCTGTAGGGTTACCCTGCTCTTTTATAAATACAAAAGGTTCATTAATAATTATGTTTTGCTATAAACAAGTAATGGTAATGAGATGGAATTTAATGGATGGATGTCATTGTTATGTCATTATCAATTTCTGTATTTGAAGATGGATACATAAACATAATTTTTTTTCTTATCGAAGAGGACTGAATATCACTAATTGTAATAATATAAACTGGTTTGAACAGGTAGATAATGCTAAAAACCTACCATTAACTATCACCTTTTGACGCAATAAAATAATAATTAGACAACACAGTTACGTAGTGCCGTAAAAACAATCCTCCTCTCAGCTGACTGGCAACAATTAAGGAGGGTATAAAACTTTTATTTACACATACTGTGGTGGATTGGTTTTTCTTTTCACTGACGCCCCAAAGCTAGCGGTACCTGGGGGATTTGGGATGGACAGGGCGGGGTGGGGGGGAGAGGGCGTGGTCTTCTGCGCATGCGATTAGAGCCGAACCACGCCCCCACCGGGCCCGGCGGCCCGTAGAAGCAGGAAGTCTCACCGGCCATTCTATTATCAACGGCTATTGTGATAGGAGCGTATCGTACTTAGAGGTCTCACTATCAAGGCCAGGCGTACTTCTTCAACAGCATCCGTGAGTACTTATCTTTTTATTGCTTTAATGCCTGAGTTGACAGAAATGTATGTTTGTTTTATGACAGTACACTGGAAGTACCTCGGATGGTGTCTAGCCTATCAAATCATTGATTGACATCACATCAAATCGTATTTAAATGTGTACTTTAATTTTCAATGGAATAGCAGTTAAAATGATGTAGAATTTATATGAAACTTTAATATATCTTGGTTCCATATGTAAACACACACACACACACATATATATATGCACATATATCAAAGCTTATACTAATTAATATATTCGTTAGCTGTTATTATTTTCAATAAAAAAAGTCTGATTTTTTATGCGATAATTAACAGAGTTTATTTATTTAAATAATAATATAAAATAAACTTATATTTCTGTCATTTAATTTATTCGAATGTTATATGAAGCAATTAACTCCTATTTTCACCAGATATTACTATTTACTGAAATGGTATAGTTTTCTTCTTTTTTCTTATTATATTCAAATTATTCAACATGTATGAGGAAATATAATAAGTATATTTCTTTTCTTTTGATATCTGTTGATTGAGAATATATTGGATTGCAATATAATTTATATATAATGCAATGTAATGAACCACTATATAAATAGAACAAAATTATTATATATTATACACATTTATAGGTTTTTATTTTAATTTTATATATAGCAGTATTACTTAATTTTTACTAGTCGCATTCATTATGGGCGCAAATTGTCCATTTTGATTGGGATGGGAGCAGGGCGAAGGACCTAAAAAAAATATGTCAGGAGTTTATATTTGTATAAAAATTATATGTGAAAAAAAACCTGATTAAAACGGACAATAGATATGAAGCTATTATATTCAAAAAATTAATTTATATTCGATATATATTTGTTTATTTTTCCCCTGTATATATTTGAAAATATGTCAGAAAACTAATGAGTGTTTTCAATATATAAAACAAACAATAAATTTTAAAAAAAATCTAATTATGCCTGTTTTGGAGAGAGTTGGAACATTTTTGTTTGATAGCGTATTAACTGAGGGCTGAGGATAAATTAATATCAATAAAATCATAAATGGAAACAAATATCAAGAAATAATTTAATATGATTAAATCACAAAATTAGTTGATGAATGAAAAAATAAACAATTAACTTTTGAAATCTTTTATAAACAATAACGCTTTGATTATTTACTATTGTTATCTTTATATTAATGACATTTTGAATGATAGGGACTTGCAAGGTGTTTAAATGTACTAACTATTCCTGGGCTTTAGCCGAGTCTAGTAAATTTTTCTATTATCCTAATTGGTTTTAGTTTACATAATTCATTTATTTATATATCTTTTTAAATTTAATTTATGTTATTGTACGCCGAATCATTGGTAGGGGAGAGGGAGATGAAATTATATTCTCGGATACTCTTTTGTTTTATTGGTGTGGAACAGCATTCACTTCCTCCTAATTCTAGGCCTATACAACTTTTTAATAATACTAATTTCCCTAATAAATTCCACCCTAACAGTTTTTTGTCTTAATCATTAATACAATATTTCTTGAAATGTCTTTTTATAAGTTACAACTCATACTCATATAACATTCCTGTAATTATATAATTAAATATACAAATATATAATATAATATATAAATATAAATACAGTAACTCTTTAAATGCAACGAGAGCTCTGCGGAAGGAGGAGGAGGCATGTGAAGAAATCACAAAGAATCTGGAAGGACTAAATATTACAGTTAATCCCAAGAAGACCCCGAATGCATATTTTTTTCCTTCCAGTAGAACAAACGCCCCTATTTGTTTTGCCCACTTCCTAAAGTCTATAGGATAGCGGGCAAAACAAACAGGCCTACATAGAGTATAGTAGGTTGAGTGTTACCCTTGACAGGTACCTAACACTATTCCTCCACTGCCAGAAGAAGATCATGCTGGTAAAGATCTAGTCTTACAGGCTAAATCATCTGTTGATCTCACCAAACCCATCCCTCCGCCTCAAATTATTAATTCGTAAAAGTATTTTAAGCCTTAACTGCAACTGAAGTCCAACAGTTTCAGGACGGCGTGCTGAGACAAATTGTAAGATGCACTTCGTTACAGAGGAGGACGCGACTAACCAGCTTTTTAAGACACTAACTTCGACGGGACGGTCACAAAGGTGGAGAACACTTATAAAATGCCTCAGACTTGACCAAACTTAGGACCAGGATCCAGGATTTAATTTTGGGAGGCTTTCGCACAAAAGATTTTTTTTTTTTTTTTACATATCTATATAACGATTATTACTTTTAAAAAAGAAAAAATAATGTAATTACCCGAACAATAATACTTTTAGAGATAATTTTTTAATATATTTTTCATAAGGCGTGGTTATATTTTACCATTTTGGAGGAAGGAGTTCCGAAAGTTCCTCTCCCCGTAGATCCGCCTATGCTGAGGACTACTGATTAACTCGACTTTTTCTTTTTTTTTTTTCTTTCCTTGCCTCTCGGCAATACAGATTTTTGGTAAAAGAAGTAGATACTTCTACCATTTATCTTCTGGTCCTTCGGTCTATGTTAGAAGAGGTTGAAGTGATCATACCCCACTAATTCCTTCCACCCGTACACGAATGTTTCGCCGTACGGTAATCATGCTTACTTACTAGCGCTGAGTTCGGTTTCCCTCAGTAGTTTGGCCCTTATTGCTTCGAAAACAGCGCAAGTCGTGACGATATGCTCAGCAGTTTCCGGAATAGTATAACAGGAACATAGGGGGTTATTTCTTTTCCAAAGCCATGAAAATTGGCGCGAAAACCCCCATGCCAGGAATTGCGAGACCCAATATAGAGGTAGGACCCATTTCGCTCCCAACCTTGAATATACGGTAGGAAAGTACTTCCTCAAGGTAGAGCCTTTATAAGGTAGTTTCCCACCGTCGATTCTACTGCTCAATGGTGTCCTCCCGTGATTAACTGGACCGTTACAACAGTACTAAAGAGCCCCATTATTAGACTAACGACTCAGCACTTACCGATCCTTAAAAATTTGAACTTCGGATTACTCCCTTAAAATGCATAAGATCAATGCAGTACATGGGACTCCGTCCCATGAAGCCAAGATTATGAAAAAAAAAATCAATAACTAATTTCTGGGGATAAGAAAAAAAAAATCAAATGTTTTTCTCCATCATAAAAATTCATGACTTTATTTAGATAAAAAAAAAACTTATAAGGTGTTTTTTGGTTCACCACAAGTTATTGATATATGTATGTATATATATGTATATATATATATATATATGTATGATATCCTATAAAGTAATATGTTTAACAACATTCTTAATATTTATTTGTATTTTTCAATCAATTTTTTTTTCTTGGAACAATTATTAGATTTGCTTATCTGATTGTTAAAAGTCCTACTTATTTATTTTCCATTTTGTTTATTAGATAGTCATTTTTCTCGAATAATGTTAATATTTTAAATAATATTAAAAGTGCTTAAGTATACTTGTTACGGTGAGTTCTTTGCGTTATAAAAATATTCTCTAAATTATGACTCGTTAAAAATATTCTAATATAGAGAAAATTAAAATAATTTCGGTTTCGATAAGTTTGTCATAATAATCAGTTACAATGACTTTCCACTATTATTTGTTTTTGTATATGATTGCATTTAGATTATTTGGTATTTTGATTCTATTGCAAACATTCAAAATTATTTATTATATATTTTTTATTTGCACATGATGGATAACAGTATGAAATCACCACTTTATTTTAGCGAAAATTCCGTTACCAATTAAAGAGATTTATAAGTGATTTATAATAAGTGAAGCTCGTTAATACCAAAATCCAAGAGGCCCACAATGTTTCAATGAAAATTACTGAAAGCTCATAATTGTTTTCAACAATAACTCATGTCTTAAATTATCCTATCCTATTAATACGGAATAAACAAACACGCATATGACGATTAATTTAATTCAAATTGTTTTAGTAAATGAATTATAGCGTGTAACTTTTTTTAAATATTTTACTCTGATAGTTAGTCGCCTATAAATCCTACATTAAATGAAAAAACATTCAGTAAATTTTAATTGTTTCCTCACTTATAGAAAAAAAGTACAATTTGCTATGCCCGTTAGATCAGATTTGAAGTTGTCATCCTCTCAATAGTGTAGTGATTCCTGCCAATTAAGTACCGTTAAGTTTACTTGAAGTATTGTGATTGGTTATTTGCAAAGTGTTGTTTTAACTAAGGACTCCAGTGATATTCCTCCGCATTCCTTTTATAAATGTACACACGTTCATACACATAAACACAAACACATACACACACATAGATTAGAGGCACGCTGTCCCTGTTACATATTTGGTATTAGTAGCTTCATATTAAAAACGAACATGTACAATTTTCAGAAAGTGAAGAAAAATTCAAGGTCGTAGGTTCAACTCAAACTATTTGTTATGATTTTATTTAAGAATGTTCAAGTTGAATCATGAAAAAAAACCCCATTAGAAATGATTTTAATTAAAGCTATGTAATGAGCCGTCTTTGATATGAAGCCTCTCATCTATGTATATGTAAAATATTTATTTCAAATATTTATATATATATATATATATATATGTATTTATATCAAATATGTATCCTATAATGTCGATTAGTATTTTAAAACTGTTGAAATGCATCACAATATTATATTATATTATATAATCATATATTATATTATGTGTTATAATACAGTAAACATATTATGTAATGTGTATATTTCCTTCGTAAAAGGCTTGCTCATTCCTTGTTCAAAATTTTACTCAGTTATTATTAATTTATAAATTTATTTAGTTACAATTGAAGGTGTCTTGTACAACAGCAAAGGTTAGAGGCACCTGTGTTCCTGTTACATATTTTAAATCATCTATAAAGTTTTTTATCCTTAAAAAATTACAGCAAGTTCTTCTAGTTTTCCTGATGGTAGCTGCGGAGTCTTATCGAAATTCTTGAAGAACATAAGCGTTGATAATTTTCCATGATATGGTCAATGATCAAGGATGTGTTACAGCTGCTGCATCTTGGAGAAGGATTCCTTTCAAGGAGGTGCTCAGCCTAGTGTGTCCTATTCTGAGTCTAGACATAATGGTTTGCTCCCGAAGGTTCTGTTATCTTAGGCAATGGTCCTGTAAGTGGTACAGCAGCGTATTAAGTTTAGGTTTTGAAAATATGGTGCCGGCTACCTTGTCACCTGTATCAGCCAGTTTATTCCCAGGTGTATCAATACGGCTGGGGACCCAGAGAAATTTTATTAATTTGTTTATTTTGTTTGTTATGGAAAATGCAATGGGATTATCGGAGAGCTGAAAGTTTTGTATTTCTTTGAGGGTCGAATATGAGTCACTGCAAATTAGAAGTGGGTGCTTTTTATTTCATTAATGAGACTTACGGATATATAAATGGCATTCAATTCGGATTAGAGGACGGAATAAATTTTCGGTTAATTTATTAACACGAGCCAAGGATCGACGCCAGTATCAATTGTCAATATCAATATCAGTTTAAGAGGCAGCCGATTATTATTTTTTTTAACTTGATTTTTGAAAATATTACAATCTGTCTCAAAGGACACTGTCGATTATTATTATTATTTTTTTTTTTATTTATTTATTTAGACATATAATATTCTGTCACGGGGACAATAATTATATTGAAAAATGAACAAATTCACACCGTAAATACAAAAAAAAAAAATTTACAAAAGTAAAAAAATTACTAAATAATAATAAATAAAAACTATATAAAAAAAAAAAAAAACTAAATAAAAGTAAATTAAAACATAAAAATACAGTCATACATATATACGATTATTAGGTAAGTATTCTTCAGCCCCTAAGATTTGAACTCAGACTAGTGTTACCGAAATGCGAGACCGAGACGAGTCTTGGTCTCGCAAACTCAGTCTTGGTCTTGCGCAAGATTCTCGTAACAGTCTTGCAGTTACCTATTAGCTTATTACTAGAGAGATTTTACTGTAATTTTTTAGATATGAAAAACCTAACTAAGTCTGAATGAAAAATTAGAAGAGTTAAATGCACAAGTATATTGGTTACACCAATTCTTTACATATAGTAACTAAAATTGTCAAGTATTAGTAACTATTTTTCCTCAATTTTTATTCAAAAAATCGAATTTTTTTACCAGTCTTGGTCTTGTTCTTGCAACAGATAGGCGGTGTTGGTCTTGGTCTTGTAACTTGCAAAACCAAGACCGATTTTGGACAACACTAACTCAGACTATCTAAAAATATATTTAAATCATTATAAGTATATTAAATTTAAGATAATTTATAAAAAAAAAAATATGCAAGCTAAAAAGGACAAGACAGTTCTATAATTAAAAGACAGTGGCGTAACTAAGGACTACATCCCTTATTTTTCTCGAAAAAATAACCAATTTTATCCTTATTCTTTAGCTGCAACTTATCCTAGCTAATTTTTTTCAAACCTACTCTGAAATAAACTAACCAGAGCATAATTATGCTTTAAATAAATAATACGTAAAGGACGATTTTTTTTTTATTTTCACCGCTATAACCTGGGCGTCTCATCGATTCCATTAGCGTTATTGACGCCACAGTTACAAGTAATTTATTTCACTTTTTATTTGATATTTTTCTTTCATGTATTGCTCTGTAAGCTACTTAACGGGTTGTCAGACCATACTAAAATAAAAAATATATAATTAGAGTAGTACTTACTTAATTAAAATAGGTAGTTCTATTGCAGGCATTTTACGGATCCAAGGTTACATACAGAAATTGCAAGAATTTTTTTTCAATCTGTAAACTTCATCGGTTGCTACTTTTTTCCCAGACCGCGGATAGCTAATTTTAGAGTTTTGAAGTTTTTTTTCCTACACAATATTTTTCACTTGTTTCTTTCAAAGCGCACTTTTGAAAGAAATCAAATTTATCACGACGTGGGATCCAAAACAAGTGTGTAACATCACAAATGATTTCCCTTTGGCGGCTAGACTCAGTGGATCTGTTTGGATACAAATCCTAACCATCTGGTCTCTCCTCTGGATCCTAACACACTGAACCCATGTAAACTATCTCAGATTCATCTTCTATTATTACCGATTCCTTTGAAAAACAGCTCAATTCGAATCTAGCACCTTCGCAGTAACAGTTAAATACTAACAATAATGTGATAAACTATAAATATATATTATAATTTTTGTTTGTTGTTAATTTGGGTATTCAAAAAATTGCATCAGTCCAATTCATTGGATTTTATTTCAAAAATTTCGATTCCATGTTCTCCGATTTTATTTATTTTGGGATGGCTAGGAATTTAGCTTAGAAGCGCTTTATTGGGGAACGGTCTTGAAGGGTTTGAATTATATTCATAATTGAATAATATATCTGTTTTAAAAACATGACATTGCTTTTTTTTCAATCTGATGATAACTCTATTGTTTTTTCTAAATAATTTTCGGATTAATTGTAGGGGTCTTACACATTAAACGTCCCGTAGCAAGGGCCACATTTATTTATATCCAACAATACGGGTTCCTCAAGCACTTACGGGTTTTCTAGGCCGTGGATTACTTATTGCTGCCGTGATACTTTTGGAGTCTGTTGTTGCCATATATTTGTTTTCATTGGAATTTAATATTCAATGGAGGGCCTTCATGATCGCAGCAGCTTCTCCAGTGAACATAGAGTTCTTTCCTGGTAAACAGAAGTTGGTGCTGGTTTTCATTAACATAAACAGCACACCCAACACTATTTTCCATTTTGGATCAGCTTACATGACATTAAAATCTTTGTAATTCTAGTAATTCAAAAAAATAGTTTTGGATTTTTGGGAGTACTATGGTAAATCTGGTCATCGATTTGTCTACAGCCCGTCTACTTTTCTTCTTGTAAGAGATTTTGATATCAAAGATGGGTGTGATTTTATTCAAATCCTTGTTCACAATGCAAATTGTTTATTAAATAATATGTTTAAATGCGCTTCCCTCTATGTTAAATCCGCCCGTTTCAGATCCCTAAACAAATAAATTTTTACCCAAGGAGTATTGTGAACATGGACGTGGAAAAATTATCTAGTATATAATATATTATTTATAAATAGATGTATTTAGAAAAAAAAAGTAACGGTTATTGAAATAATAATAAAGTTCAACTTTCAATTAATTGAATTCCGTAATTAATAGTTTTCTAGAACTTCAAGGTGATTTTATAAAATTATATTAGTATATATATGGTAATACTCCTTCACTCAATGTAGCAGTCGTTTCATCCAGTGTTTTATTTTTTACAATAAAGGAAATAAACAAATGTTAAAAAATAATTTCTCGTCGACCAGAAAAATGTTATAATTACTAATTGTAAGTAAATCTGTCTTATTGATTTTATCAAACGAAAAACGGTGATATATTTTGATTCGGAACATAAAAAAATATTTATGTTGAAAATATCGATGAAAACAAAAAATAATATTTTTTTTTCTGTTCTGAAGGGGTTAAAAAATTTTGTTCACCATAATTTCCGTTTGGATTTATAGCTCTGTTCTCGTTTAGTTCATATGATTTCGACGTTCGTGGAGAAAAGTTCTGTGTGATTATACCAGATTTAAACCAAGTTATCAGAACTCGAAAGACCTATATTTTCCAGAGCTTACAATTTAAATACTCTATTCAATCCCGTTCCGCTAGATCTCGTACATCCAACCTCTATCATCCTCCTTACCGAACCTCTGGATTTGACAAATCCTCTGTAATTCAAAACGTCTCACTCTGGAATTCTATCCTCTATCCGATATTCGAAACCTGCAATCAGTTTCCTCTTTTAGATCTCTCCCCTTGAAGCACCCACTCCTTTCTCAATCCGATTGATCACGAAATTTACATAAGAGAACTCTTTAAGTGTGTGTGTGTGTGTGGGTGGGTTTCTCTCTCTTTTTATTTCTGTATTTTTATTTCTAATTAGCTATTATTTTGTAAACAATTAATTTAATATATGGCCATACTGGCATTTACTCAATATTTGCGATTTATTCTAAAAGGACAAAAGTCCCAGGATAGTAAAATATATTTTCATTTCATTATAAGTTTGATGTTTTGACAGATAACGTTGTTTCATCCGTCGCGTATTTCATGACAGTTTCTCAAACCTCCAAATTTGGTTTGAATCTGTCAAAGGGATCATGAATCAATAGGCGAATTTTAGAAACGAATTCCATGTTAATTTGTTTTTAATGTACTATCACAAGAAAAGTTTTGATTAAAATCAGCGACGGAGATACCGTGCACTTTCTAGCTTTCTAAGCCAACTATTAATAAATACTTGTGAAAGGGTTCTGTAAAACTATTTAACTTAAATACTATTATTATATAAATATAGCAGTATCAAAGAAAGTTGTTAAAACTTCAAATTTACTAACGTAAATAATTCCAACCCATCAAATTAATAATTAATACATATTTGAAATTTAATTACGGCGTGAACCTTTTTTTGGTTTAAAACACAAATCTATCCGAGATTAAGGCAAATAACAAAATAGAAAAGCTAATCCTATTGCAATAATTTCGTAAAATATATTCAAAGATACTACTGTAATACTATAGTTATATTAGTTACATGAGCTCATTTGAACTTGATTTTCACTGATAATTGTTTCTAAAGAACTAAAACTGAAAAAAAATATCTACTCTCTTACTAATACAAACACCAAATCATCACAGATCTGTATTCAAGAATAGATTCTGACTTCAGTCCCTCACCTAAAAAAAAACAAACAGAATTTTGTTTTCATTGTTTCTACGAGTGATCTGTGACAAGCACTTGAATAATCACATGTTTTATTTTTTAATTATAGTGCACGTACCTCAGGTACGAAATTCAGCAACGTGCCAAAAAAATATAAAAGCATTATACCTAAAAACATAATTATTTCTGTAATGTCTGTCAATAATGTAATAAAAAAAATAGCCACCCCCAAAAATAATCTGGGATCCGTTTAAGTCTGTTAGATCCATTGTAAAAATCTATTACTGTATTAAAATTATCATTGTAAATTGCACACTATAGCAGACATATGAACAAAATAAGTAAATAATTATTGTTAGTAAAATAGTAAATTAAGTAAAACTTGTTTATATTTATAATATATTTATATAGCTTTTATTATTAATTTTTGTTTAATGTTTTCTTTTTTTTAATTCTCCAGTAAACAAAAAAAAATCAATAGCATTATTAAAATGTAAGTTATACACTCACGTATATTAAATCCCATGGTGTAAATAATCATTAGTAATTAATCGCATGATAAACTTAGCAAATAAACTCCTATACAGGAGAAAAGGTATATATCGTCGGTTTATTCCAAAAAGTCGTTAAGTAACATTTTAATTTGAGATAGTCGAATTTGAAGTTTCTGATTGATTAAAACATACAATAATAACTATTTGATAAAAAAAAACTGGAACCTCGACGTACATAGAGACTTTTTGCACACTGTCATAGTTAAACAAAACACTTATTTTTATAACCTTGCCAGTACATAGAATATAAGTTAGACTTATCTCACTTATATTACTTACTTTTATCAACTATCTGATAAATTAATCCAGTGAAAGTAGTCATTACTAATAGAAAAAAAAATTATTAAGTAACTTGATGACTTTTTGCTCTGTAAAGTTAGGACATGTCCACTTAGTGAAAATATTTTTTAAATATGAAAGGATTTGTATCCTTTTTATGCACTTAATCAGTTATTGTAGCAATAAATATGGAATTAACAACTATGTACGAGGTTCAAATTTGCGATTAAACTTCAGGTTTAAATAGCAAAAAAGTGTATGTAGTGACATTTTGCAATAAACCGACTATATACCATAGGCATGAACTTAGTACATATATTTTAACTATACGATGATTATACAAGCATTTATAAAGTTCAACTTTAAGGACCAACAACTTTTAATTAAGACTTTTTGCGTATCACATGCGTTTTTTAACAGTATGTTGATGTCTTTTATTTTATAATTTTAAACTTTTTTTTAGTCACCTTACACTATCTTTTTTAAAAATACTGCTATTACAAAATCGGTGGCTAGTAGCTGGACCACACAGCCGGGTACAAGCCTTCTAGTGTTTACTAACAACGACTACACAAGTGCCGACACGGATTGTTCTAGCATTGACATGGCTCGTTTCACAAGGCCCTTGATATTTCCATAACTAGTCTTACAGGCAGGTAGTCATGAAATGAAGGCATTAAATCGGTTGGTTATCAACAGATCCCGTATTTGTATGCAATAGCACATTTTGTTTGCAAGCAGTTTTTAAACTAGTCAAATTTTCTATTGCATATTTTTGTACAGCTGACAATAATTGCATATTTCAATGATTTAAACTACATCTAGAAAAATATAGAAAATATATTTTTTTAAATAAAATAATTCAAGTTACATATTCCAAGGACATATTCTACGGGCTTCATTGCATGAAGATCCGAATTCTGGCTATCCACATATCTCACAGATTATTTGATATTTGTATTATAGTTTTCCCCATTTTCTTACACCACGTCATTTACTGGTGTCATTGTGGCAAGCCAGAGATACTCAGCAATAATATCCAATTTAATAATATCCAATTCCAGCAATTTAAATTTTAATAGAATATATGTAATTTTGGTGATAGATATTATAAAGATTCATAAATGTATATTTTTCAAAAACAAATTAAAAATTAAAATCAATCAAATTTAAGATTACATCTAGACAAAATTTAATTTGGTTAACAAACATTGCGCCAAAAATTAGTAAACATTTAATTTAAATGTTAAAATAAAAATTAATTTAAGAAATCATTAATTTTTAGAATATCTTTATTAACGCATTGTACTAATAGATACACATGTTTAAAACTTAAAAATATATATATTCAAACTTGTTGGTTAGGACTTCACATTAATACTGGGTTGGCAAATAAGCTCTTTCGGTTCTTCAGTATGAAATAAAACTCAATGAATTATAGACATAAAATTTATATTAATCTACAATATTTTGACTATTACTTAATATGACTTTTTTCCATCTTTCCACTAAGTACATAATGCCATATTCATAGAATGTCTGGAGTTTATTGTTAAAATACTGATCCAACTGGTTTTTTACGTCCTCTTCCTTTTGGAGAGGACTTCCATTCATGGAGTTCTGAAGAGACCGGAATAAGCGGTAGTCACTTGGATCTAGGTCTGGTGAATAGGGAGGGTGAAGAAAAAGGTCTCATTCAAGGCTCAATAATTAACTACGAGTGACCAATGAGGTGTGGGGCCTAGCGTTGTCTTGGTGGAACACCACACCCTTCCGATCATTCGTAACTCTTCAGTATGTTCTCCAAATATACTTATATTTAAATAAGTATATTTAAAGTTTACCATAGATCATCGGTGGATCTACGGGGAGGTAGGAGGGCTTTCAGGCTGAAGTCCCTTAAAACAGAAAAATATAACTATAAATATTTTTTTTTTATAAAAAAAATATTAAAAACTATCTCTTAAAATATTATTGTTCATAGGACATTTAATAGGACTTTAACAATCACTTAAAAACCATTTCATATAGGTAGTTAATTTCTTTCTTTCAAATGAATTATCGTTATATGTATGAAAAAAAAATCTTTCGGGCTGAAGCCCCCAAAATTATATCCTCGATCCGCCAGTGACAGGAACTATTCTCAAAAATTATGTCTAAACAAGTACCAAACTCATTATTTTTTGCATATTAATTTTACTTATTATTTCTGAATAATTCTGATCTATTTGTCTCGGATCCGCTTAGGATTTAACAGCATAGTCTTTGTTCTCTGTAATATATAAAGCTTCTAAAATTTTTCTCTTGTTTGTGTTTTTCTCCTTTTGGAAAATTTCAACCTTCTCAAAATCAAATTTATGTTCTTTATTGAAAGCATGTTATTTATTTTATTTTTTTTTTAGATCACAATTTATATATTTAGTTTATCTCATTTATGAAAAAAGAATATTTCTCCGATTTATTTTTATATTTGTATAGTACTTTATTTTGATT
Organism: Nezara viridula; assembly: GCA_928085145.1. Classification (NCBI taxonomy): domain Eukaryota; kingdom Metazoa; phylum Arthropoda; class Insecta; order Hemiptera; family Pentatomidae; genus Nezara; species Nezara viridula. The sequence goes on from OV725082.1 coordinate 71,191,306, forward strand.
CTTTTTTTTGTAATAATGTACATGATGGAGCCAGACCTCCTGTAATTGTACATATTAATTACAAAATACAGAATTTTCATTCATTCATTGAAAGCATGTTGTACCAATGCAGTTCTTTTATTGTCTTTTTTTACATCCATTTAATGCTGGTACATCCTATCAATGATATATTGATTTTATTCTCCGATGAATATTGCTGGACAATTTTAACATGGAATCTTATATACTAATCCTATTTGATAATTTTATTATTACTTGAAAATATATTTACTTCATTATTTATAATGACCATAATTGTCTGAGGGTTATACTTATATTTAAATATTTTGTTTTTAAATCCAATTACGAACAAGTTGTAAGTAACAGTAGGAGCATTATTACAAATGCTTATCTCATGACCTCCACTAACGATGCACCGTACCTCCATCTCATTACGAAGCATTTTAAACCGACATTATCTTTTAACGTAGCCACCATGGTCGGCTTAACCTTTCAGATAATGGTTAAAAATGTTCGTAAGTTATCATCCATGTCGATGCTGAAGGCCTATCAAAGCTTATGGGGGTTTTGATTGGTGTCTTGTTTTTATCATCAGTAAATCAGAGGAAATTTCAAATTATGCAAATAATACACGCTCCCTTTGTTAGGTCTCATTTCCATAGGGGAAATAATAATGAATAGATTTCGATTAGAAATAAAGACAATTTTATTTTTTATTTTATTTTACAAGCCTAAATCCTAAAGCCTAAAGCCTATCATAAATTCTTTCATTTATTGTATCAATTATTGTTCATTTAGTATTTTATTTATTGCAAATGAACTCAGATTTGGAATTAGATTTAATATAATTCATACTGCATTGGATTTAGGACTTTCTAATAGCATATGAAGTTATAGTTTTTAGGTCATGTAGAAGACAATATAAAATGAATTTAAAAATTATTTTTTTTTTCAAGACTTCAGCTAGACGCCATTAGCAAAGAAAAGGTTTGATTTAAGGCCTTTTAACCTGTGAGGGCAGCATGCATAATCGAAGTAATTAAAATTGATGCAAATTGAGATTAAGTAAATTAATTAAAATCTGCAATTGAGATGTTAATCACTTCACTGCACTTATGGATAATTCCTTCGGGTCCGAAATTAGAATGAAATTGAATTTTATTGTGGAACATTTAGTCCCCTAAGAATAATTATAAGAAACAGAAAAGTTATGTCTTTCTGTCACTAGGAGAAAATCAACTAACAATTAAGTAACATAATAATCTAGACCCAAAATTAAAATAACATCACACAAGTAAACATACTAAATTGTAGATATATATATATATATATATCTATATATATATATATATATATATATATATATAAGTGTGTTCAAATATTTATAAGATAACAGTAAAATGAAGGTGAGCTGATAAGTACGAAAATTTTATTCATATAAATAAAATATTCGGAAAATTGATTGCTGAGGAGGTGGAAGAATAAATTCTGAGCTATATTGTTGATTATCTTTATTTCCGGTAAACATCATTTTAATTAGATAATATGTTGTTGATCTCTTTTGTTTTCTAGGTATCAATAAAGTTCTTAAATTCCTACCTGTTTTCAATTCCCACCATCCTTGCCTCGGGATCTAAGTTACAAGTGAAAGCAATGATTCTTTTGTTTTTCTTGATTTCCTGGTTACAAATTCGTCAAAGTTTCATCATTAGATCAATGAGTAAAATGGTTTTCCGGGTACCATTCAATAATCAGTAGCCTTTCCTTTAATCTTAAACACCCTTCCTTCTATGATTTTTTTTTTTGTAATCGATTTCTGCAGCGTTTCCTAAAACTATCTCAATATTATAAAGAATATAATAGAATTCCTCACGTGCTCTTTTATCTAAAGATTAATAATAAATTTTTGATGAATGATGAAATGTATGATCCAACAAACCTCTTCACCAATCACATACGAGTATGTTCAAACCAAGGGTTCGAGGCTACTTAATCAGAAACTAAATACATGTAATTTAAATGCTAATGAGCAGAATAATTATTAGCATACATAATAATAAAACAAATAAAAAAAATAAATAAAGTTGATATTTTAAATTATATCTGGGTAAATGCGTTGAATGATTTCAATGAATCTGTTTTTTTAGCATAAGACTTAACTTAGCTTTGGCTTAATTAATCCATTTTCTTCTAACTCTAAGCAGTGTGAGGCTTCCGTCTATAGAGCCTTATCTAAAAGTCTCCATCCTTCTTCTCGTCCAATCCATTCTTCTCTGGTCGAAGGCTTCCTTAATTCCACTTTCCCAAGTCTTCCAAGGCCGCCCTCTAGAATATTTATCTATCACCCTGTATGTCTTCTGACATATTTGAAATATATCACAACCACCTTAGATGGTGTTTTTCTATTTTATCCTTTACCTCCAGCTCCAGAACGGATCGGATTGTGATCAGGTAACAGGTACGTATCTCCATCGTTTGGAATTGACTCTTATGTTTGCTCGTTAGAGTCCAAGACTCGCTTGTTTTTTTAAAAATCATCATTTTTGTAGTTTTGAGGATATCTTTCCTCCCCCAAAAGAACCTTTTTAATGGCATTAAAACACTCTCTCGGCTGTCTTTATACTGTTTCTTATATCTCCATCCACCCAGCAATTCTCGTTCCTGAGAACGACATACCTGATTATTTGAAATCATTTACCTGTGCTATTCGGGTCCCATCCGGTCTAATTACACGCTCTCCTGGATTGGTCCTACTTCCAACAGGCAAGATTTGTTTTGTTTTTTTCATATAAATGTTATTATTTTATGTTGAGGTTAGTAGACTATGCTGTTTGGATTTCGAAGAAGTTTGGATTTCGTACATCAAGGAGTTCCTTAGAGATGGGAAAAATTGTTTGTAAGTGGAAAAAAGTGCTGAGACACCTGAGCCAAGCCGTTAAAGCAAAGGGCGGATAAAACAGGTAATTGGAGTCGACGACTAATTGAGGGAGGACAGGAACAAAAGGATTCGAGAAATAAAAACAGACTTCCTCCATTTTGTCGTGAGTGGCAAAGTGAATCGGAGATTAGAGACCTACCACTCGCCGCCATTCATGTCCTTTCTTTAGTCTTTCCTTCCACAGCCTTTTACCTAACTAATTGGCCTCTTCTTAAACTTCTTTTATGGGTAATCGTAGTTTGATAATAAACCTCTCCTCTTTTCTTGAATGTATTTCTTTTTTAAATTAAATTTTACAAAACGGTTGTCCAACAAACGGTCTAGAAGTTTTGAAAAGTCGTAAATTATTATAAAATATAGTTGATTTTTTAAAACATTTACTGTTAACAGTAATAGTAAGCAAACAGTTCATTAACACCACATATACGAAGAATATAAATAAATTGAGTAAAATAAAACTAAATAATAACTATATAACAATAAAAACACCTAAAACACTTACCAATCAAGTAAAGTAAAACCTCAATATCAATACTTGAAAAAAAAAAAAAAAACGAAATAGCCAAAATAAACTTAATGATAAACATCTTAAAAACATGGATGCCTGTTATGTAACTAAAATAACTAAATATCAATACTGTAAAAAGATTAAAAACGAAATAAGAAAAAAATAAAAAAACTAAACTGAATGATAAATAAAATAAAATAACATTTAAGTAAACTAAAATAAAAACAAAATAACAATAATTAAAAAAAATAACAAAAAAGATTAGCTTAAAGATAAATGAAGTAAAATAGCGTATATGTGCATTTATAACGCAGAGTGATATAATTGAAGAGGACATATCTAATTACATGGAGAAATATTGCATGCACTAGTAATAAAATTGTTTTACGAAAAAGAACAACTTTTTTTATAGTGAATTTATTACAATCTATCTTAATTAAGGATTTAAAAAAGAAAGAAATTTTTTAATATTAAAAACAGTAATTTTTTAATGTTTTTTTTCAAATGACATTTTTACGTTTATAATAACTATGCTTTATAATTATTAAATTATTATTTTATTTATATTTATTAATATTATTATAATTTATTTATTAATTTATTATGACTATGCTTCATAATTTAAATAAAAATACTAAAAGCAAACAAACCACTATTCAAGTATTTAGGTTAGATCACTCATAGTAAGAAATATGGACCAATGAAAAAAACAAAAAAATAATTTTTCCATTAAGGGAAGCTTCAGCTCGAAAACTTCCTTCCTCTTGTAGATTAACTAGTGCTTCCTGGTATGATTTATTTTTTTGGTAAATAGAGTAATTCACAATTGGGAAGCAGTCAGAGGAACGTTATTCGATTTTAACGTAAGTAATAGTGATTTACAAACCTTTTCAAAAGGTTTGTCCTATAATTAATAGCTTTCTGTAATTATTAATTCAAAAATAACTATTCATGTTTATTGCATCCCTATTAAAACGATTTTTTATATATATATTTATTTTTATTTGTTTCTGTCGGCATTACAGACCATGTAGAACTACATGCCCCGCCCACCTTAACCTCTCATATCGTGCGATATTGATTGACAAATTTCTGTAAGCAGTTCTTTATTGGTCTTTCTTCTCCATGTGTTAATACTCTGATCCCAGATAGCTACGGTTATCGTGCGGAGGATTGTTTCTCTAATCTTTCAACACTTTTTTCTAGGGTACTGGTTACTGTCCAGGTCTCACAGCCATATATTAGAACTGGCTTTATCATAACATTGTACACCCTTAATTTGAGATTTCTTGAAATTTTTCGGGATTTCAATACCTTTGAACGGAAGAAGAAAGTTTTGTTTCTAGTTATACATTCCTCTATTTCTGCCCGTTGGTCATTCATTGAGGTTATTGTGGAGCTGAGGTATTTTAATTTGTCTACTCTCGAGAATGATTTTCCTTCTACGCAGATCCTGTTATGGGGTTCGAATTTTCGCCTTATCATATAATTTGTTTTGTTTTCATTTACTTGTAGGCCAATCTTATCAGAGTCTTAGCGAGTTCTCAATGTCCTCTTTATTACTTCCAAGAACAGCTATATTATCTGTGTATCCAAGGATTTTAAGAATCATTCCGAAGTGGAACCCTCCATTTTCCTGAGATGTTGTTCTTATTACCTTCTCCAGTACATATATATTACGTACATGCAATCTACCACGGAGGTGATTCAAAATTTGATTTATCGAAAGGTACAAACGTTTTCGTTAATTGAAGCTTAGTCACCAAGCTTTCGGTTCCGTAGGAGAGGCGTGTGTATTGGTTATTTCCCAACGTACTTTTTAAGGAATTCGATTTCGCCAAAGGTTTCGAAACATCATTTTCTAAAAATGTATTATTATTTTAGCTAATAATATGGGATGTCCATGTTGGAACCTATTGAGAAATCCGGGTCGAAGTCGAACGGTGGACTTTCTAATAGCTCGAGAAGTATGTTGCAGAAGAAATAAACTTTTTCAATGACTTGGTTTACTTCATTTAGGGAAAGCCTTAAATGGGCTACTGGATATATAGACACTTATGAAACTCAGAAACCCGCCCAGGCTACATATTTTATTTTACCTAAGTGGTTTCCTTGGTGCAGCTTAAAGTTTCCCTTGGCCTAAAGATAAATCTTAAATCCGATCCGCAAGAAATCTCGCTGTTGGTGTACATTTAAATACTAGTGTTCAAGGCAACTGGTAATCGGTCTCTATCCATAAATGTTTTTTTAAGAGCTACCAACTCTAGTAAATGACCTCGGGTACCCAGTATTTTAATAGATAATAAAAATCACTAAAATCAATCTACTTTAATACTTTAAGTAAAAACTCACCGTTCCTTAGCACAGATGAAAATATTTACAATAATCCAAACTTATGTAGGATAATAGTAATAAATTAAAATTAATAAGTGCAGGCCCTACTCGACTACTTAGACGACTACGGCACGGGTTCGATTCTCGCTTGCATACAGTAATGTCTACATCCTGAGATTCATAGTAGTGTTGCCCAATATCGGTCTTAGTCTTGCACTTTGCCAATGCCGTTTAACTGTTACAAGACCAAGATTAGGACTTAAAAAAAATCGATTGTTTGAATAAAAATTAAGACGAAATAGTTAGTAATACTTGACAATCTGTGTTACTATATGTAAAGAATTGGTATAACTAATATACTTTTGCATTTAACTTCTCTAATTTTTCATTCGGGCTTAGTCAGGTCTCTCCTAACTAAAAAAATTACATTAATAAGCTAATGAGTAACTGCAAGACTGTTGCGAGACTCTTGCACAAGACCAAGATCATGACTAAAACTGAGTTTGCAAGACTTCGATCTCGCATTTGTGTTACACTAATTCATAGTATGATGAGCGAACCCTGTGTCTTACACCATTGCTCCTTGTCTTATTTGTCTCCTGGTATTTTTTTGTTTTTTAAATATTCATAATTTTCTTTTGGTTTCATACCACGCGTTCATGATCACATCGGTTGAATACAAATTGTCAATATTTGAAGAAATAGAAACGTTAAAATAAGAAGATATAGAGAGAGAAACACTTTATTATATTATAACACTTTATTATATTATAACACCTTATTATAACACGCCTGTATTCCCATATAAAATATAAAAGCTTGCTGCCAATTATATTGGATTGCTGGATACACAGCATACTGATTAATCTTTATGACAATAAAATAAAATAAAATTAAAAAAAAAAAAATTGACTGCGGAAGTGATTTAATTTAGTAATCCAATCCATTTTAAAGTGTATGTTCTTGCATATTTAAATAAACACAATGGTTAATTTATAGTGAATTTGTCGTCTATGAATATTGAGTCTTGGTTCAGAAGTCGGGTGCAATGAAATTTACTTTTATCTGTGCTAGTAAATCTGAAGAATGTAAATTATTATATTGCCAGAAGATTCTTGGATTGGACATAGAAATGCAAGGCAACCGACTATTGCGCCATGTTTTTAGCTTCGTAATTGTGATAAACAGGGTTGTAAAGATTATCACCATATTTAGTTTTATATAATTTGTTGTGATTAAAAACCGACTTTAGTTTACCAGAAAAATATTTTTAAAACATTTTTTGTATAAAAATTAAAACCGGCTAAAATTTTAATTTGGTGAAGTGGCTTCCCATTTACATACATCTAAATAAAAAAAAAACTATTTTTAAATCGCCAGCAAATCAATGTCCTGACAATACGCATTCCTAATAAACACAAAGGTCAATGGCTTCATCAGTACAGTAGATCAAAGCGTTGCTAATGTTTTTCAGTTTAATAGCAGTAACACATAGACGACTGTGACATCTGATTTTTCCGCTAGTCCACCTCGGCCCGTGGCATCAAAGCAGTCGTTATTGCAACGCCATAAAGGCAGCATAGTACAAGATGACGACAGTAAACTCCGTGATGAATGAACAGGCTCCTAGCAAGCTAGCGTAGGGGGAAAAAGGGGGGGGCGGGTGAGAAAAACCCACGCCGCTGTATAATAGCAGCTAACGCTCGGAGCATAACAGCTTCTTAATTGTCACTGTTCTTAGCTTCCTTCCTAGCATCTGCCCTCTTAGGTCGCTAGGTTCAACTCCTGGTTACCAGTGATTTTAATCAAGTGAATAAAAAAAACTTCATGCTGTCAACTGTTCCACTGAGAGTAACGTTAGAATACTGTTTCTATGTAAAGAAAAAGAAAAAGTATTTTTCTAGTCAATTATTACAAACCAACTCAATCAATGCTAATTGATTATAGGTATATCGGAGTCCATTCATTCCATTTAAAAATAAAAAAATAGATAAATTCACTAGGTTATTTCGTTATTAATAAATCAATGAAAGGAATTCAGTATGATAAATTTTATGTATAATATTTATGCTCAACCTGAAAACCTCCAGACCAAGGTACTTATGCATAAAAATGCAGGGATCTCAGCACTACCCTCTGAAACGCGTTACTGGTAATAAATGCCAGAGGAGGTTTCGTAAAGGTCCTTCAGTTGCAGAACTAGTGTGAATGCCAATGCATATAAAAATACATCGGCTAATGCCGTTTCAATCGGGAGAATTATAGGAATGAGTGGAGACGTTAAAGGGTAAGAATTGTAACTCACGTTCTGATTAATTTGGATGGAATAAGGTATAAAATAGATTGTATATTTTGAGCATTGGCTAAATCTCGTAGAACTTAAAATAAAGGATTAGATGAGTTTGATTTTAGGTAACTTCAAGCCCTTCTGTATGGTTAGGTTTATCAATCTTGTTAAATAGTGTCTTGTGAGCTGTTCTACTAAGGTACCTGTGTGTTGTAAAATATTTTTATAATTCCGATCTGAAACTGTCGGAAAACCTTCACGGTATTCGGAGCAATGTTGGAGGACATTGCAGCATCATACAATATTGTTGACCGATTGATACTATCGTGTACGGACAACTTAAACCGTTTGCTTAAGTGTGATGAGGGGAGAAGAAGATGCAAGTTAAATGATTTGTTCCAGACAATAGTGAAATTATTCTAAAATTATTCAGAAATATTAAATGCTCTTTGAAGTTTATACCAAGGCATAAAATGTTTCTTAAAATATCAATTTAATTATTTATTGGAGATAAGTATGGGCTGGACATGTAGCCCAGAACAATCAATCAGGAAGCTTCTACAAAACAATTAATGTAAAGGGATCACGTTGAAGGCTAAAAAACCAGGTGGATAAAACGAATCGACAAAGATGCGAAAGAGTTACACACAGATAACTGGAAAGAAATAGACCGCGATAGGAATGCATCGAGAAGACCGGTCAAGAAGGCAAAATATAATATAAATGTCTTTAAAGCTATCAGAAAAAAAAATAAGGATTTTTTAAAATTATTATTTATCGTCAATCAGCCATTTAGGGACCACGATAAACTTCATTATTTATTTATTTTTAAATAACTATAAAAGTTAGCTCGGAGTTTGCCTGTTGTGTCAATAGTTATCTTTATTATTCGTATATTTCCTGTCTTGATTTTCTTACCTAGATATTGTCTCTATAATCTGTATCAAGTTACATCATTCTCTTTTTTTGTTGCAATTCCACGAGCAAACATTTCTCAAACAGTTAAATCTATTACGATGCATGCAGTCATACAGGCTTGATAACAGTGTTGTAATTACACATTTTAATATTTAAAAGAAAACTTTTTTTTTTATGTTTCGGGTGCAGTAGAAAACTACCTTTATTTTCTTAAATCTTGCTGTATAGCCTCTTTGTCTGGTTCATTCTAAAGGATCCACTAAATAAGGCATATAAACTTACTAGCGTGGATTATCATTCCATATTGATTTCGTTTTTCTTCGATTCAATCTTTTCAATCGATTCAGTTTTAACAGGTTATTTTATATATATATATATATATATATATATATATATACTTTAAATATTAATTACAATACAATTACTTAGTATGTCTTTTAATTTTTCTAGTATAATATTGAACAAGAGTTGTGACAAATCCATTTTTATGTCTAATCCCTGTTTGGCTTTCAAAGAGTTCAGAGATGCGAAGGTAGAAATTATTGTGATATTTTTATATTGGGGGGGAAGAGGGTAAGAAAATTAAGTGCTTTGGTTAACATTTTTGAGATCCGGCATATATCCACAACAGAAAATGGGGTCAGGAAGGTCTATCTTCCATGATATGATTTTAGAGAAAACCATACTCCAAGCTGTTGTGAAATTCTTTAATCTTTATAACAAATTCTTTTAAAGATTTTATTTAATCTTTAATTACAAACTCTATTGTCAATATAGGCCAGGAACAATACTTGCATGTCAAAGACAAGTACTCTGAGATCATATGGTTAAAATTGTGAATCGCACAGACTCACTCACCTGCATACCTCTCACTGCTGGACTCAGACCAAAACTTTCACTGAACCGGACCTAAAGCAACTTCCCATATACGTCTTGCACTACTCCCTCAGATATATTAACCTAATGGTCGCTGTTTCCATACCAACAATTTCACAAACCCACTTCGGTTAATTATTGGATCGTACAGACTCGTTTAAGCAGAGGTGTACATATTGCAGAAAATTTTCCTTTGTATACATGACAGCTATAAATAAAAACTGGTTAAGAAAATTTTTTAAGTATATATCGAAGTAAAGTAAGAAGTAAGATATAAATACGTAAGAAGCAACATATACATTTAATTATAAATAACTTTTCTTATATATAGATCAGTATTTGATAGCTCATAAACATCTGGGTCCGTTTATCTTCATTAATGAATATGTTTACATGGTAGGAAACACCATCATAAATGATCCTTACAGAATATTGTGGGGTAAAATGATGACTCCACTCAATTCGGTGTTTCGTTAAATTTTTATTTGATTATTTTGAATATAATATTTATAAAAAAGAGTTATTAGATATATCAATAAATAAAAATCTATATAGATAAATAATGTGTAGTTTGCGCAAACATCACTAATCAAGAATATTTTTTTAATATGTAGGCAACAAAAACTTGTTCAAATCATGATTTACCTTTCATGCATTAATCAAATTTGTTTGTTTAAAAAATTTCAACATTTTTATGTTTACTAAATAATAATTATTTAAGTTAATAAATTTGAATAACTAATTATTATTCACATCATATATAAAAGAAAGAAATTCTTTTGTTTATCAAGGAGAAATTGGGCGAAGGTTTAGTCAAGAAATAAGAAATACAGTAAGTATAATAGGTACTCCTTTTAATATGCGCTAAAATATCGGTGAATTAAATTTGAATTAAGTTACAAAGATAAGGATACCAATAAATTACACCTCATTTTGAACATTATGGATGATCTTAATTTTCGTTGAGGTGACATTTAAAGAAGTAGACATCAAAGCTGAAACTAATAGTAAAGACTCTAATATAGTAAAGGCGCTAAAATGTGAAATAAATAAGGTATAGTTATTATTCTTTTACTTATTTACATCCTTGCTATAGTTTTTTTTCTCTGTTTATACTTTATACCATTTTCTACGTGTAATTAATCTTAAATTTAAATTAATACATTATTCTAAATTGTTTTGCATCTTGCTCATTTGGGCTCCGATGAAGACTTGCGAATTGGGTCCAAAGGTAGACTTCAATAATTAGTTAACTGCTACTACTATTTGAAGTTCTTTTATGACCACCATAATGGACCATCTTTTTCCTCAAAAATTTAGTCTAACATCTTTCTCAATATATTTTCATTGAATCAGAATAACCAGGTGCGTAGTATTAATAACCTTTCACTCAATTCTGTCATTTCTTATATTTATAACATTTAGCACCTCTCCCTGATTGAACACTGTAGTAAGAAATGGCGCATTAAGGTAAACGAATATAAGTGCAAACACATTACCTCCACTTTTTGTCGTAAATCCTGTTTACCTGTTAATTTTATGTCCATCCATCCTCCTTTCTCATACACAGCCCTGTATTTTGGCTTTCTCTTAGACAGATAAATAACGTGGAACCCTCATACTAGACTTAAAAGACAGGAACTAACGCCACAATACGGCCAACTATACAGACTACTAAATAGAATTAAATTATTTAATTAAGCCTATTCTGTTTTGTAAATATTCTGTTAGATACTGTATATGGCACTAAATCAATATATTATTTTACCATATATTTCACCCTCAGAATTTAGTCAGCTCAGTTCTTTCCAATGTATTTCTTATTGCCAACAGATTCCATCGTATTACATTTTACCCTTACCTTTGTAAGTTACTTGCTATCCTCAGCTTAATTTTCATTCAAATCAAATCAAAAAGTATTTAATTTAAAATATATATACATAAAACTCATTAAGTCATAATAATGGTGACATGTTTATGGTTACATTACCTAACACATGTTATAATAAACTGGTGTGATTACTGATTTTTATGCTGAAATCTATAGGAAAAATCCAATAAAAGCCTACATAAGTTATAAAATAAAAATTAATAAATAAAATAATGATCTATGTTTCGGCCGTCAAAGTATATAAACATGTAATGTACAAACTAGATAAAACTATAAACACTCTCACACGCTATATATCATACAATTTATTATTCATGAATTGATGTGGGAAATACATTCCTGCTAATTTGTTAATATTTGTAATGATATGAAGTTGGGTTTCGTCATGTTTAGTGTTGCCAAAATCGGTCTTGGTCTTGCACTTTGAAAGGCCAAGACCGAAATCGGCTAACTGTTGCAAGATCAAGACTAAGGCTGGTAAAAAAAATCGATTTCTTGTACAAGACCAAGACCAGTCTTGGTCTTGTATTTGGGCAACACTGGTCATTTTAGGAGTATATATATGTTTTGTTCGTTTGTGTGTGTGCAGCGTTTCTGTGATTTCTTGTCATAGTTTCCTATTGTTTGGATCATAAGGTTGTCAGATACTGTTGTAAGCCAAAAAATCTTTGTGTTTTAAAAATAAATGTGTACTTTTTTTTGTTGGTAGTTGAAATTCTGATAACATAGTGGATATTTTAATGAATTGTGGATAATTTTTTATGATTCAATTTTTCTGTAATTAGAATTACAAGTATAATTCCATAATTCTATTTACAATATTTTTTCAACTAAAGATACCTGAATCAAGAGATTTCCTCTTTCTGTTGAAAACATTAAAGACTTATCACTTTCAAAAACATCTCTAACTCATTTTTTCGTATTTTGTAGTTTGGTTTCCTTCTGCTAAATGACGCCCGTGTGCAGTATATGCAGTTCTATTTTATCTATTTAAACACAACTTTAGATCAGGTACATGTACATGTAGGTACTTTGCATCAGTCCGTTTTACTAATCTACCACAAATACCGAAAAATAATAACGTACAAACATGCAAACATATTAATTGGATCCACTTAATAACGCAAATTAAATATAAAAATGTCTATATTATATAAGTTTTCCCATAAATTTAATCATTTTAAATGGCAATTACGTATGCTTGTTTTATATCACATAAAAATAAATGAATACGCTATATTCGTATACAACTGAACTGAGTTATGAATTTACATTTCAGTAGCACTAGCAATTGCAAATATTTTATTGCACTGTTTGCTTCCATTTACGATTTGCTTACTTTAATTTTGTGGTTTTACCTCTATTATACTAATATATTGTAATTTTATTATAGTAATATATTTATACAGCAGTGTATACATTGTTAAAAATATTATTATTTACTATTTGTGATCAAGCCAATATCTATTTGTATAGAGAACTCCATCAAAGATAAATAAATTTATATTCTATTTAGCACGCAGCGACAGGCAATTTTTTTTTCACATTCTTTTACATATTTGGTTTGATAATTAGGGATTTTTTCCAATAATATAATTAACACTTTGATTTGACGCTTTTAATTAAACGAGAAAAATTATGCCGGTCGCAGTCGGCATTTAATGCGAAGAAGTTAGAGTTCATTTGTTTCAATTTATCGAAATGAAAATATGAAAACATAGATGAATTTAATTTAAAATATGCTTTGGATAAACTGAAAATCGGAATCAGGAAGAGCCATGCTGGAGACCGGCTGGAGAACGAGAGCACAATGATATCATTGGCTGAATCGAATACCCCTCTCCAGACATCGGCAGGATGGCTGCTTGCCTTAGGACCAATCAAGTGGAAGAGTTTCAGTTGCCATGACAACTCATCCCCTCCACCCGCTCCCAGGATCATCCTAATTTCTTATGCAGGAAATTTACAGCTCAAGAGAAACCGTGGGTCCTTAAGGAGTTCCAGACAGCTCCCACTTATTTTTGAATATATTTCAAGATGTTCCAGCCCTCTTTAGTGGGGTAAAAACAGCTTTAGTTTTCGGTATCTACAACAACTTATTGGTTGGATATTGCTTATATCCTAAAAAAAAAAAGATTTTCTGAAATATGCAGGGTCAACTAAATTTCGGTTTAATTCATTCGTTCAGAAAATTTGTTCGTTTCTAGTTATGGCTATAAAATAAGTATTAATATTTTATGTGCATATTTAAATAAATTATATATATATATATATATATATATATATATATATGTACATATGTAGATATACATATATATAAATAGTGCAAAACAATAATTAAGACATTAAGATTTATTCCATATAAAATGGTTTCATGGTTTTCTGTATACAAACTTAAATTTATTTTGTGACTTGTGTATAATATATTTTTTAATAACTTAAAAAACTGGAAGCCACTATGACTTATTTAATAGCCACTAATTAATATAATAGTCATTCCACTACTGTATTGAAACCTTAACAGTACCGATAGTCCTCCATCGCGTTTTAAAAAATTGATAGTCCACCTATCTTGAGATAAGATGGAGTGTGTTGCCATTGCCTTTTATTGCCCAAGCGTACTTCTAGCGTTTCTTTTTATGAAATAATTTATTTAATATTAGTTAATGTGCATTTTGTACAATTATACATTATATAAATTCGCAATTAATTCATTATAATCCTGGAATCATGGATTTATTCCCAAGTAGGAGGAGTAATCAAGCCATTGTAGGAGGAGCTAAATCAACATGGCCAAAAATGTCAAATGCTTTAGCATAATTTACACAAATTCCTTCTTCTAGAAACTGTTTTCTGATGTTATTGCGTTAGTTTTTAAATATTTTTAAGGTTATTTTTATTTGTGTAATGTTGCATTTTTCATCCATTCTCTCTTTAGAACACCACAATACCTAAAAATCAATATAAGAAAGATGGTTCCTAATCCATGGCTGCTCCGCAGAAGCAGGTAGTTCCAAGATCTCTCAACAGATAGCAGTGTTTTCCCTACAGGATTTCTTAATTTAATTATTCCTCACTCCCTCCCCCATAAGAATAGTGCTCTATAAATTTAATGCATCAAATGTTATAAAATTTTCCTTTAATCCATTTTTAAATTATACGTCCTTTGAAGTAATTGATCTGCTGTTCTGCATAATTAAGCAGTTCTTGAAACAACGAATAACATAAAAATTAGAGAAATAAAAAAAGGATAAAGACAATGATTTGATTTAAGAAATATGGATTATATATAACCATACATATAGATTTATAATAATACATATTTTTATTATTTAGACATGAATACATAATTGACAAATATCTATATTGTACATATTCATCAAATATGATATCAAATACTTATTATTTTTCATGATTAAATGCCAACTCCAGATAAACAATTCTTTGAAGAAAAGAAAAATGCCCATCTTTTAGTTCAACCATTGAATTCCAAAAGATGGCTGTTTCCACCATCGCCACGTTGACATCTTGAATGGTTGATAAGCTAACAGATGGTTTTCAATGTGAAAACCACACCCTGTGAGAAAGTCACTAATGGATGCTGGAAACCATTTCTCTGCTGTCATGGAAACACACGCTCCCATGCTGGGAATCCAGGATGAGAGCATCCCCCATGTTTGACAAAAAATGGGATGTCCTTTGAAGATGGGTCCGCCAGATTCCATGGCAACCGGGCTAGTTCTTACTTTAACCTACAGATGCCACCATCACAACTTTCTTCTCATACTCAATAGATGTCGCTACTGCTCAACTATTTTATTTGAGATGAACAATAATTTAAAATAATGAGGGTATTTTAGTTGTACTATATTAAAGCTTAAAGAATGAAGATTTCCATGCTATATTTTCTTTATAATAACTATGAATTGATGATTGTATTAACGGTATTACAATAAGGAACCTGAAAAATACTAAACAACTATAGAAAAAAGTTCATAGTGTAATACGCATTTTTTATAACAATACTCATTCTATAAAACAAAATTCATAATATATTGTCCCTAAAGATAATGTTACATCTATTTTGTTTCTTTGAAAATCTTGGGAATTAGTTGCTAAACAATCTAAATTCTATTGTTGAAATAGTTTTGATCTACGTTCACAGTGCACTTGATTTTGGGATAGGGGCTTCAGCCCCAAAGCTTTTATATATATAACAATAATATCTTTGGAAAAAAAAGAAAGATACTAACTACATATATGTTCTTTGGAATTCTTGAAGTCCTATTCCATGAACAATACTTTAAGAGATTATTTTTTAATGTTCTTTTCCATAAAACATATTTACATTTTACCATTTTAGAGGGGGGCTTCAGCTTGAAAGCCCCTCTCTCCGGTGTATCTGTGGCTAAACTGTGGCACAGTTTGATAGGTAAATCAAAAACATTATCTTTATGATCTTCGAAATAATAAGTTATAAGCAGGCTTTCAATATTTACATTTTTAATGATTTATTCAACTTAAATTTTACAGATAATGCTTAGCTTATTGTTAACTCTGAGAAAATAATTTTACTTGAGAAATAGTATATTTAAACTTGAACATTTTACCTTCACTGTAATAATAAGTTTACTAATATCTTCAATAATAATTTTATTTCTTCAACAGATTAAATGTCACCAGTGATGACAAGAACTAAATCATATTAATAAATAAATTGAAAACTTATTAGTAATATACCAAATGACTATGATAGTTTGATCTAAAAGAATTAACATCCTATTTTTTTTTTAGTTTTATACTGATTAGGAAGATAAATTGAGGAGTTATTCTTTAAAGAAATTTTCATACTTTTATTGCTGATGAGGTGTTCACACACACACATCCTCATTAAAACATTGCAAACAAGACTATAAATATATACAAGACCTATAATATTATAAGTTAGCCTTTCTAAAGGGTCTGATTATGATTTTTTTTATTACAGACGTAGCATTTAACTGAGAGAGTGCTTTGTTTTCTCTTCATGCGTTTTCCTGTGGATGATTTCCTGACATTGACTTTCTGTTATATTTTGAATTCTTGCTGTAGCTGAGTTCATTTTCTATATAAAATATACTCCAAATTTTAATATCATAACTCATTACAATAATAAAATAAAATAACACCAAGGTTGTAAAAAAATAGATTTGTAGCAGATGGCCAAAAATGTAATACTGAAGATGTATTTGTGAGGATTCCCATTCCAACTATCAAAACTTCACTTCACAATAATACAATCACTAAACAAGATATAAATAAAACTATTTTTCATAATTATTTTGCTTCATACTACTTACCTACTTAAAATTAAACCAAGCCATATTATCAGGTTTAAGTCTAGGTCTGACCTAGAAGTTGCAGTTTGTGAAAGGCGAAGCCTTCACATCTACTATAAAAAATATACTCAGACTATTGGGAGAGTTTTCAACAATAAGGTTTTTTTTTTCTTTGTGATATTTTAACAACTTTTAAGGAGAGAGACATTAATTTTTAATAATTGATTATTCTAAACTCATTTCTTATAAAATTTAGCCTACTCCTTTCAAGGAAATATTTTCAGTTTTTAAATACCAGAGTCTATCTTTTTTAATTTTCATGTTTCAATCTATTGCCTAATTAGGTTACTTGATATTTAAGTTTACAGAATTTACAAACACGTATGATTACTGGTATAAAAAAAGCTTTTCTTGAATTCTACTCTTATTAAATTCTGATTCATCAGTTGAATTATTATATTGTCATATAATATTCAAGGTTTTTTCTTTTCTTAATACCTAAAATTGCTTCAACAATCTTCTGTTTTGCTTTTATTGGTGAATATTATATAATTAAATAATTTTTATATTTTAAATGTCTACAATATCATATTGGCATCTATAAAGCAAGAAATGTGAAAAACACATTTTTCATATTCCTCACATCATGGAAAGGAGAAAGGATAAGGCATATTTTGTTGCGGTGATTGGTGTGCATATTATTATTGAAAGGGAGCAATGATTGATAAATCATAAATAGAATAGAAAGACTAAATTTTATTCATTTAGGTGATTTTAGTATATCACTCATCAATGAGTGTTAGCTATTTTCTATATATAATAATGCCTTTTGAAAAATATTCCTCTGACGAATTGATTACCTCCTTCTTGATTCTTCCCCGTTAATGGCTAAATGGATTTGGATAGAGGATTTCTATATGAACTATCTATAATTTTATGCCTATCCCATCAAATTAATTAAATTATGCCTCCCTGAAATCCTTCCGGTACTCCTTTTCATCTACAATTTTTCCCTTCAAAATTCAGTATTCTCTTCCTTGTGGAAAAAAGCCACAGTCCATCCTTTAAATACAAATTCTAATCCGTCTTTCCCTGAAGATTTCTGGCCAATCTCAATCCTTTCTAACCTTTCCAAACCCCTGGAGAGAATCGTGCAATCCCAAGTTTCCAACTTCCTTGAACAGTCCAATCAACTTGAGCTTTACCAATCTGGTTTCCAACCAGGTAACTCCGCACAATCCGCCCTAATCAAAATCATTAATGATGTTCAGTCCGCCATTGATGACAAAAAACTAACAGTCTTTATACTCCTTGACTTTTCCAAAGCCTTTGATACCATTAACCATTCCATTCTTTTTTCCAAATTAAAATCATTATCCTTTTCCCATAGTTCTATCCTGTGGTTTCAATCTTTCCTCTCCCAACGCTCACAAGCTGTCGCTATCCCTAATCAACCCTTGTCTTCCTATCTTACTCTGTCCTCAGGTGTGGCCCAGGGCTCTAGCATATCTCCCCTCCTTTTTAGGTCTTATATAAATGACATCCATAAATCAATCCTTCACTGCTCCCATCACCTTTACGCCGATGACTCCCAAATTTACCTTTCCTTCCATCCCTCAGAGTTGCATGAAGCGTTTGCCAAAATTCAAGAAGACTTGAATGGGATCAGTGCCTGGGCGAACTTAAATGGATTAAGATTAAACGCTGCAAAAACTCAAGCCATTGTCATTGGTTCCAAACCCCTTCTCAGAGCCAATACCAACATACCTATCCTGTACCTAAATGACCATCCCATTACCTTCACCTCCTCAGTAAAAAACCTAGGCATTTTCATAGACCAAACCCTCTCCTGAAAACACCATATTGCTCACATTTCCCGACGGTCAATTGGTACCTTGAAACTATTCCATCACTTCCGCCATCTCCTACCCATCCCCACACGTAGACTCCTAGTAACTTCCCCCACCTTGATTACGGCTGTGTGGTGTACGGTAGCCTCTCGGCAGAACTCCGGGAGGGACTGAAAAGAATTATGAATGCCTTCATAACATTTGTCACAGTTACCCTGTGACATCCTAATTCACCACTATGCTGAATTAGGATGGCTCTTCCCTTCCTTTCGAAAATAATATTTCCTAGGCACATTCCTTTACCAAATAATCGATAGTCATCGTCCGTCCTATGCATACAATCTCCTACAATTCAAATCATCTATCCTCACCCTCTCCACAAGATCTCGTCCTTCTGTCCTTTACACCCTTTTCCACAGATCTGCATCATTTAAACATTCCTTCGTTGTCGGTTCCACTGCATTCTGGAATTCCATCCCACTAAAAATCCGCCATGCAATCATCCTTATCCACCTTTAAAACCCTCTTATTCCAATTCCTCTTCACAATCCAATCACACGCTGGTTAAATCCATACTATATTATTAGGCTTTAATTTTCTTTAGACATTATTTTTTTTCTCTTATTTTTTATTGTTTTATTCTGTGTTGAACGTGAATTTTTATCACCACTCACTAAGCATTGTGAGTAGATAAAATTTGTTTTTCTTAATTTCTAATTTTTTTATTCATGAAATTGTATTTCGGTGAAATGTATTTTATTTTCTAATTATCTTCAACACACTTCTCGCTATGTGTATATATATGTATACTTTATTTTATTTTTTCTTCTCCTAATCTTTACGCATAATCACTTAAATATCTTAGGGAACATATGTATATCATTTTTTTGGTTTTGTTTTTACAATTTCTTTCCTTACATATTAAACAGTTATTATTATTTTTTTAATTTTTATACTCCATCACTACAATGCTTTGCCTGTAAAATTGATTTTGCGTTCCTTTCTAATTTCATTCAGCAATTATTATGCTATTGTCTTAGCTCCAATATTGTAGTACTGAACCCCTATTACCCAACTGTTCTCGTTAATTTATCCTAAGAGCTTAATTAATACTTAATTTATTACTAGTATTTTGTTATTATTCATTGTAATAAGTCTTTTGGCCAGATTTATGGTTAATTTATATGAACAATACTGTTATTCTAAAGGGACCTAGTCCCAGAATAAAGATGATTTTCTATTTCTATACATTATATAATTGCATGTATAGAAGGATGAGTTGAGTAATTTGGTGCTTCCTTATACCTCATTCCTTTAGTGCGAAAGAATCCAATTAAGGCTTTGGCCATAGAAGGTCTTTCAATTGATACAAACAATATTAACTAAAATTTAAGTAAAATAACATATATGATGGCAATGGAAGCAATTCTTAGTTAATATTTATTTCTCACTCATATCTTCATTATATCACTTATCATACTAGATTTTTCTAAACATACAGAATTAATAACTAGCTGACAAGATGGTCAATTAATCAGTTAAAACATAACAACATTAATTAATTATTAAAACACAATATTAGTTCTGTTTACTTAGTTGATACCAAATGGTTTTCGATGATTTTAGTTAGTTGAATGAAATGCAGTCATTCCTCAACAAATAAAAAATTCTCAAAAATATAAAGCCAGTATTAAGTCACTTGAGACTTTTACTATGTAATTCACCTATTTTCAAAATTAATACTGGCTATATGCAAAATTCTACTTTAATTAATACTTTATACTAGTTCACTAATTTACTTTAAGTTAGTTTACTAATTCTTAAACAGTTTAAATTTTTTTTTTAATGTAATAAACTTTTATATATTGTATTCACTTGTAGTCTATAATTGTTATATTTAATATGAATATTAATTTTTTTTTATGATAATAAAATTAAATATTTTAGCAATCAGTGTTTTTTCATAAATTCATTTACATAAATATCAGCTTCAATACATAAAAAAATAAAGAAATAATAATCCTCATATTTACCAATTTCTTAGCACTAGTGGACGTAGTTTTCGTAACTTCTATGATGTCCTTACACTCTTGACGTATGGGTACCTTAGGATATCCTTTTTGTGATTTGTTGGGGGTGTTTCCCGCCAGATCATACCATTTGATCATAACTGTTGAAAAATTCATACTTAAGTATCAACTGATTTAATGATGTGTTTTTTCCACTGTTTCTGATTAAAATATATATATTTTTAAGTCAAAATAGACAATTCATCTTATTTTAGTGCCATTTTAACTCAAATAGAAAATTTTAAGAAATAACAGTTTTCACAACAATGCTTGTTTAGGATTTCACTAATTTCGAATGGCTTTTTCCTAAAAAAACAAACAAAATGAAGTAAAAAATATCAAAATATGAACTTGTGCAAATGTTATCAAAACACACCTTTTTTAAAAATATTTGTTTATTTATTTAGGGGTTTACTAATCTATTTGGTTGATTTTAGTCCTTTAGATGTCTAAGTATATGTACTTTCAATTTAAAAAAAAATTGTAATGTTATTTCATTCTAATTTGAATTAAAAATAAAATTTAGCTTCTTCAAATCGTTTTGACTGCTGGGGTATATATTTTCTATGATTACTGGAAACCATTGAAAAAGCTACTGTTTATTTATGTTGGTGTTAGATTTCTTTTGATATTTAAAGACAAAGAGCATACTTATAGCTTACATATACTTATAGCTTATAGCATACTTCTGGAAATTTTCCATGGTTTCGTGTGAAGATAATGAATGCACATTTGGATTTATTCATTTTTACTTTCCACCTGGTAGTCCAATTAGATATATCATCTAGATGGTGGTGTATGATGAATGAGGGAACAACAGGGTTTTTTTTTGTTACCTAAAAAGTGCAGTATCGTGTGATAAGTAAAGTTTGGTCATGTTCTGCAGGCCCATTCTGGCTCCGTTTGGGGCCCTCGGCTAATGCCTGTTGTGCGGCTACCTTATGAAGACTACACACACACACACACATATATATATATATATATATATATATATATATATATATATATATATATATATATATATATATAAACACACACACTTATTGTAATGTACACATTTATTGGAAGTGAGTGAAAAGGTTTTAATAAATTCATGTTGAACAATTAAAAGGCAAGCTAATCTAGTTCTACTAGTGCAGGAAAAAGAAAATGACTGCTGTGTAGTTTCCCAAGAAGGAAAATCCTAAAGAGGAGAGGAACAGAGGTTTTTCTTTTGGCAAGCAGTTGTGTGACTGCAGTGAGGAGAGCATAGGAGAAGGGATCCTAACTCCAGTGAATAAAACCCAGTAATAGTATTGCCATCTTGTTTTTTGGCAGAGAGACTTTGGTTGAGAGAATTGGAAGAGAGTTTGGAATTACAAGAGAGAGTATCTCCCAGGAAGCTTGGGTTGAGTAGAAGATAGCGTCTCTAATTTGGAAGTTGTGTTTGGCAGAACATTGGAAACCATTTAAAGACAAATGAATTGAGTGCAACAAAGAAAGAGATAGTGTATATAGAAAAAAGGTTAGCTTGCCAATTCATACTTGACTTTATATTAAAATCAAAGTGTTTAAAATTAAAGTGTTTAATTTTAGTATAAATAGTGTAAATAATAATAGTTTGTCTGAGTTGATCTGATTGTCAGTAACCTACATCTGAGATAAGTAAATATTATTTACTTAAGTAGTTATTATTTAATAACCTCTTATTTATTTTGGAAGTATCCTAATAGTATAAAGTTATCTTCCATCAGGTCATATTATTATTTGTAAAATATAAGAGAGATGTTACAATATATATTTTTATATGTATTTATTTATATTTTATTTGTATATACAAGTGACTTTTCCAGAGATTTAAATATATAATAAATTTACAAAACAATTATTTTTGGAGCTATACTTACCATGATACTAGATATATGCAAAATAATGATATTCAATTCTCTCAGAAGGGTCCTCCCAATAGAAAATTAAAAAACATTTATGTTGGAAATCCATCGGAGAGGCCTCAAAAATTTGTTAAAATAAAAGAACACAAAACAATTATTTTGGGGAACAAACTTACCACAGTATTAGATACATACAAAATAATGATATTTGGCGCTTTTAAAGAGGACCTTCTTAATCATAAAAATACAAAACATTTATTTTATGGTCCCCAAAAAATACTGGAAATAAAGCAATACAAAACAATTATTTTTGGAATACTAGAAAAATATAAAACAATGATTTTTGGCCCTCGCCAGCGGCCCCTCTAGTTCGGGGACCCTCGGCAATCGCCGACCTGGCCTGGTGTTCTTGTTTGTTTGCTGTGAAATAAAAAAATAATTTTCTTTTAATAGAGGTATTCATTTTTAATTCATATATTGTACTGTTTATTGCTATTTCAAGTGCAATACAGTTTAATTTTTCATCCTATTAATCCAATTGATAAAACAAAATCAGAAGTAAAAACATTATTTATTATATTAATTTATATTTTTGAGCATTAATAGCTGGTTATTAGAGTTTTTTAAAAGGTTATTTTCATTTTTATGTGATTATTTGAAATAAATTTATTTTTGCTGATCGATGCTACAGAGATAAAATTTAGATAATAATACAACAAACTCTAGATTATTTAGATTTCAAGAAAATGATGAGTCATTGATTGATTAATCAATATAAGATAAAAAAAACTAAGAATAATTCAGTTTAGTAGTGTACATTTTTAGTTGTGGAAGCACCGTCCGTTTTCCTTTGTCTAGAAGTGGTAATTTTCTCCGATATCATTTTATTAATTTTTTTCCAGAAATTGTGTTTTATTAAGTTTCTGAGTATTCTAACATTTACTATGTTTACAAACAACTTACTGACCCTTGCTATCTCAGAGTTCATAATGATGGTAAACCCAAGAAACTAAGAGAATATATATTTTTTCAAATGTTTCTACATATTATATTTATTTCTAAACTACAATGTCCAGAAATTGTACAAGATCCCAATCACCACATTATAAACAAAGTCTCTCCAAGAACAAACAGGTATACAAAATAAATTAAAATCAACAATAAATATTGACAATTATGATAACTGTTTACGGCATTTATTGTTATAAAAATTATCACATATTAAATTTTGCTTTAATGATCAAGTAGAACAGTTTGTAATACTATATTATGAATAATACTTGTCAGGAACTCAGAAATATCAGAAACAACATACTTACCGAGTGCCAACTTATGATTTGTCGACTGATAAATATGTCTATCTATTCAACTGCTAAGGTGAATGCCCTTGGATTCTTTCAGAATAATATTGGAAACATGGCAGCCAAACATGCCATTTTGTTAAGTCTTCTGATAGCACTATAAAGCAAAGGCTGAAAAACCTAATAGTACTGAGTTATGTGATAAACAGCAGGCATCATTTAAATAAAGTAGTTGATTATATTTGAACTTAAAAAGATGGAAAATTAGCACTAAAGTTAACAAAAAATTGACTGAAGTTTTAACTGGCTAGGGAGGAATAAGTAGCTACTTACACAAATTTGAACTGATTGCCAACGATATCTGTAGGAGTAATATGTTGACAGCATAGGTATATGAATATTTCACAAAATTTTACAAACAGGTGAAGCTTCATTAAATGTGTTGCTGAAAGTGGTGCAATTTCTGCATTCTAAGAGATTATTATTATTACGTTTTGAGAAATTTGAACCATTTGTGAAAAGTCTCTAAAACACACACACACAGAAATGTATTATGAAACCTAATTACACCAGATAGCAGCAATGCTTTTTATATTAACATATTGAATATACAGGGTGCCTCAGTTCTTAATGGAGAAACTCTGGGAAGTGATTCTAGACTGCAGTTCCAACAAAAAATTTCATTTGATGCATGGGCCGATTTTGAACAATTTTGTATTTTCTTAAGGTTGTCACGTTTACCCCTTCATAGGAAGCAAAAAATATTTAATTTAGTTAATAAAAATGTCTTAATAGTAAACTAGACAAAATTTCCTTCAAATACAAGTATTTTGTCTTTTTCAAAACAATTTAAAAGGGACCTTTGAGCGACTAAGTTTTGTTTTTCATTAAATTATGGATTATTCCATGATTTCCCTTTTCTTTTATGAAATTTTTTTTGTTTAATAAGCTTTAATTGCATATCAATTCATTTGAGATTAGTTTTAAAATATAGTTGAGATGCACCTCTATTTGTGTGAAAAATTATGTGATTTGATATTTTGTTACTCCAGAGTATTTGCATTTTTAGCAAAAATAACAACCGAGAAATTGTTTAAAAGTTTAATTCCTTCTTTTTCTTGTGACCTGACATTTATTCTAGTAAATTAATTATGAAAATACACTTGTTATTCATTAAAAAAACATGTTAAAAATATTAACTTTTTCAAAATTTTATTATCTAAGGTGATAATGAACTATTGTTTATAACACAGATATCTATTGTATAAATTGATCCTTATGGTATTAAGTAGCCAACTAAATGTTTTTAATTCTAATATTCACATTAATGTGGGGAAAATACTAGAAATAGGATATTTTATTTCATGATTTCATAGTTATAGGATGACAAAAAAAAATTGTGAATAACTCATGGAATTAATGGAAGACACAACTTAGCATAGTTTGGCCCCTCAAAGTTTCCTTTAAATGGATTTGAAAATTACAAACTCTACTTGTATTTAAAGGAAATTTTTTCTAGTTTACGACAGAGCAATTTTTAATTACCTGAATTAAATAATTTCTGAGCTATCACTTCTTATGAAAGAGAAAAGATGACCACCTTAAGAAAAGAAATCAGGTTTTTCTTTTCGAAATCGCCCCATACATCAAATGAAATTTTTTATTGAAAAAGTTTAGAATTGCCTCCTATAGTTTTGCCATTTAGAACTGAGACATCCTGTATATGAAATCTTGAATATATTTAATATAAAAATAGAAACTGAGAAATTAGACAAGTTGTATAACACAACAAAAGTTCAAAACAAGTATATCTATATCACAAAAAGAGCTAAGGGTATTTAGAAAAATAAAATATTTCTGTTTGTAAATTATTAAACAATTATTTATTCAAATATAATTTAATCCATCCTAAATAACTTCATAAAAATATTTATTAATTATGACGGTTGTATATCTAAATTAAATTAATGTTTTAAAGGAAGTAAGATCTTGTGAGCAGCTGCAGAGCGCTCTGTGGTCATAATTTGTAACTATTATAGCTGCTCAAATAATTATTCTTGTGTTAACAAATTACATATTTAAGAAGTGTATACTAGCATAATTATTTTTAAATGTTCATAGTTAAAATTGGCTACTTTGTTGTTGTGAATACTTTTCAATTATTATCTCTAGTTACAAAGAATGTGTTATATAAAGAATTTGCAGTTCCTAAGGAAATAATAATGGTATGTTATTTTAGTTTTATTACTTTATATTTATTTAATTTTAAATAATAATTTTACAATATACAAGAAATAAATATGTTAAATAGTAAATCTTAGATAAAAAATGACTTAGTTGTGCTTCATTGAGGAGTATATGAGACATTTATGGAGTCAAAATCTGTACTTATGAGATGATTTTCAGAAAATAAATGTTAATCAATATTAAAGGCTGAGTGATTTGTGTAGATTTAAACTTTATGTTCGAATTATTTAAAATAGAAATCTACTATAACAAACTGCAATTTAAAAAAAAAAAAAAATTGAACAGATTTTTATATATTTTTTATTTTCACGTATACAATTTTAGATCAGCACGGCCTATTCATATTAACTGATCAGAGTTTCATTTAGACAAAGATATATTTATATTAGTTCTGATTAAAAGTACATTTATCTCTTTATTTATTTATATTTACATTAGCCAACAACATTTCTGTATGTACTAAAAATAAACTTTCGGAGATTAACCTTAGACAATAGACTTAAGTTTAAATGCAACTTTTGGGATGAAGAGTATTTTAGACTCAACATGTTTGTAAGCTGATCGTTCAAGATGTCAACTTGATTATATCTGATGAAAAGAATTATTTTGTAAACTGACCTTAAGAACTACTTAAAAAATCTACTGTCTGAATTTATTTATTTTCGGAAGTCATGGACTAAATCATTTAACGAAGAACCTCTGTTAACTACCCATCTCAGAACTGAGAACCTGCTTGATTCCTGATTTGCCTAGTTTATCTGAGGTATAGGTGTTTCTAATAAAAATATTAACAGAAATTTATACTAATTCAGGTTGTGTTGTTATAATACATATAAAAAGATTTTACTGTATATATGAGATGTAGAAAAAGACCAAGTATCTGATAATTTCTTTCTCAACAAACATTTATAGAATTTAAAAATTCTAAATTTCTTGAATTTTTATGATTAGAACATTGAAGCGCTTCCTGTTCAATATTGTCATATTTTTTTATTTTCTTTTAATCTTTTAAAACTATCTACTGCTTGTTTAGTACAAAACAAACTTGTGTTCAACTACTTTCTACTTATAAAAACATAGTCGAATAATGAATGATATTGTGACTTCAAATTTTCTGTATGCATAATGTTTATGGACTTTCTGATAAAATCATGATTGAACATACATTACCCTCTCATCAATTAGAGAATAAATCAGGCAGTTGGAGCATGGTTTCTTTCATGAACAAGAATTAGGCTATGAATCAATCATACTGGTTTTATATGCCTTAACTTTTAGGAGATGTTACAGGACTCATCTTTTGAAATAATTTGAGTTGGTCCGATTTATTTTAATTGAATCATTAGTTAGTGTTGAAAATATGAGAATAACAGTTTATTTTTTTACTGAACAATGACCCAAAGAATATTTAAGAGGTAATTTTTATTTTAAACTATTCTTAATTTATTGTTATTTCTGAGAATATGATCTATTAATAAAACTCAGAAGTGATCAAGAGTTCTCCATGGCATATTGTTTCTGTAAAAATCCAATTGTTTCTTTAAAAAAACATAATTAGGTATCATAAAATAGTATTTCAAATTTTTAAATAGTCATTGTAAGATTCCTTTTACATGCTTTATAGAATCCTAGATTAGGATAGGATAGAAGATAAAATAGGTTAAAAAAACTCTAATATAGGTATGAGTTTTAAGGCTAAATTTCATAAGTAGAGGTAAATTTAAATAGGAAAAATCATGGTATATATTGGAATCTTATTGCCACAAGGTTATCATTGTCAGATTATAGAAGTTCAAGCTGTAAAATATCTTAAAATAAACAACAGCCTTTAACTGACCAAAATGTCTTAAGTATACTATGAAAAACAAATAAACAATTTTTTTCCAACTGAAAATCTCTAAAGAATAAAATATAATAAACGATCATTATTTCCTACCTTCCTATACCAGGCCATTAGAACATGGATCCTACAATTCTAACGCTCCTTTCAATCCCTTCACACCAGATCCCATGCGTCCAACCTCTATCCTCTTCCTCACCGAACTGCTGCGTTTGATAAATCCTTTTTAATTCAAGTTGCCTCCCTCTGGAACTCTATACCCTCAGATATTCGACACGCAAAATCAATATCCTCTTTCAAATCTTTCCTCTTCAAACATCTACTCCATTCCCAATCCGATCGATCACGAAATGCACTTAAGATCCTAAGCTGTAAGAATTTCAAAGTACACCCAGATACTCTGATTATTTTGTGATTCATTGATATCTTTTTAACTAAATTACTTTCTCTGTTTATTTTATATTTATACACGTTTTTATATCTTTTTATATAATATATAAGTTATATTGTAATCATCCTGTAAATACTAAACTGTAGTTTATGGACACACCAGAATATTAATATACTTTCTGTATTACTTGTTCTAAAGGGACACTAGTCCCAGAATAATAAAATTATTTTCATTCATTAAGGTATTAAGAAGAATAAAAAATAAAACAAATTTATTTGTGTATATGACATAATGTTTATAATAAATTAGCTTCAAAAAATAATGAGTTAAAAAGTTCATATTTACAAAAGTTAAACATTTTCTGTTTTTAAAAATCAATAAAAACTATAATCATAATCACCGTTTGCAATCAAACTGGTCATTAAAAACATTTAAATTCAATAATTTTTAGTTAACCTTTCCTTGTTTATTAAATTTTGTTTTTAAGTTGGAAAATATTTCAACATCTAACCGAAACAAGTGAATTACGTCCTTTTTGCTACTCAGTGTTTTGTTTTTAAAACTTGTTTTGTTGTTTTCTTCATAAGCATTTATTCTTAAATCATACTTTATTTTAATAAAAATATAAATAATTTTTATTTACTAAAAAAACACATATTATTTATGTTAGATGCTATACGGTGATCTAATTACAACTATTTATTATATGTCCTATGAGCATGTGAAAGTGCTTGTGCCATCAGTTTGTTATCTCTATTAAATAACAATAACATTGTAATAATAACAATTTATATGATAGAATGTGTATGATTATATGATCACCACACAAAATAATAAACACCGTCTTTTGCCATCAATCTTTACACCTTTTTAAAAGTTTATTTCATTGCTCATTGTTTGGCTTACCTATTCTTAAAATTATTATGGTTGGAATTGTTTGAGTAATGCAGTTATTTTTTTTTTGTTCAATAGAGATGAATATGGTGCTGGACATAAAAAGTTTCCCTTGATATGAGACGTAAAACTATTTGATGTAATAATAATGCTGTTTGGAATCTAACCTAAATAATTTGAAATTTCAAATAGCCTAATAAAGACTCAATAAAAAGAAATCAAAACATTCTATAATGTGCATCTATTAGAAATTTACAATTAAGTTAATTATAACTTAATGCACTGAATCACACAAATACTTCTCAAAACAATAGCCTAAGTAATTTCATAAAATGATTTCTAATTCAATGAGTTATTATGATTAAATCTCTGCCACTCACGGCATTTGTTATGGACATATTAATAATGTAATTTTATTTGAAATAGTTTTCTGGCCACTTTGACCAGAATATTTTCATATCAACCTGATATGAGCTATTACTAGCATTAACAAGTAAATGTTTTAAACTAATACAAAAAAAATTATTTATTTATTTGTATGAAATGATAATAATTTATAATTTTTCATTTATATGTCGTAGTTTCTAATTTATAAAAAAAAAATCTTTTTTACATGTATTTGATTACAATTGTAATTTTCTTGATTGATAAAAATTTATGAGTATAATTTACATCTGAGTTTTTGAATGGAAATTTTAAAATAAGATATAAGTGGCATCATGGTGGATTGTAATTACTCTTAAAAGATGCTTGAGGTCTGTAGTTCGGTTAAGATCCAATAGGTGTCTCTGTATCTTCTTTAGCTGGAGGTCTTTTTTTCATGTTCAATGTTTCTTGAAGTCAGTGGTGGATCAAGATAATAGGAACCCTAAAGTGGTTCTAAGTTTTGAGGCTCACAAAAAATAGATTTAAAAAATCCCATAAAATTATAAACATAACAAAATTACTAAAAACAAAAATCGTTTCATAAAAATATTAAATTGTTTTAATAAAAAAAGTTATACATATTTTTAATATAATTTTTTATTGTAATTTTTAACAAAGGGATGTAATGTATTAATAATATTTTTTGTTTATTATTTTTAATACGCGCGAAGCCAATATTCACCAGAAAAACCCAAAACCACATTTTCTATAATCATTAAACCGTGCAGTCCACAATCACTTCCGTCACACTTGTTCATGGAGTGCCGAATACATTCGTATTTATCCAAAGGACTGTTTTCGTCGTTTCGTAAACACGTGTGACCGAAGTGATTGTGAACCACGCGTAACCCGTCCGGTCCTCATGTAAATAGTTAGCATATTTTTAAATAAAATTCTATTTACTGGCTTTTGTAGCGTTGTTGTCGATATTTTGTATAATTATAAATCAAATATACAGCAAAAAAATTAATTTGTTTTTATACAAACCCACACTTTGTACTTTAGACAGTGCCTGTCGATGCTAGTTCGAACAATGTCCTTTGTCTTCAGTTTAGCCCCAGCTCGGTTCTAGCGCACCTTGCTACGATTATTTAAGTTATACTTTATAAAAGGGATTTATTGTGTCTCCTAATGAATTATGATTTTAAACTATCTGAGAAACGAATGAAAGAGTTTCTTTGCATTTTAAAATAAGGTACTCATATCATTTTCAAATAAACATTTACATACTTTTAATACCAGTCAAATTAATTGATTCTTAATGTAGGCACTCATTATATTTTGTGTAATTATAAAGTACGTATTGATAATAGTTTATATTTATATAAACATATACCTGTAAGCCTACAAAAAAAGCTTCTTTGCAATTTATGGTGTAATGAAGTATTGATATGATTTTTAAATACTACCAATTAAATTAATCGATTCTTAATATATGTACTGATTATATTCTGCATTATAAATTATAATGTCAACAATGAAATTATTTATCTGAGATTTTGAACTTTAGACTCGACTTGTCTGTGCAAGTTCGAACATTGTTCTTCGCCTTTAGCGTTTCCCAGCTCCTTACCGATACACTTCCACATAATTATGAAATTTATTCCTTAGAAAATAAATCGATTTCATCTTATAATGAATTAAAATGTTGAACTATGTATAAGAGAAACGAACGCAGAAGTTACTTTGCAATCTACAATAAGGTACTGATAAGATTTTGAAATAAGTGATACTACCTTTTAAATTAATCAATTAATAGTGTACACTTACAAATGTAAATAAATGTTTAACAATCAACACAATGCCATATTATAACATAAATAAAATTCATTATATCTTTGATAAATTAAATCATATTATCCTCATCATATTATATCATTATCATATCATTATACGAGCCTTTCAGTTGACAGAATGTCTAAATTTCAACATTTTTGGGTAAAGTCATTTTAGTGATATTTCTATTTGGATAATTTATAATATCTGTACGAATAGTGAGTAAGTTGATTCTAGAGTCGGTAATTGCAGTGTTGAAATATAGAACTGTGAATAAATATATAAATTATCTCACTAGAAATATCACTAAAATTAATAATAAAAAATGTTAAAATTAGAGTGAGTCACTGTGCCAACTGAAAGGCTCTTATCATAGATTAAGCTTTGGATGTTTTGATTATAAAATTAGAGTGTAGATTCAGCACATTTTAGCTAAAAATAGCTTTGAACATTAAAGATCAATATAATAATGTATTTAATTTTCAAACCATTTTTTTTTTTTAAACGACTATAAGTAATTTTACAAACTAATTTACGGCCATAATACATATTTACTTAACTAAGTAATTAAAGAGTGTTAACATAAAAATCAGATATATAACATTTTCTTTGAGGACTTTTCGATTATTTTATGGAGAACTTACCGAAACTTTGTGCAATCCAGGGGCTAACGGGGCTGGTTTTAGTCTCGTCTGCTTACCGCAAGATTCTCACCAGATTTAAATCTTAAAAAAAAAATAGTGAGAAGGCTTTTTTATTTTTTTTAGTTAATCATTGCAAAAATATTTTTAAATATTCATCCAAGCAAAGTTGCTTAGGTTGTTGATAAACACTCACCCTAAAAGAAAGAAAAGAAAATATATTTGTATCACTGTTAGTGTTGCCCAAATGCGAGACCGAGACTAGTCTTAGTCTTGCAAACTCAGTCTTGGTCTAGGTCTTGGTCTTGCGCAAGAGTCTCGCAACGGCCTTGCAGTTACCTATTAGCTAAGTACTGTATAGAGATTACTATATTTCTTTAGATAGTAACCCCGAACGAAGAATTAGAAGAGTTAAATTGTGAAGTGTCTAAAATTGTCAAGCATTAGTTACTATTTTGCCCTAATTTTTATTCAAAAAATCGATTTTTGTTACCATTATTGGTCTTGGTCTTGCAACAGTGAGGCGGTCTTAATCAAGACCAAGACCGATTTTGGGCAACACTAACCACAATAAGGGTGATCCTGGGTTGGGTGTAAAAAAATCTAATATGTTTGGTATTTTTGCATTTTGCTGAAATGTATAAAATTCCAAGCTTGATCAATGTGATTTTTTTGAAATATTAAGCATGTAATTCAGTATTGCATATCACATTAACAAATGTAATATTAAGTAAATTTCTGGATATCCTTCAAAGCTTGAATAAAACTTTTCCAAATTCGTTCTAAGAAAAAATAGTTATGAATATATAAATCATTCAGCAGGTCCCAAGTATATTACCTAAGAAATTCTGATTCCAACTCCTTCGTAAACATCGTGGTTTGTCCAAACAGTTGAGTTCAGGTATAATAACGGGTTTTCTTGGATACGATCAAGAACTTTCTTAATTGAAGGGATCCATGTTTAGGGCTTTCGCGCTGAAGTCACCTCCCTTCCCCCCCCATAAAATGGTAAAATATAACCATCTTTTATAGAAAAATATATTAACAAATAATCTCTTAAAGTATTACTGTTCGTGTAATTACATTTAAAAGGACTTAAGGAATCACTTAAACACCATTTCCTATAGATAGTTAGTTTCTTTCTTTTTTTCCAAAGTAATTATCGTCATTTTTATGAAACAAAAGCTTTCGGGCTTAAGCCCCCCAAAATTAAATCCTGGATCCGCTGGTGTTTGTTGGGATCTTTTAGTTCAATGAGAGATTTGTAAAGTTTTAATTTTTTTCAGTGTTCTTCTTACATACTTAGTTAAGTATGTGATTAAGTTAAGTAAGTGATTTTTCATATTATACTCATATTTACGATAATTACAGACACTAGCGGATCCAGAATTTAATTTTGGGAGGGGGTTCTGCCCGAAAGATTTTTTTTTCATATACATATAACGATAATTAATTTTTTAAAAAATAAAGAAATTAACTACCTTTATGAAAGTGTGTTTAAGTGGTTCTTGAAGTCCTATTAAATATAATTACACGAACAAGAATACTTTAAGAGATAGTTTTTAATATTTTTTTCTGTAAAACATGGTTATATTTTACCATTTTGGAGGAGAGGGTTTCAGCCCGAAAGCCCCCCCCCCCTCCCCTCCCCGTAGATCCGTCTGTGATTACAGAAACTAGTTATTGCAAATATAAAATCATGATTTTTCAATCCAAACCGTTGGTTTGATCCAACTTCAAGGATATGTAGATATAAATTTTTGTGAGGCTCTTGGTGGATTTTATTTGCGTAAATAATTTCCTTTGTACGACCAGTCGTTCTTTAAGAATAGGTCCACTGAACCCAGTTTCTACTAACAAGTACCGCGTTCCAATCCCTAGATTCATTATACTAGTCATACATTTCTGTATAATTGAATTGGTATTCGAAGTTCTCATGCATTTAATTAGACATTATAAAATATTGAATCATAGGTTCATTAAGGAAATACTGAAAAGCTCTCATGGCTGGCGTTCGTGGTAATCGTAAATGGAAGAAATCATAAACATAATTGAGGGAAATCGTACAATTTGCAAGGAGTAGGTTGAGGTACGTCGACAGCCACTATCATAAGGGACAGTAAAAATTAAAGGGCACTAACTGAATGATTTACGACCACTTTGGGAAGCCATTGTACGATGATGCACTGGCTACAATTAGCCGTGGGGTATGTTGCCGGTAGTCCCGCGGCTATTTTCGTATTTAATTCTGAGGAAGGGGGGCTGCTGGGAGGAGTGTAGTCATAAAGGTATCGTAAAACTACTTACTAGCCTCGCTATTAAAAAATCTCCATTCATTCTTTTCTTACGGTTCTTGCGGTTGTTTCTCCCTTTGTGGGTGGCGCATTCATTTTTAAATTTCCTCTTTTGATCGGTGTTTAGTTAATGACTCGTGTATCTTGTAAATTTGAATAGGGCTATATGTACATAATTTGTTTTTTTAATCAAGTTTTATTGTTTCGATGAATTTCTTTAATAATCATTTTTTACTTCACAAAAAGCTTATTTAATTTTACATCGTTTCGAGCGATTTTGCCCATTTTCAAGTTAAGAATGACATCTATAATGAAATAACATTATGAAAAATATATCTATATATAAAAAAAATAAATATCAGTACATTAACAATAAAACAAAACATTATTTTTTTATGTGTGTTCTGGCAACAAGATGCGTTACTTCTAAACCATTTATTAACCTCAATTATTAAATTATAATCTGTAATTTATCGATGAATTTTTACTTTTTGTTAAGTTTTATGTTTATATAAATATTATGTATTATTTTTTTATTACATTGTATTTAAAAAAAATATTCGTAACAGATATAAAGCAAACTCATTTTTTATTAAACTTTTTTTTAAATTATACTTGTCTTTATCAGCTTCCGCCATTTGAGATCTAGCAGACCAGTGCCGTTCCAATTTAGGCTGAGTGTTACCTCCGATGGTCGATAAGTTGACAGTCCGCCATTCCTATTCTAAGCAGATATTTCCTAAGGTAGTGGTGGCCTATTATCTTCCAGGACTCTGTCGTAGCTTCCTTTCTTGGCAGGTTTATAGGTACTCGTTCTACTTCATTAGGTAGTTTTCTCCAGAATACTGCTCTTTATGGATTCCAGCAGTAGAGCTCCAATTACTTTTTTTTTTTTTCTTGCTCTATGCAATAATATCAACCCTCTATGATCTATGATCTTTTGCCAATCTGCAAAAACTACAATATTTTGGTCATCCAAATTTGACAATACTTGCAGCGAAATTAAAATTGCTTTAATTTCGCTCTCAAATTTGTTGGCCCATTTTCCCAAACACAGCAAACAGTTGTGGGTATACGACTGCCCCTCCATCGTGTGTTACTTGTTCGGCAGAACCATCGGTGTACACAAGAATCCAAGATAGGTTGGGATAACATTCAGCTATGGTTATTCTTAGTTCTTCTGCTATAATCTCTTCATTGCTAATGGGTTTAATAAGCTTGATGTTATATGATGCTGCTTTTACTGGAAATTATAAAAAGGGTTTATTTGCAGTTTAGAGTCGAGTTTATTTTATCTGTATGCTGTTGAGTTTTTCTGGAGACACGGGCGGATCTACGGGGGAGGGGCTTTCGGGCTGAAGCCCCCCCCTTCCCCAAAATGGTAAAACATAACCACGTTTTATGAGGGAAAAAAATTAAAAAATACCTCTTAAAGTATTATTGTTGGTTTAATTACATTTAAAAGGACTTAAGGAATCACTTAAACACCATTTCTTATAGATAGTTAGTTTCTTTCTGTTTTTCCAAAGTAAATATCGTTATTTTTATGAAAAAAAAATCTTCCGGGCTGAAGCCCCCCCCAAAATTAAATCCTGGATCCGCTAGTGTCTGGAGAGGTAACCTGCTTTTCGATGCTGTGTTTTCCTTTGACCTATACACGATCTAAAGTCTATCGTGAAGAATTATTGAACTTATCGCATCGCTATTAGCTCGACTTGAGACATCAGCGCACCTGTTATTATTGATATGTTGAGTTTTGGGCTTTTTAAGTTTTTAGTATTGTATTTTCAGATCAAAAGTTCTCCAAAGTATTTCAAGAAAAGTCGCATGTACGTTTACAAAGATAGTATCTTATGTCGCTTCTCAATTTTTTATTAAACTGAAATATTGTTTAATTTAATACAATAGTTTAACAGTATAAAACCAGGGCGGTCCCTCCACGCCCAGTGGTATAATAAAAGGCCTCTGGCCACAGATGCAAAGAACGCATACAGCGTGCATAGCCCTCTTACCTTAAAATGCCCTTGGGCAATAAAAGGAAATTGTAAATTTATGTATATATACATTTATATATGTATATATATATATATATATATAGATATATATATATATATATATTGTATTTTGTAATCAAGATGTTTCTGGGGGGTAGGAAAAAAAAAAAAAAAAAAAAAACAGTATAAAACATTTTTTTTTTTAAAAGACCCTAGAAAATATTAAAGCACTTGAATTTAAAGAAATCACACTACATTGTAAAGAGTGTAATATGTAAATATAATATTTTTATCAATAAAAAATTATTCATGAATATTTTTGTTCCGTTTAATAAACCACAGTTGATGGTAAAATGTATTAGTTTAAACAAATCAACTCACTTTTTCATCAATATATGATAGAAATCGCCTAAATACTTCTAGATATGAACTTATATATTTAACCTTGTATAACGGATTAACCGTCTTCTGTAGATAAGTGGAATATTTTCATTAATATATATTTTTTTAAAAATACTGCAGTTCCAGGAGGATTTCGGAGAGGATTTGGTGGCCTTAAATTCGGAGTAGCTTAGGATAGAAACAAGAACAAACAAATAAATAATTTCACGTTATTTCTACCACCAGATTTGCATTACCATCCTATTCAGTATGGCTTATCAAAACATATTTGTATCAAATAAATGTTTTTAATAAATCTTATCATTTATCGATAACACCCGGTAATATTTATTTAGTTTTAAATTTTGATTGATTTAATTTTTTAAGGGTTTGAAATAATTTAATATGATATTTAATCGGATACTATAAAGATGCAACGCTACAAACATTAACAATCGAACTAAAAATGCCAATTTATTCTTCAAATAATTAATTTCATTTTGTAAGCCTCCATTACTGATCACATGCATATCCAATTGGCGAAACAACATAAGCTGTTGTCATAATTTAGTCTTGCGTCTGCGAGTCGGACTTCCTCTCCAATCTGATAACATCGCGTGACATCATGAACACCGCTCGTGAGCATGTTTACATTTAGCGCGCGTCCTGAATTGAATTTACAACCGTTAACTGTGACGACATGTAAAACACTTTGAGGAGACGCGTTACCAGCGGCCGGATGTTAAGGCGAATCTATCTAATTGTTTTTCCGTTGAATCTTTTTTACGAGCTGATAGGTTAAAAACAAAGGAACTAACTCAACAGCTACGAAACGAGGAACGGTGGAATAAATGTTATATCAGCAAACGATAACAGGCATATCCTTGAATCTCGGTTATCTAAAAGTACACCGGAAAACGTGTACTTATCTGGGATAAATAGTTTCTGATAACATTTCGTTAAAGTAGAGAATTCTTAAACTGATATCGTCCGAGGACAACCTCTTGAACATTTGTTTTAACTTTTTTTTTCTACAATTTCTTTTACGGACACAGGCATTTTACGTCCTTTTGTTAATGGCTATATTATAGGCCGTGGTACTGACTCCTTTTTATCAAATTATTAACTCCGTAAATACCTTCATCTCATCGCAACATACTACTATTTTATTTACGAAAATTATCGGAATTGGAGCGTTTTCAATCTCGAGATCGGCAAACTCTGTCTATTTAATTAGGTATTAAAAACTCGTAAATACCCATTTGCTTTCCACTTGGATCGCAAGATAATTTGATCGCGAAACCTATAAAAAAGGTGCCTACAAAAATATTGGGCCGCTTATTCTACATGACCTCGTTATTTTGATAATTTGGGCTCACGCCAAATAGTTTAATATTTTTTAAGGCCACCTTTTTTCCCAACTTTGTGTGGAAGTTATCTTACGATTCAATTGGAAAGCAAATGTGTATTTACGAGTTTTTAGTCCCTAATTAATTAAAAAGTTTGCCGACCTCCATATTGAAAAGAATTTTGTAAATAAAATATTTGTAGGTTACGATGAGATGAAGCTATATACGAAGTTTCAGCCGGTTGTTAATAATTTGATAAAAAGGGGCCTGTACCATGGTATATACATTTTATTGGATATGAAGTTAATAACAAAATTTTTTTCATGGACTCCTGTTGGTAGCTACTTGGAATCATGGACAAATAAATTTATTTTCCAATTTTTTTTATGACTTTCATTCCGTTAATGCGCCAGTGATTGAAACCTGTATTAGCATATTGTAAAATAGAAAGATTTTATTTTTTTGAAAAGTTTTTTTATGGTATAAACATTTCATTTTATTGAAAATCTACCTCAATGATTCAATGAATGTTAAAAACATGTTGAGGGTAAATTCTTGTTAGAGATCTCGATAAAAACGTCTCCAAAAAGGCATATAACGATTCGAAATTAAAAAGGATCGAAAATAGCCCGAACATGGTTCCACAAATCACTCAGAAGTTTACTATCGGGAAATCAGAAAACAAGGACTCGAGAGTTTTCAAGGAGGCGAAGGGGTTCAGGAAACAATAATAAACTCGCTTGATTTACTCGATTCCGAATCCGCCAAAGAAGCTCCTACATTTCGGCTACATTGTTTCTCTCGGGTTTGAAATAGGTGATAAATTTCAACGCTCAACGCCCGGGGTTTTATGAATACCGCGGCACTTTGATGCTGGTCGCCGTCATTACAGTACAGCTTAATTTTCCAATATTCACAGGAATATGTCTAATAATATCGATTTATTAATATTAACTAATTCTCAAACGTAGTATGCTATATCCTATATCCTAACGTTCAAGGATTGGCAAATAAAAACGTCAGAAAAAAAATTGAATATCGCAGCACTGTTTTTTTTCTTTTCCCAACTTTTTTACTTTCATGTACTAGCAAGTGAGTACTCGATTAGTTTTTAGTCTATTAGCAATTTATAAAATTTGTATACTTTTGCCATTGAAACTTCTGCCCCTTCAAAATTAGATAAATCTAAATTATCGTAAATTTCAGTTAGTTATCCACCAACTTATTTAATAATACTAGTAGGCCCGTGCGAAAAATTCGCACTGCATATTGTTAACTGATCTAATGCCAAATTAATACAAAAATTAATTAGTACAACGTATTAAAAGATAAAGAAATCAATTGTTACTTTATCAATACATATAATCGACAAAGGAAACAAAAATTAATTTAAAAAGTTCATTAATGTTTGGAACCTACATGTTTACAGATTTCATTAAACTGTATCTTTGCTAAAAATTGTCCGATTTCGATGATTTTTTTTTCTTCATTTTATAGGGAATTTAGTAATCTTCAGTAATGTATTCAATGATGGTACTACAATTAACGTGAGATTGTGTGGATGCGAACTCTATGCCTTGTGTTATTTCGAAAATAATACGCTTTTAGGCTTAAAAACGCAGGATCCGATAGTTCTGAGGGAACTACTACCCGGATCTCGCTGTACGCATCAAAATCTTCAAGGTCCAATTTGTCCCGTATCGATCTACATATCTATCACCGTTCCAATATTGAAGTCTAGCAAAATGTTTGTATCGACTTTATTTATTTTAGAAAGAAAAACAAAAGTGGAGAATACGATTCGCTAAGTCCCACGTGAAATTTTGAACCAAACGGTACCCCACAAAACCTATTTCGAGCCTTACTGTAATAATATATGTGGGGATTATTTAAGCTTGGTTTAGTTCAGACTCATTATACTAGAAAATTATATTGTCCTATTTCTGCTTCATTAAATCTTTCACAGAGCTACTAATACTGCATATCCAGAACAATTTGTTTTTGCATAGAATTTTACTTTTGTATACGGAAGACCATTTCGGTCACTCTAGAGTACAATCGTGTTTTAGTGTGCTTGGTGATTAGATTAATCAGCTAACTTTTCAGTATGTCAATTTTTAAGTCGGATCTAGACTTAAATGGGGCTCTGGAGTTTTTAGATTCTGGAAAAACATACAATTTATAAAAACTGTCCCGTTTTCTTCGACTTCTTAAGCCACTTATTCTCACATTTTTTTTTATTTCCTTTATGGAACGT
Organism: Nezara viridula; assembly: GCA_928085145.1. Lineage (NCBI taxonomy): Eukaryota > Metazoa > Arthropoda > Insecta > Hemiptera > Pentatomidae > Nezara > Nezara viridula. The sequence continues at coordinate 71,231,957 of OV725082.1, forward strand.
CTTTCTCTCTCACAGCATTTCGGTTGTCTTAATCGGTTGTTTTTGTGTTGTTTTAATCGTTTGTTTTTACGGTAAATCCTTTTAGCACCACAATTGAATATAGTTCATTTTCAGAGACTTTGGATCTCCACTAGTATTCATCTAACAAAGGATACTTTAAATCGTGGTTGCTACCGATTGTATTAACTGGAACACTTTTTAATCGACCTTGAGGGTTGTACTATAAATAGAAAAATACGAGTTATATATACTAAATTTCTTGTACGTTGAAATAAAATACAAATTAAAAAATGATGTATTTACACGTATTTATATAATTTTTATCTAAAAACGTTTTTGTATTACTACTTAAAAATACCTATCTTAGAAATTAAAATTTTTACAATGAATTTATATAATAATTAAATTAAAATAAAATATTACACACTGTTAGTAGATCAGAATTTTTTTAATATTCAGAATTTGTCTCTATAATATTTTAAAAACTTTATATGCAGAGCAGCTTTCGGCGTCCGTGTACCATATTCATCTCTACAATTATTACACATCAAATAGGATACATTAATAAATTTATTAATGACATTAAAAATTCATGTATTACATAATTTTTAATTGTGATGCAATTATCATCTCATCGTGCCGTACATTCCTCTATTTTTGTCTATAAAACATAAAATATTAGAACAGTGTTCTTGTTCATCGTCTCATATCATCTATGAATGGATTTTAGGTTAAAATTTTGTTTTTAAATAAATAAATAATTGGATAAAATTTTTTATACTGAGATCTCTGAGAATAGAACTCCTCTTTGTCGGACTCCATCTTCCTTATTGCTGAGGATTTACTGTCAGCACCCTCTGAACTATCGGAACTATTTTGCAACTACCCTACCTTATTTAATTCACTATTATTTAAATTTTTATGAATGGCTATTAAATGAGAATATTGTTGTGAGATGTGGGCCGCTTCCTGTTTTGAATTTAGCACATTTTTTTTTTTTTAATTGCTATACAGATGGATTCTAAAGCATTCATCTTTGATTTATGAAATATTTTAATATTTTCAAAATATATTTCATGCCTATGGTTTTTAAAGTGGTTTGATAAATCGGTAATTAGGTATTGAAATAGGATTTTGAATTAGGTTTAAGGGTACTTTTGTGGTTATAAATTCTTGTTTTTATATATGCGATGTAATTCCTATATATGATATTATGATGTATATTTTGGATAGATGTTGGGTCCTTTGTCTTAGTCAGTTACGTTTCGTGTAGAGTTTCTAGTTTTGAGGGTAAATTTGAAATCGTCTATGTCTAATTTTTTTAATGTTTTGTGATATTTTATGTCAGTTTGTTGATGTACATTAAGGATTTGAATGTTTTATTGTTATTTTTAAATGGAGATTGGTACGAATATATTACTGTTTTCTGAATTTTAAGGCTCAGTGCCTTTTAAATTACTTGAGCTGGTCTTGAAGAATTGTTTAAGACAGGTTTGATAGGTTCATTTTCATCTCTATTTTCTCCTAAGAAATTCCTAAGAAAATATTAATGATACCAAAAGAACTGTTATATTTCAAAAACATTCTTAAATCTTTTTATTTTTTAGTTATTTACCGGAGTCTAAACGAATTTATGGTTCAGACCAATCAACCTTGGTTTCCTGAAAAAAATAAAACATATATTTTCAGGACTGCATCTTTATTAATACCTTAGTAGAAAAAAAATTGTACAAAAAAATATTGCTCTTATGTAAGGAATGTTGGATTCACTAAATGTTTTCTGAGCATATTTTCTACATTTTATGGTTATAGAGAGAGACTTGCAAGACAGGTCTCGTTCTTATGATGTCGTTCTTTCCATCCCGCTTTAACGCTATAAAATAAGCCTACTTATAAAATATCAGAAGACTTGGAGGATAGTGCCAAATATTTTAGACCTTTTTTTCCTCCCTCTCCCTCCTCCTCTGGAATACAAATCGCCATATAGGATGAGGTCCGAGCCTCTGGGAGGAACCGTATAATAGTCCATGGAGTCAGAGATAAAAAGATGGCGACCCCTGACAGGGGGCCATAAGATGCCCTGGTTTAGGACCCCACATCAACATATAAATATGAGATTAGCTCCGACCGGGCTCTGACATTAAAATGTAGAACTTGTGGCGGGTGGCAGACAACTTAATGCCCTCTTCTTTCCCTCCAGCCGTCCGCGCAGGCGCACGTTGCTCTCAGCACTGTCTCTAAAGGCGTCGGATGTTTTTTATTTGGAGATTAAAAAAAAAAAAAAACTTTCTACATCACCAGACAAAGGAACTGAAGGAAATAATTTGTTACACCCGAAATTGAAATGTTTTGCTAAAACGTTGGTTCGTTTAACTTTCTTATGTTCTCCACAAGTTATCATTAAACGTCAATGTTGATCTTCTTATATATTTTTTGATGGATTTAGAATAATGACATAAATAAAAATCGGTCAATAATGCTTTGTGCTTAACCGCAATGACAACCGGTCGAGTCAAATTTACCCTTTGAACCTGAAAGGACAACTTTTTATTTTTTAATAGTGGGTTGATAGTTAACTGTACAGAATAATTGAAGAGAAGGATGGTTGGGATGATCAATCAAAATAAAAAATAGCAAGAATAAATAATAATATCTATTTTTATATTTGCTGACGTTTCGGCCCGAAGTAGGTCTTCATCAGGGCTGTTCAATCCGAAAAAAAAGAAAGCCCTGATGAAGGCCCGAACTTCGGGTCGAAACATCGAAAAATGTAAAAATAAATGTTATTATTTAGTTTTACTATTTTTATTTCGACTGATCATCCCAACCACCCTTTTCTTCAATTTTTATTTTTTAAGTTTAATACAATATTTTACATGGAGCCAATTTGGAATGCCTGGAACTTTAAGTGTCATGTGCCTTGGGTTTGGCCATTATAACACTGAAAAACAATTTAAGGAAAATAACTAATAGCAATTCAAGTTACCAGATATACCAATGATTCTGTTACCAGATCAAATTAAATGAATCTGCAAAATAAATAAAATTAAAATTAATGTTACCTGCATAAATATGACTCAAGAGTCTAAAGCAAGATACCAGGAGATCTCAGTGTTCGTCTCTTAACCATGCCTCAGGTATTTGCTGTCAATGGAGGTTATGAAGGCACCATTAAGTCAAGAATCTGAGCTGACCCATCCAGTTCATACACTTGGGTCATAGTGAAAAATGTATGTTATTTTAAATTACCTCTACACAGAGGCGTATAGATTTAAAAATTACACATGTCACCAACATAGCCAAAAAACAACAAAAAATCTGCATGTATCTAAAATTGGTTTTCATTTTCCCAATGTTATGTATTTTAATATGAAATAAATTTTTACTTATTAGCATGTCTCTTCAACCTAAAATGTTGACCTAATCGAGAAAGGGATGTAACAATCACAACAACAAAATTTTAACTTTTATATCACCTAGGCAATTAATTACAATTTCTAATCTAAAAATTTTGAACTCCTCATTTGCACATTTCTAAAAGTCCATTGTAACGAGAATCTATTTTTGGATTTTCTTGTGCTCATTATACAAATAGATTATGATCAATTACTATCGAAATCTTCGTTCATAATTATTAGTTATACTGATTCATTGCCGGAACTAAGATTTTTTCAAGGATGAGTGAGATTAATTTTGTAATCCCTTCTATCATCCCCTTCTCTTCCTCAATAAAAATCAATAGGCTCATAATAGTATTTCAGGTATATTTATGAAATACATATCATTTCATAAACTCATTTCAATTATGTTCGGAACCATGGAAAATTATAATAAAATATTTTAATTTTTTAACTTAAATTTAAAGTAGGTTATCTATCGTTAGAAATCCACTTTCCCTAAAATTCTGCCGCTGGAGATAAGCGATTTTAATAATAAAAGAAATATTAAAAACATTAATATTAATCTTGATTAGTGTTGCCCAAATGCGAGACCGAGACGAGTCTTGGTATTGCAAACTGAGTCTTGTTCATGGTCTTGGTCTTGAGCAAGAGTCTCGCAAAGGTCTTGCAGTTACTTATTAGCTTATTACTAAAGAGATATAACTATAATTTTTAGGATAAGAGAAACCTAACTAAGCTAGAATGAAAAATTAAAGAAGTTAAATGCAAAAGTATATTGGTTATAGCATGTATTAACATATAGTAACTAAGATTGTCAAGTATTAGAAACTATTTTGTCTTAATTTTTATTTAAAAAATCGATTTTTGTTACCAGGTCTAGTCTTGGTCTTGCAACAGTTAGGTAGCCTTGTAGATTTTTGGCAACACTAATCTTGATATTGAGTTAATCCTAGTTCTTTTCATGATTTAGACTTTTTAAAATATTAAGTTCGTTCTGATTTCTTTTATTTAAAATTTGTGTAAGTTAGTTAATACACCCTTTAAAAAATATAATTAACTATATATATATATATAACTTTTGAAATGTTGATATTGTGAGGGGTTATAAAAAAATAAGTATGAGTAAGATCAACAAACTAGCTAATACATTAATTGTTTTTAATTCAAGGTAGTTATGACGTTAATACTACTTTAATTCATAAAGCTAATTAAAATTGATTTATGAGAATTAAATTTATGATATTAATATAGTTATTATTATTTATATCGGTACTTTAAAGGAGATCTAGTGTTATATAAAATACTTAATATATTTTAATACTCTAGTGGGTTTTCCACCCGCGCCGCTAGATCACTCCACAGCAGCTGACCGTATTGAGCGGGCCTTCTTATTGATCTCCCGCCATTTTCTCTGACCTTTTCCCGGCCTCTCCTTTATCTCAACGCCAGCCAGAGGCGGGAAAAAGTTTTCCAATTTGTTAAACGGTCACCAGCCCCATATCGTAAAGATGTCCCCCATAAAGAGAGGAGAACAACAGTAGGATGGTCTGATCAGAGCAATAAAACCCGCAGAGAAGGCAGAATAGGGCTGGGATAAAAACAATTTTTAGGGCAGCGTTTGTTTATGTGATGTCCTGGTTGTAGTTTGGTTTTCACTCAATTTGCTAAAGCGATTCATAACCGGGCTTTATGTGAATCGTAAACGGAGATATGATAAGGTTATTGTCGAGGAATTCAGGGCGCTCCCAGCAGTACATCTCTTATCCTTTTTATTGTAGTATGCAATTTTTAAAGGTTTGCATAATTAATGGCTAGGAATGTTATAGGTTAAAAATCATTAGAGGTACCAGATCAACATTCAAATATTTAAAAATAAAAAAATATTATTGTATATTCTATTTTTTATGGGATACTCAAATTAGAAAGAAAACTGAGACCTAAAAAAAGTAAGCAGAGATCATTTATATCACGTGATATATGTTCTTATCTTAAAGTAAATAAAACAATTTTTTTTTGTTATTATGAAACTTCTATTTCACTATAGAGAAACTGTAAGCGATTTGAGACTTACCGCTGAACAATGCAGTTTTTAAATTTTTTTTAGTATTATAAAAATACAATGCATTTATTGGTAAAAATATAAAAAAAAAAAATTAAAAATCTATATTGTAGTGATATGGCAATGTTTAAAGCAGTGTATCAATGTTAGGTTCTATTGTTCTTATATTTTAATTTAGTTGTTATCGAATGATTCTCAAATTCAAAATTTTGTGTGTTTAATTAATGGGGCATGAATCGAATAAATGGAGAAGAATTCATATTAAGGTCTGTATGGATAAAAAGATCTATACATTATTAACCATGAAAAGTCTTGGGCTCAGTAATTTGCAAAGAAGTACTATTTGACGGTCAATGGTTGTGGAAGCAGGTTAAGTATCTCAAAAACTAATTAAGTGTACTTAATTAAAAAATAATTAAGAGTAAATACTGTAGGGACTGGGCGTGGTCCACGAGGGTCTATGAGAGGTTGCTATATAGAAAAATATATAATTGCATAATAAGAAAATTAGCTTCTGAAAATTTCATTAACAAAGTCAATTCCAGAGCCAGTCGAAGCTTGAGGCGAATGGCAATCATGCGTTAAGGACTAACTCGCTATTGCTGGGATTTTATGAAGGATCGATGATTAGAATGTGTGTCCTTATACACTTTCTCAGTCACTTTAATTTTCATAATATGGTACTGATCAAATTACTAATTGATGAAGATATTATTATTTAATATTAAAGTTTAAAAAATCACAAAACTAAATTCGAAGACTTGAGGACTACGGTCAGCCCATAGGACCCCACAATATTTATTTATCGTCTCAAACCTTAAGGTTCATAGGCGATACCTTCTGATATATTTGTTTTTTATGAGAGGGCAAAATTCTTCATGGAGTTCAAAATATTCAAATACATATTAGACTAACAGCCATGTTAACCGAGAACATTGCTAATGTGTGGATCTCATGTGAAAATCTACTCTAATTTTTTTTTGTGTCTTTAATTAAATTAATTTAGTTTTAATTATAATTTAATTAAATTTCAGGACTTAGTTTTTAGCTTTTTAATTGAGTAGAAACGTGTTCCAAACATCTCGAACTAAGATCTGAGATTTTAACCACGAAACAGGAATTTCTCTACCTGAAAACTGTAAGATATCCCAGAAAAAAGTAAATTTCCGTGGTATTCCAAGATAAAGATAATGCTTCTTCAGTCGATTTCTTAATTAGTGTTGCCCTAGGAAGGCCATTAACATGCTTTTAGCCTAAAAGATAGTTGTAGTAAGCTGTCTTTTTTTTTGTCCACATATCCGACTAGAAAAGAAATCCTTAGCTTCGGACAAAAAAAATGTTCAAGATATATACTCTATAATAAAACCAGATACATTCCATTATACTGCCTACTAACAACTTAGTGTATTCAAAAACTTTTGAATTTTTTTTTATAAACACGATAAACTTTATCATTATTTAAAGTATGTTGAAAATACAATTAATAAAGTATATCCTTGATTTTAATGTCTGTGTTTAGTACGTATATATCTAAATAGAATACTGCTCAAAGGTAGTAATCGCTTAATTAAACATACATTTTTTTTCTTTTTTTTTCCATACCTACAAATAGTCCTTTTTCCCTCTTCATTCTATAAAAGCATTACTTAACCAGTGATTTAATAAAAATATTATAATGTAGTAATTTTTTTTCTTCATAAAAATTATTTCATTATTTATTTTACTTTATTTATAAGATACATATTTATGTCAAGATAAATTTTCTATTTACAATGGTAATGAGCAAATATGATATGAAGGAATACATATATATGATATCATAGAGAACAGAACAAAACAAAACAAAATATTCCTTAAAAATTCTTTTTTGGGGCAAAAATTATTTTTTCTACAGAAAAATTTATGTCAAAACACCAAACATAAAAATAAAAAACTTATCTAACTTTTCACCACCTTCAGCTACAACTTAGTAAAAATAATAATAAGGTAATGAAAAGGATATAAAATAAGGTAAAAGGTTTTTTTATATTTTTTTAGTTGTTTTTGACGTCCATTTTTCTGATATATAATAAATTTTGCCCCCGAAAATTTATTTATTGAAACAGTGTTTATAAAGGATTTTTTTTTTAAAATAAAAGTTTGTTAAATTATTATATCGTAAATGATTTATTAAAATGCAGTTTATGTGATTTGATGGACTGACAGGGGAGAAAAAAAAGACTATTTATGGAGTTATGGAGAAAAAAAAGAAAAACAACAAAACATTTTATATTTGATTACACAATTACTATCTTTGAGATATTATACATATATAAGTAAATAAAAAAAATATACATAAATAAATTATGCATTTATAATTTTTCAAAAAATAGAGATAATTTTTTTATGACTAATATTTTGTTTTGAAAAGACGAAGAAAAGTTTGAAAATGCCTTTTTAGAGCCGAAAGTTAAATAATAAGTCTTGTATAAAAAAGTGTTTTAATTGTCAAATAAAGGTTGTGAGATCAAAAGCACTTTTTGTACATACTTAATCAGATATTGATTAAATATAATTATATCAAAATATTTATATCTATTATAATCATATCAACATCTCACAAAAAAATAATATAAATAAGGTTGTTCATCATTAATTATTTCATTTATAGTATCCACTTTATAGAGGCTGAGTGTGCCCCATGAGGGTTTCTCTAGGCGAAGATCGATCCACGGTAAATTTTATGGGATAAATAATTAAACATATCTTTAATATGGTTATTATTTTTTTGTTTTGCCTACCACCAAAGGTTGTGTTAGGAAGCTTTGAATTCGTGAGAGGGATTAAAAAAATTATTGATCGAAAACTATTGTGGCCTAAATTAGATTCTATACTAGCAGTTGTCCGAAATCGTTGTGATTGTAATGGTATTTTAATATATTTTTTATTAATCAAACATTAAGTAGAATAAACTTTAAATAAAGCAGCATGAAAACTGAAATGCTTCAGCCTTGTCCTGTTGCTTAGAAAATTGTTATGAATATTAAAAAATACTTTTTTTTTGTTCCTACACACCTCTGCAAATGGAAATGAAATTGTATAAAATTATTGCTAACTTTACTCATAGATAATAAAATAGTTTATACAAATAAAAATATTCTAGCAATAAATTCCTTAAATATATTTATCTCGAGGTTTCAGAAGATATTCAAATTTTGCAATCAAAAAGGTGTATAAAAGTTTTATGATATTGTATTTAATCTGTTATATGCCCCATAAAATATTTTTCTGTATGCCATATCTATATTATATCAGAAGTTAATATGCATGAAATAGACCGCATAAAATGAGGAAATAGTAAAAATAAACCAGGCAATAAATGATATTAGCTGGGGAAGAAAGGGCTCGAGGGGGTTTGTGATGAGCCAAGATTGATCGGCCACGCCCAGGCACACCCCCCGCTCAATAGTCTCCACCCTTCCCTTCCCTTCAGATTTTTATTTTTTAAGGAGCCTTTGTTTTCAAGATTCCAAGTACAAAGGATTTGAACCTGAGCAATGGCTTGCAAGTCCATGAATTACAAATGAGGTACCAATCTTGCACTTAACGTATCTCGACAATCAACGTACAAGATTCAGCTGCAGACAATATCGATAGGTTTCAATTTTCAAGTTCATCGCCAGCCTTTTCCTATTTACGAGAACGTAAAGAATGCAGATGTGATGGAGGGAGAAGAAATTACTAAACCTACCATCTGGAAGCACTCACGAAGAAACGTCTTACAAAGACATTAGTGGGACTAAGATATTTACGTGACTACTGTTGCAGCTCTAAACTGGCAGATTTGTCTAGAAGGGTACAAGTTGCGCCAGCAAAATTTTTGAGTAGGGCATTTTGAATACTTGAGGGGGATAGATTTTGAGTGCTTTATGACTTTTCGGAATGAAAAGTTTCAATCTAGAGAACAAGGGAAGGTTATAGAACAGCTAGTGTAATTGTGATCTAAGATTTTTATAATTCTACATTCACTTGTAATTTTTGTAAGAAGCTGTGAATAATAAAATATCTTTGGAGGATGGAAGTGAAAATGTTTTTGCACCATCGACCTTGGAGAGAGGGAGGATGAACACCCCTGCAAACTGGAACGTTCTGCTAGATATCTCCAGAAGATGCGACGATAATAGAAGAACTTGATACGTTCTTACCAACGTCTATTGGTATTTGACAAAGTTTCACACTGGAAAGAGGGCAGTCCATCTTTTGGTAACATACAAAAAAGTGTTCTTCAAGGTCTGGAAAATAAAATTCCTTTTATGTGTGAAAAAGAAAAAAAAAAGGCCTGTACCACTACAACCGATGGAGGATCTTGGGTACAGTACTTTGTAAGAAAACCAATGGTGAAGTGGTCAATGGTTGTGCAAGGAGGTGATTTGACCGAGATCGCGCCCCAACACCACGTTTTTCTCGTTAGTTGATTGGTTAATAAGGGTAACCACTTTATTAAGCCTGGATGTTTGGAACCGAGGGTTGAACCAGGACTGGTGTAACGTTCTGGAATGTGCTCCAGTCGATTCGGGTGTAATAGAAGATTTTAAGTGCGTATACTCTCTCGTATTTGATTTACGCTATAGAAAGGGAGCACTCCATCTTTTGGTGTCCCAATAACGAAAAATAAAATGGTCTTCAAGATCGTAAGAAAGTACTCTTGGTCATTATTGAGTGTGCTCAAGGAGGATCTCTGAAACCTGGATCGATCCAGAACTACCTACGTCAGCTGGATTCGAACTCGGGATCCGAATCATGCAAGTGTACACTGCCTCATTCACTTAGTAACCCCCGTCCCTTTTCACACATAGATATTTTTAAAAATTCTGTAAACACCATTTGTAATAATGGATAGGTGGTAGAATAACTCTATAACTTTTAACAAATATGATCTAACCATTTGGGTTTGGAAAAAACATTCGATCCCATTTTTCATTGAAAGATCAAATAATTGCCGTTGGAGAGATTTTGATGAACTAAAGACTTATGTTTTAAAAACAATCAGATAAACCTTAAGGTAATTCACCCCACACTCCATTTTTCTTTTGTATATATAATAATTATCTAATTTAACTCATATTTATTAAATTATGAAGATAGAATTCCAGCTAGTTGTGACAGGGAAACTATTTCTTAGGTTAACACCATCTCTAAAAATATTTACAAAAGTTTGTTTTTGTTTAATGATGTAAAAGTCCACTGGTCCTCAACGACATTATAATCTAAGCTGACCTAATACTTAAACAACCAAAATATGTACTCTCTTTTTAAATTAGCTCGAAAAGTTTTTTGTTTTTTTTAACCAGTCTTAATTTTATTAAAAAAATAAATAAAACAAAATAAAAAGTTAATCTATTTTCATTAGTCCATATTTGTATCAGTGAATGATCTGACCTTAAGTAAAACTTTAAACAACCAAAATATGTACTCTCCTTTTAAATTATCTCGAAAAGTTTTTTTTTACCAGTCTTAACTTTATGAAAACAATAAATTCAACAAAATAAAAAGTTAATTTTTTTTTCATTGGTCCATATTTGTATCTGTGAATGATCCGACCTTACCTAATACTTAAACAATCAAAATATCTACTCCCTTTTTAAATTATCTCGAAAAGATTTTTTTTCACTAATCTTTACATTATTAAAAATAAAAAATAAATAAAATAAAATCAAACTTCCCCAGATTTAAAACCTAGATTCGTCACTGGTCTCGTGTCCCATTCTCAAACAGCAATACTTCCTGTTTATGATGTTTGCTACAGAAGATGCATCAGGATAAATTTGCAATGATGTTTATCTTTTCCCAAGTAATAAGGGATTTAGAGGAAACGCGAGGGGAAGGATCTCCCAAAGTTTTTAATTGTATGTTTCAATTTTAATTACTTCTGCTTAAAAAAAGAACAAAGTTGAGCTTGAAAGAATTATTGCCGAAAGGAAGCGGTGGCCATGTTCGTGGATTGTATAAGCAACATATATTAAGGTGGAAAGACTCGATGACACGCAACACAGGGCACACTTTATCTTCCTTCCGAGCCATTCTTTTTATCATTTTACGATCCTCCATATCAAAAGATAAGATCTCATTTTAATTGCTTCATTAGATGGATTTTAAATCTGCCGGCAACCACGATTATCATATTAGTTGTTTTGTGTTTCATGTTCTTTCTCACTAACCTGAGAAACCATTATTTTGCAATCTATTATAAAAAAAAAAAAAACCCAAAAAATCTAAAATATCTACTCTGATCATTCGTTGGTTTAACTTGTAGACATTGGCGGGTCTACGGTGGGGGGAGCAGAGAGTGTGAGCTTGATGACTGATGCTTCCATCCAAAATTAAAAATAATTTTATTTTTTAATAAATCCATATTTATTATGTGAGCTATGTAAGGTAAATGCTTTAAAAATCACAATACATTTCCTTAAATATATTACATTAAATATATTTATTAAAATATATATCCCAATATATTTTGCTTTTCTTTAATTATAGTGCATATAGACAGCTACTAAATATTACTGTTGCCCAAGTGCGAGACCGAGACGAGTCTTGGCCATGGTCTAGGTCTTGGTATTGCACAAGAGTGTCTTAACAATCTTGCAGTTACTTATTAGCTTATTACTGTAGAGATATTGCAGTAATTTTGTAGCTAGGACATGAGGAGATCTAGAGGAGTTAAATGTAAAAGTATATTGGTCATACCAATTACTTACACATAGTAACTTTACTATAACTTTATTTGTAAAAATATGTACAAATTTTTTAAACACCACTACTATTATTCTAAGGGAACTTCAGTCACAGAATAACATTATTTTTCATTCTATTTCATAGTAACTAAGGTTGTCAAATATTAGTAACTATTTTGTCTTAATTTTTATTTAAAAAATCGATTTTTTTAACCACTGCTAGTCTTGGTCTTGCAACAGTTATGCGGCCTTGGTCCCTTTTCGGGCAACACTAATTCTTACTCTTTACAATTGGCTTTTTCATTTTTTTCTATCATTTTATTTGCCTTCAAGGACTACTTGAACACAATTTAGTATTGTTCTGTTTTCTTTTTCTTTCAGAGTAATAACTGTTATTTAAAAAAATAAAATAAACTAAAATATGTATAATCGTTCAGCAAAGGAAAGGTTATTGTCTAATATCATTGAAGTAAAATAATAATAACTAACCATCATAAACATGGAAATAAGTGTGTGATGCATTAATATTATTTTTAAATATCTTTATATTTAAAATTTTTATTTTTGTTATAATTAGGACCAGAAATTAATGTTTGGCCAAAGGCCTAAACCGATTACACTTATGAGTTGACCCATTATGCAAAACATTCGTAAATATTCTTAGAAAACATGAAAGATAAATAAATAAATAAATATTGTAGATCTTTAAATAGCTTTATAATGATTATTTTTAACTGAAAATATAATTCCTTAAGCTAATAAATCTAATTAGATACTTACATGGAATAATAATAATTGAAAATAAGATTGAAATTGCACGTTTTAATCAATAAAAAAAGGTTCATATTGAGCAAAAAAAAAAAAAAAAAAATTGAAATAAACGGGCGTCTCAGAGTTATATTAAAGAGTGCGGGGTGTGGCCTAAGTCTTCTGTAATCTGACGGATCCCAAACACGATACTGTCAAAGTGTCTCGTAGCTTTAATTTATTAACGAGCATTTATAAAAGCTAATATAAATAACTAAATATTTTATTCAGAGTGTGAGGTAAAAACAGAAAGGAAGGAATGGAAACCTCCTTGAAACAAACACCCAGCCTTGCTCCATTAAATAATTTAATAATATCATTTTCCTATTTTGGCATAATATCACTTGATGTTCAGGCATCACCCTTCTAAATGTTTTAACCACAAATCTTCTCATATTTGCACTCTCTTTTGGGGGCTTATTATGATTTAATGCTTATTATCTGTTAATGAATTTAAAAATCAAATATGTGTAGTTATTATTACTATTAAAACTGCCTGTTAGTAGTACTGTGTCTGTATATATATATTTAGTCTACCCAGTAGTGTATTGCAATGAGTATGTCTAGGACAAGACATATTCTTCAGTTCCTTGATAACGCTAAATACAAATCTTTGAAATATGAAATAAAAAAAATAAAAAAACGGTATTTATTAACCAAAAAATTTCTTCATAAACTTAAAATTGTTTTCCATCGAGAAAATTTTATTAACGACTTCATAGCGTCCCATCACAGGATATACATTATCTCAGTTGATATCTTGGCCACCGCCTATGTAATCGTAGTAGTGGGATGTAGTGGGTGCCTCGTGCTTTTAAGAATTTCTGTCAGTGCATTCATGTTGCAAGTCTTTGGTGAAAGTTGAATGAAAGCGACATAGAAGGTTGTGACCACTATCCTCTAAAACTTGTATTATTAGAATTATTTCACTGTCATAGATTTTAGTAGAACCTCATAGTCCATACCGCAAGTATATATTAGTTTCAGTAAGACTTTATATATGGTTACTTCATCAGTTTATTTTAAACGTCTGTCAAGTAACGTGGATCAAAAACTGCATCATCTGTACCGCATCATCATAATCCATACGTTTTGTCTAATGTGAGCTCTCCATGTTAGTCTTGTGTCGTGATAAAAATATCTAACTTTATCTGATGCAGGAATTTTAAGGTTGTTCAATATATTAAGGTATGATATTGTGTATGATTTTTTAAAATATTTTATTTATGATATTTACAACTGTATTAGAAATAAAAAGACATTCAGTATAAATATGAATGCAAGAATATAATAATATGAAACTACCCCCTGTTAGCACTCTAAAAATTGTTTACAACAGGAGATCTCGAGGCCATCTTCTTTTCAGAGGCCTCGGAGAGATATGAGGGATCGAGGACAAAGCAAGATTAGAAGCGAGAGGGTTTGGATGGTTCTGAAGTTTGTTATAGAAGGATAGTTATCTGGACTGGGCCATGTCAGAAACATAAGAAACATTAAGGTTTGAGGATTTTACGAAGGAGTTAAGATTGTAAGGATTGTTGTATACGAGAGGAATTAGATGGCCTAGGGGAGCCCAAAGATCAATTCCGTAAGGTCAAATAGGTCTTATTGTAGTCATGTATATGATTATTTTGTTCTTTAGAAACTGGAAATTTAGAACGTTTATCTAGTAAGCGCTGGAGTAGTAGGAATCGTCGAGCAGATTCTTGTCGTTTCAGTCTGGTATGAGAATTTCACCAGTTTCTTGTCGTTTCAGACTGGTATGAGGATTCCAGCAGATTCTTGTCGTTTCATTCTGGTATGAGGATTCCAAGTTAGACGTTTGTCCAAGTGGAGTGCAAGGTATAGGATTCAACAGGGATAAGTGGGGTATTATTAAAGGATACTGTATGACAGGAGATCATAGGTTTACGACGAAGGGTAACGTTGATTTGATGGGATTTATTGAAATTTATTTTAATCCTCCAGTTTTGACACCATTGATTGAAGGATGCAATGGTTGGATCATTATTAACGGATAGGATACATCTGTCATTGGCATACGTGGTAATGACAGCGTTTGGAGGTGTATGATTAAGAATGAATACTACACATCAACTTTTTTTTTAATGCTATTTAGCCCTGAGTTTTATCCTATTTTTGTAAACTGATAAATTAATTTTCGAAACAATGTTTTCTTAACTATAATTGCAAGGTTAAATTGATTAAATGAAAAAAAAAAATCTATATTTATAATTTATTTTTATAATAATGGATATAACAAGAGAAACCCCTCGTAGTTTGAGTGTAGTTGTAATTAACGACACTAGAATAATGAGTTAATATAACTATGAGCTGCTTGAGCCTGTCGCGGACTGGCAATAAAGTGCTCCACTTTATCTCCAGTTCCCTCCCGGGCTAGAATTTAATTATTGTCCCGAGTCCGGTTTGAGATTTGTGTTTGCCGCAATGCCGACATTCCTCCAGGGTAATATTTTCTTGTTAATTATGCAATGTATTCTTTTTACTATTTTCAATTGTCGTTCCTGCTGCCGAGTGCAGTATTTAAACAACGTTGGTAATTCTACAAGTCTTTTTATTATTCATAAATTTTAAAAAAAAATATATATATATAATAAAAAAGAAGTAATTAAATGCAAAAAATAATTATTAATAAGACCAAACTTTGAACAAATAAAGCAATCAAAATGGGAGAGTATAACCAGTCATGATTTAAAAATATAACCATTATAAGATATGTATAAGTTAATTCAACTCAGCAATTCGTTTTTAAGTAGTTACATTTAATATAAACAGTTTATATCAACGAATTTTGAATTTAGCTCCAAAACTCATTAAAAACGCTAACAATTATCGATGAAAACATAAACCGAATCCATTACTTCCATAATGAACCCCATTAATCATTGATAATTTTTCAAGGGACGTGAAAACTATATTTTTTATTCCAATTGTGAAATCATAACTATTACTACAAAATCTAAAAATCGCGAATTATTTCTACAGTAAAACAAAAATATTGGAACTTCAATAAGGCAGTTTTTAGAACAAACTAAACTTTAAGCCTCGTTTTTTTGTTTTTTTTTATAAAAAGGTTACTTATGGTTCGGTTTGGAGGAAAAAAATAAAGTATGATTCGGGGAGGAAGTGGAGGAGGTTTATAAATTATACTATAAAATATTATATTTTATTTACATTCAGATTAATTTATTCTTAATTTTCATTTGAGTAAAACGTTTAAAAAACCTTTTAATAAGTTTTTTTTAAGAAATGAATGTTTTTTTTTATTACATTTATTTAAACAACAGTTTCAAAAATAAAATAAACACCACGTTTTTAAAACTAGTTTTAAATGTTTTTTAATTTAGTATCTTATAAAATATCGTGTCTTGTTACAAAAACAAAGTAAGTTAAAATTTTTCAATTACTAGTTTTTATGAATTTTCGTCTATGAATCATAATACCACTTGAGTTTTTTTCGTTCTAAGCGCATGTGGTTTACAGGCTTTGGGACAGAAAAACTGTATTGCACATTCGGTTGGCAGTTCGCTGAAAGTCAAACCTCGTGTTGGTACAGACTTCCGAAAGTCCGTGCTTACTTTGTTTTAGACGCCAATAGGACTGACTGGCTCGTTCAAAGCTCAATGGAGTAATCTGGTGTCATATTTAATACCATATAGCTCTTATCAAATATTAATGTTTCTGGACTTACATAGTTCTTGAATGAAGACCTTTAATTGCAAATGATGCAACTTAAGCGATACGAAAAAACAAAGTTATATTATTGCCTATATGAAAAATAAAGATTAGATTGAGAAGTAAAGACCATTTAATTTTAAGAATTTTTTTTGTATGGCAGACACCCAATAATTAGTCTAAAAGAAAAATGTTGCTTTTGATGTTATATACCTTAATTTATTATAACTTGAATTAGGACCTGACGATGGAGCACATTAGATTAAAGGTAATTACAAACTTAATGTAACAACCCAATTCTGACATGTATTGTAACATGCACTCACTATATCTTAACTCAATTTTTTAGCCATGTATCCAAAAAATCATTGGGATTGTGGTTCTGAAGATGGGAGTAAATATCCCGAAACGTTCTTGTAAACATGCAATTTGAAAATACAACAAATAAATTCAATTGTTGTTAATTGGAAGTCATCATTGCCAATAACATAGAATGACATACAACTTCCCAGAAAAAAGAAATTATACGTATTTTTCGAAAAGTTTAAGGCTTCCCTGTTGTGAACTGTGCTGAAGCAGATGGCGCGATGTGCGTGGGCCAGCAGAGGATCCATCTTGAGATCGTTTATTTTTTCCTGCCAGCATCGGCTCTTATTACTGGTCGTGTACAGACAGACAGACCCATCGTAAATAACTCGCGGCATTCATTAGTTCGCCTCCACTACGATCTCCTAGCCTAGAAAAGGGGCTCGTAAAAGTCATTAGATACCGCTGGAGTAAGCTCTTGTTCCAGATCTCAGGCATTAAAATCCTATTTGAACAGTCACTTTACGTAAGAATAGGAACATGAATGTTGAAAATACACGTCCTATAACCAGAAACAGAAACAGGTCAAATATTTCGCTATAGTCACAAAGAATTCTTATGACCCATTAGTTGCATATTACCTTCGTACCGGCAAAACGTGTTTTCGGTATCTGCATTCTTTCCTGTAATGCACTGACTTGAAACCTCAAATCGACAAGGCCAGTCTTAACATATGCTTCCCCATACCTCTTGATCTAATCTACGGTATTTCGTTAATAATAATCATTTTAAGAATTCGAATTATTCAACACACAACTCTACAGGCCATTTTAATGGTCCAGATGTTATTATTTCTATTATAACTAAAGGGTACATGCCTCGCATTCTTTCAATATGCAGTCTTCTAAAGTCTCCAATCGATTCCTTCTTTGGGCCAAATGTTCTCTATAGTTTATTTTCTAAGACTTCAAAGCGTCGTTGAACTGGCATTCGGGAAGAAGGAGAAAGCTCGGGCTAAAGTCCCCAAAAATATAAAAAATATTTATTGGTCCATATTTGTATAGGTCAGTGGTCTGAGCTAAGCACGTTTCATGAGAAACACACAAAAAAATATATTCCTAAAATGATTATAAAATAAAGAAAAAAAATAATCATCTCAAAATTAAATCCTGAATCCACCATTGATATTCAGTTATGTTCCTCAACCGAAAGAGGATCTTAGGAAGGCCTATAATTTTGTAAACATTTTTGTACTTACAGTTAATGTAGAGGACGGGGTGGCCGAACACTTCAAGGCGTGGGTTCCAGAGTGTTCAGTTCTGAAGTGGGTTTGATTCCGACTTTAGTCGGTTAATTTTCATTTCCTGGCCCCTTGGGAAATAAATCTTGACACTTTCACTCATTTATTTTATTTATTTACACCGTACCTTGCCTAACGGTAATTCGGGTTTTTCCAGGACAGCATAATAAATGAAATATCTATTAATCTACCATTGTCATTAAGACATTTTCCGTAGTTCCACTGTAGTTCTTGAAGTTCATTCAGTCAGGAATTCTGTACAATTTGAATTGTTCCTTGTGCAGCCTTCGCTTATAGGCACCAAGGTTGAACAGATGTGGTCCCACTATAGTGATTACACTTAAAATCCCACTAAGTTTAAGATTCTTATTCAAATACTATCCCAGTATGATTTTTTAAAGTTTAGAACAAACGTGAACACACGCCAAAGGAGACTTGGAGCATTCACGTAACTTGTGATGAATGATTAATGTGCTGTGGTACTAAACGGTTAGCATTGTGCTAACCTGCTAAAGTGTTACAAGCTATAGTAAGTTACAACCAAACAACATGAGCTTCAGTTGTCGATTTTTAAGGACTTGTATTTTTCTTCCTTTTTATAACACTGTTTAATACTTGAATTACGACATGAGCTTGGGAAAAAAACAATACTTCAAAATACTATTGTCATCTTTTGTCCCACATTTTCCTGACTCGATCCGCAACTTTTCATATATTCCGTTACAATTGAAACAAAAGTAGTGAACAGAAGAAAAAAACTTTATCCGCAGATGAAAATCTTAAACTACCTTTCAGAACATTTACTACACAGAATAATTAAATCCTGTACCGTATTGACAGACCCCAGAGTAATTGAGTTTGTTAGCATCCATATTAAAAAGCTAAACTCAAACAGGTTCTTCAACTTTAACACATTTAAGATGTTTACAATGCTTAACACTGGTTGCTTCAACCGCTATGTTAGTTTGACTTCAAAAATTCAACTTGATTCGACAACATTCCCATGTTAGGAGAGATAAGAGACACGTATAATTCCACGTGTGTGTAATAAAAGGTAGAGAAAGGCCTCAAATGCAGTAGTTGGCTTCCATATTTACGACCCCGGTAAGTGCAGTAATGAAGCAGGGCCGTAAACCGTCGGAGTTGGACTGACTGAAACAGGAAAAGTGGTAATTAATATCCTGGCATGGGTCGCTGGACCTCCTCAATTAGAGGTCGCAATTACTAGCGACCATCAACTCTCTATGGTCACATGGGTCACAAAAACCCCGGCAGGTTCGACACGTCTTGTTTACCTATAGTAGTTATATCTTCTGCGATTTTTTTTTTTTTTATCATTGCGGTTAGAAAAGTTTGTTATTTTTTTATAAACTTTCCCTTTTTTTAATATCAAACGTTCATGAGCTTTTTATAATCCGAAGTACGACCCCTTTTTATTAAAATATTACCACTATTCAACAATCTTATCATAACTGCAACTGTTATATTTACGAAAATGCTCGGAAATAGGGTATTATCAAATTAGTCTATTGTCTATTTAATGAGATACTAAAAACTCGTCGATTTGATCTCAAAATCGAGAAGAAAGGTGACAAACATCAACTCCGCAAACAAAATCACGAGGTTATGTGGTCCAAACACTTCAATATTTTTGTAGGTCACTTTTTTTGTCGATTTTGAGATAAAATTATCTTATGATTAAAGCAGATGGGTATTCTTGAGTTTTTATTACTAATTACTAATCAATCAATTTAATGAGAAAACACTCATTTCTGAGAATTTTCGTACGTAAAAAAGTTATAGGTTCCGATACGATGGAGCTATTCATTATGTTTTATACGGGTGTTTGATAAAATTTGATAAAAGAAGGTCTGTACGGTGGGCTATTTATTATACCACCAGTCCGAATGTATGCAATTTAAAACTCTGGACTAATCGGTAATAAAGGTTATTTTTTTCATATTTAATGTAGAAAAAAAATATTTTTTTCAATGTTATATTTACCAATGTATTTTTCCTTTATTCCCTTACTCCCTATTTCTGGCATACGGTAGGGAGATGGTTGTAGAGGTGGAATCAAAACTATTCTCACCGGAATGCAAAGGTCGAGATTCATTTCGTAGATCCGTCACGAAATTAATTTTAATCCGCCCAAGCCAAGTTCGGATAATAGTGCCACTAGACTCGAAAATGCTAAAGCGGGCTGTGCAATATGATATAAAAACCAAAGTATGTTTTTTCTTACTTTTCGAAATGAGGTTAATCTTCAGTAAGAGTCTTTTATCCTCCACATGGGGAGGTAATTTTGTTTCGGAGTTCCTTAGATTGAGTGAAAATACTATTCATTGGTAAAACATGTATAATTATTTTTTAACCTTGACTTTAACTTTTTAAAATAATTATTTAATATTTTAATTTATTATTTGTTTATTATTATTAATAATTTTTTGCATTGCTATGGCCAAATGGATTTTCCTACAGTTTTTCAAATTTCAATATTTCTAAATGAATAAATAAAATTAATTACCTTATATACTTTTATACTTATATATACTTATGGAAATGTATATACTTTTCCAAAAAGTTTTTGATATATCCCACTAATTTTAGGTATATATTTCTTCTACATTTCAATTATTCTGGAGCATTAAATATCGAACAAAACAATTATTATTTTTAACATACAATTAGTTATTCATTTACTTTCTTAATAAATTTTAATTAATTTTTTATTTACGATATATTAGTTTTCTTGTATTGAACCAAAAATTAAAGAATTGAAATATTCAATAATTTTTCAACTGCAATGTTCATATGACGAAAACAAAATTATATTAAAAATAACAATATGAATAATTGATCTTGAAAATGGATTGATGGATTGAAAAAATATTTATTCAGAACTTAGATCGGAAAATAAAACTGATTGTTAGAGTATATCTGCTTACCATGTATATTTACAATCTTGACTCATTGCGCTAGTAGGCTCTCCTTAGAATAATCACGGTTTTAATAGGATGATAAACAACAAAAGTTTCTTAAAAAAAAATTAAAAAAATTTGTTTAATTACTTTGAAAATCATAGGAAATTTTAAGGTATAAAAAAAGAGATATGTACAAAAACACATTATTTAAATATAGAAACAACAATAAGATGTTATTTAATTAAACGGTCTTTGAAGAAAAAGAGTTAAGTATTAAGTAAACTTGAAAAAGGCTAAATATATATCAATACCATTAAAAAAAAAATGTAATTAACAGATTATGTACGCATATTAAGTAATATTTAAAAGGGTTACTCTTTATTAGTGTTATTTATATATTCTTTCGATGGTTAACGGTCAAACGTTTGTAAAAAAAAATGTTTGTATAGTGCACGTATACATTTAATTATCTATTGAATCATAGGGAAGCAGGAGACCCATCCGACATTACTAATACATGCTGGAAGCCTTCCTGGTGACAGTTGTACACGGAAGACAAGGGATGTTAATGAGATGGGGAAATATTTATTGCTACGGTTAACCGCTCTGGGAAGAGACATGGCATCGTCAGGATTCTTAATTAGCCTCATTCAAGACTGCGAGACAAGCCGAAACGAATCAAGATGGAGGTTCTTCAAGATTATCTTGCTGGGAATCGTATAAAATTTTTGTTTCTTTAATCCTCTTTTCCTCCTGAGACATTCCCCTCCCTTCCTTAATCCCCCACTGGGTGAGGATGGCTCATTTAATGCCGGGAATTACGAGGGTGTTCCAAGGATAAATTACCCGATAACACTCATTTCTTAATATTTAATCCTGTCGTTATAGCGTCTTCTATTCCGAGAAATCCTGCCTCCATAATCTCGGATAATGTGAGCTATTTATGATGGGAGTGACATAATGCCTATTTGCATTATAAACTAGTTTATTTTAAAGAAAATAATAAATAACTTGAACCAGAAAAGTAAGTACATAAAATATCTTAATATAATTCCGGAAATTAGTCATTGTATAGGAAAAATGATTTTCTTACATACTCAAGGAGAAAGGTGAAAAATTGTAAATATATCGTCGGCACCATGTTAAACTAACGAATGTGAAATCTTGGTTTAAAATTGTTGAAAATCTCTAACCTACATTTTCCAGCTTTGTGTTAGGCGATCACAGATATTCGGTTTTCTTTATCACCCCACTCCATGTTAACTGAGCGAAAGAAAAAATACAAACTAATTGGGATTATTATCCTGACATGTAAAGAAAATAACCTGATAGAGGTAAGGATTATATAAATAATACCCAATAATGTAAACAAATTTTAACTTTTGGTAGGGTACTGAGCTTCCAATGCTAAAGATCCTAGGTCGAATCCCGGCTATGGCAGAAAATTTATTTATCTGCATCATTGGCCGTGGGGCGACCCTTGGTCAAGAGACTCTCCTAGGGCACACCCAGCCTCTATAAAGTGGGTACCCTTAATTTAAAAAAAATAATTAAGGAGGAAACCTGGCGGTTGAGCGTGATATCTGTCAAATCACCTCCTTTCACAACCGTTGACCTAGAAACAGTTCTTTCCCTAGATAGTACTTGAACCCAGACCCTTCATGGGTTTTAGTGGTACAGGTTTAATTTATGGCAAAGCTAGGTATATACTACCAATATATCCATGGTTTAATTTTTAAAAAACTGTTTAATAGTCAGTTTCAAATTCGTTTACTTTTTAATAATCGTATATTTGTGGTTTTAGCTTTGTAGTTTTTCAGTATATTTTTGATGGACCAAACTTTCAGGCAGGGATTTAAATTTTGATGGAATATTTTTAAAATCTTTCATTTTAACATTTTCTGTATAACTGTTTATGAATAAAAGTTGTTAAAATAAATGTTCTAAATAACGTCTTATTGAAATAATGTTCTAGGTTTGTGATGACAGTTTAACTTTTATTTATTGAATTTAAAAAAAAAAATATTTTAAATGAGAAAAACCAGCAATTGGGTTTAAATTAAATTATAATTTATCTTAAATGAATTAATTGATTCTGATGCGTTTGTTTCGGTAGCTAACAATAAAATTCATTTTTATATTGTGTTTTTTTAACTCACCAGAAATTGAATATTAAAATTATTTTTGCCGTCTTTCATAGATTTCACCGTGTCAAAAAAATTAAAAATACATCATAGCAATAGCAATTGTAAAAATTTAATAAATCAAAACCAAACAGCGAATACTACCAATGCGTTCCACAGGAATAACTAGTCTATTTTATAAAAACTCAGAAATCATTGCTATAAGGATATTGAGCGTTTCTGGAATCAATCATTTGAAAGTGATCTGCAAGAAACAGATCCAATAACAACGCCAGAACAACCTTTAACAATATAGACAAACTGTTTTAATTAGTATTAGCTAAACTATTTCTTTAGGTTAGTGTACAATTTTGGGTTACTCTCTTAAAAAAAATAAGAACTTGAAAAAACCAAACACAAATTGATAAATGGCAAACTGATAACGAGATGGTGAAATTTATGGCAGAACTTTCTAACAAATTAATGTCGCGAGTCATGAAAAGCTCACTCATTTCCGTATTGTTCCAAAGATGACGTTCATGCTTTGGACCTTAAAATTTAATTGGACTAACTTTCCAAGTGGCTTCCCTGCTATTGGTCCAACGATACTTCCAACCACAAACACTTCCCCTATCTGGCGCATATCATATATTTTAGGACCTGTGTATATATAGAATGTGTGCACCGGAGTGTCGGATATAAACCAGACTCCAGTCTAATTAGGGAACGGAGATGATCCAGGAGGAATTATCAACAGCAGATACCCGAGGGTGGATTGATGGCGCGGGGTGTGGAGCAGTAAAAGGTAACGAGGGGGTGGCCACGATGATATCATCATCAGCCTCTTTTACTACCGCATGTCGAAGCTCGTTAGGGTACGTGGTCTGGGGGCGGCCAGGAGGGGGTGTGGTTTTCGAAGTACCGCCAAGGCAGATGTCACACGTCAGCAAGTAAGGAGTTCGAGGGTGGGGAGCGCTTCGAAAACAACATAAAATGCTTCAAAAGTACTCAATTATTTTGATTGTAGTGTATATTAGTATGAAAAAGGATATTGGGATCTTAACTGTTCAAAATGGTCCACATTTTCCTTCCTGAACGTATTAGACGCATTTTTCATTTAATGCTGTTGTATATATTATAAATATTTCATCATTGATTGTCAATCTCAACATAATATTTACTTATTTTCACACCAACGTGTCATTAACAACCAGGTTACGATCGTAAAAAACAAAAAATTAAAAACATTTTTTTATATATTGACACCTGGAGTTAGTAAATTGAACTAAAGAACTGCCGAAATAAATGAAAATAATAAATAGTGTGATGATCTGGTTAGTTTCCCGAAACATCAAATCGGGATTATTAGTAAATTAAACTATATTTTAAATGTGATAATATTGCCAACTACAACACTGAAATATAAAATTTTCCAAACAAAACAAAAACTAAGTAGAAATACATAATCGCTGATTGTTTTGTATTCTGCCGTGTGCTTAGAGACTATGTACGCAAAATACATGGGATTTTATTATGTGAGCATAATAAACTCATTTTTAATATTATACTATTTAATATCTAACACATTTATGCTGTTTCCTTTATGGGGAGAGAAATGAAATCAAGTGTGGATTTGTAGTAGCTTAGCTCTGTTCATATACATTTATGTGTCCCGAATTTTCTCTCCTCTATCCTCCCCATTTCCTCTCTGGGCCAGTGGGTTTCCTGGTTTTCTGCTTAATGTTTTAAAGGTGTCTTATTTAATCTGGCTGAAGTGCACAAGGAGTTCCCTCTTCACACCACAGATTGTAGCACTCCTGTAGCGTTTTAAATGAAGGATGTATTTTCAAGATGATGAGGACCTTTCCCGGAAAAAACTTACACTGACGTTTTTTCATCAGTATCTATTCAGGTCACTTATAAAAATAAATCAGTTCCAATTTCCTCTGATTTAGAGATTAATTAAAATCATAACTGTTTCAAATTAAGTTCTTAGCAATTAATATCGTTAAAATAAAGTGTAAAGCTGATAAATTAATTAATTTTAAATGTATATTAATATTTTTAATTTAAAAATGGATATTTTTTTATATGCGTTTTCTGAAATTCTTATTTCCATAACCGAGTTATAAGCACTCAGCGAATGTTTCCTGATACAATAATTTAAATTAGTACCTAACAATTTACGATAAACATTCAATATCATTAATTGCGGTTAATCAGATAGAAAACTGCTGATCCGTATAATAATTAACAATAGCTTGTTTGTCCTGATTTATGATCCCTACAATGAACTATAAAACTTTTCGCACCGTTGAGCAAAACAAAGATAAAGTACGATCTTCCTCTGGAACGAAGTATTTGTTTTTAGAAAAGTGTATTAATTGATGAAACATCCTCAGGTTCAGTTCAGCTTGTTCGTGTCCATGAATGGAAATATATTTTTTATTCCTGAACATATTGTCTTCAATGAATAATACCTTAGTTTGTTGAATGGCTCTCTTTAAATAAATGAAAAATATATCTTACTATATATCTAACTTATCTTATTGGTGACCTGCAAATTATGAATGATAATTTCTCACTAAACAACCTAATGGCTATAAGACGCTAAAAGAATACTAACTGTTTATTAGGACATATTTATTATTAGTATGTATTCTTTAGTTCCTAGTTTAATGGGCTATACATAGGTATTTTGATAAGTAAAATCTTTAACAGTTAGAAAAGTTGGGGTATAGTTTCATACAAAAGATACCCACAACGATTCATATTTTTTTATAACTATGGAACAATTTAAAGATTTTTTTTTTATTTATTCATGATATTTACAACTGTATTAACAAATTAAATACATTAAGTAAATTTGATAACAGAAAATAATAACATGAAATGACTTGTTGAGAAACTACCCACTGGTAGCACTCTATAAAGATATTAAAACAGTAGTAATATAATAAAGCGAGGTAACTAAAGATAAAACGTATGATAAATCACAAAATAAAATGAGAGGAAAAATAATAAATATTTAAGAATCAGACTGAAAAAATATAAATAATTGAAAAAAAAGTAAAAAAAAAAATATGTGTGCTAGATTAAAAAAAAATGTATCATGGGTGATAAATATTCAGGAGGCAGCTTTTTAAAAAAAAAAAAATTTTAATTTTTTATTTATGCCAACATTTCAACCCAAACATGTTGGTCATCTTCAGGGCGTAGTTCGAGCACTGAGGGTATTCAAGTACTCTAAAGTTCTAGCTACTCAAGTCACTAGCGGATTTAATTTTGGGGGGAGAAGGGGCTTCAACCCGAAAGCTTTCTTTTTCATAAAAATAACGATAATTATTTTGGAAAAAAAGAAAGAAACTAACTACCTATATGAAATGGTGCTTAAGTGATTCCTAAAGCCTTTTTAAATGTAATTACACGAACAATAATACTTCGAGAGATAATTGTTCAATATGTTCTTCGATAAAACATGGTTATATTTTTCCATTTGGGAGGAGGGCTTCAGCCCGAAAGCCCTACCGTAGATCCGCCTGTGACTCATGTTCAAGTACTGAGTACTTGAACACCCTCATTGCTCAAACTACGGCCTGAAGATGACCCACATGTTTAGGTTAAAACGTTGGCATAAATAAAAATTTTTTTTTTTAAAAACCTGCGCCCTGAATATTTATTACCTATGATATGTAGAACAGTCGACCAACTTCCTTCAGTAAAAAAAAAATGTACAGATACGAAAAAGATTATAATATTAACAGCAATATAATAATTACATATATATATAAATGGTGAAAGATAAAAATCATAAGTATGCTATGAAATTACCTGTTTTTTAAGTATCCAATGTGTATTACAAGTGACTAAATATGCATAATTAAATATTAATATTCGAAAAGCGTTCATTCTGTGAATATATGCATCTATGATAGTCGAATCTTCTAGTATTTAAGTAATGAAATCAGGAAAAACAAAGTTAAAAAGTTGATTGTATGATTTTATTATTGAACTTTACTATTGACAAAAGAAAATTGTCATTACTTTTGAAAAAAAAAAATTTTTAAATTTTAACTAAACCTACCATTAAAACCATAACAAATATCATTTTATCAATTATTAGAACTTATAAGTATCCCAATCAATCTAAAAATATAAAAGACGATGAATTTATGCTCTCTTTTTCATTTCTATTTTTACCAGCTTATTCTCGGTATTTTTCTGTTTCTATTTCTATTTCTATTCAGCCTTTTCTATTTCTATTTTTACCAGTTCTGGTCGAAAGGTGCCTAGTTTTAGGGGTGGGTTCTAGTTGATTTATATTTAAATACAGCTGTGGAAGTCATCCGAGAACATTCTACCAGAATCCTTAGCCTATTTATAGAAAAAAATTTTGAAGGCGGAAAGCAGGGACTAAATCACCCTTCGCCAGAACGACTTGTGATTGGTTGATGGCAGGTGCCGGAGGACGTCGGTCCCTTTGAATGTCCTTCGCGATTGGCCACCCCCTACCACTTTACGAGCCAATCAATTACCGACAATTTACTGCTCCTCCTCACTGGTTAAAGGCCATAATAACAATTATAGTCGGCTATGATCCCGTGTAACGCCTCTGTAGGTCTCTTTAAAAATGGCACATTGTCCTCATAAGCAATGAATCATTTCAGAGATGTATTAAGATTCATTATAAGCAATAGGTAGAAACCTGTAATAAATTTTGTACGCTGTCGGGAAAATTTTAAAATAGCTGATCAAAAATTTTAATGTTTCAATACAATTTTTCGTATCTACGTTTGTCCATAGTAAACACTACATGAAGTTCAGCAATCTATTTTCCTATAAAGTTAATTGCAACATTAACTGGAAGTTGACGTACATTTAAGCGATTATCATGTATATTACTCCATAAAAAGTATAAAAAGCATTTGTCAACATATGTGATGGATAGTTTCTGCCTCTAACGCACAGCTATCTCTATGAATAAAATAAGGGGATTGATGATAATATATAACTCTTAACTTCTCTATGGTAATAGATATTGAGTTAACAGAACCTGCCTCAAGATACACCTTGGAAGCACAAATTATCAGAATCAATCCAAAGAAGTAAATAATAAAAAAAAAATCATAAATAAATAAAAATAAATGTTTTATTTTGAGCTCCTTTCTCGTAAAGAAATTAATTTTGAATTATAAGCATCGGTTTGTCTTTTTTTTTTTTTTTACCAATATGGGTTCAATATTACCCTCATCTCAAGTCAACTTAATATTGATTATTAGATGGTTCAAAGAGGGCAAATTTGAAATTTACAGTGTAATGACTAATATATTAATTTCATAATAGCCTTTAATGTAATCATTTTTTCAATACATTATTATACCTACAATTTTTCCAATTTTTAGTCTAGTATGTTAAAAAAGAAATGAGGATTCCATGATACCACCCCTTTCTCCGCTCATGTCTCTGTTAAGAGATCTTTTTTCCAACTTTAATAAAAAGTTATCAGTCAAAATTTTAAATTATTTGTCTTCGTTGGTGTAATAATCACATTTCGATTATTAATTTTACATGATTTATTTTGCCTCATTTTTTAAATATTTAGCA
Source organism: Nezara viridula (assembly GCA_928085145.1). NCBI lineage: Eukaryota > Metazoa > Arthropoda > Insecta > Hemiptera > Pentatomidae > Nezara > Nezara viridula. Next base: position 71,260,890 of record OV725082.1, read on the forward strand.
GAAAATATGTCAGAGGTTTCAGTTACGAAATAAGTTATTAGGATATTCATATTTTTTAGGATTTTTGTATTTTTAAGAAAGATTTTAATGGAGAACTAATGTTTTCTTAGCAACAATATTTTGCTACCCAAGTCTGTCTTGGGTGTGTAGTGTACACTATGTTTGTACAGCACGTACAAGTATGAGTTCTGATTTATTTAAATTAAAAAAAAAAACATTATATTATATATAAATTATAGTGTTGATCATAACCTTTATATATAATTTATGTTGTTGACACTACCTTTCGGGAAAACCCCCTTCAAAGAATTTTTTTTTTGCATTGATTCCGATTTTCGTTTCTTTGAGCGAACCAAGTCAAATGTTTTCTTCAACATATCCAGAACAAATATAATGAAATAATACTTAAAAGCATTATCATTCCTCTAATTACTGTCATTAAGAAGAAACATTTAAAAATAAGTCCTTAAAATTGAATTCTGTATTTGCTACTGGCTGTTGACTTTCAGCCGACTTATTCTTTAAGTTATGAAAAGTTCCTTAAAGACCAGACCGATCATAATGATGATAATGATGATAATCTTTATCTTGTTATTCCTTCCAAAAAAATTAATGAGTGTCTTCATCATCTAATTAGCGAGAGATATCATTTAATATAAAACTGCTTAATTCGTGGCAATGCTCATAAATGTTTTTGGAAGCGAACAAGATAAGGCTTATCTTTTCGTCAGCTCGTTCTTCAACTATACGGCTCTTTGCTTGTTCTCATCCTCGTTTTACAATTTCGTTAACTTTTTAATTGCCACAAGACGAGCATAAAATCAAAATAAAACGATAAGACTACCCTCCTCCCCCTTTCCTTTCCTCTGGGGAAGGAATCAAAGCAAATTAAAACTGCTGAAAAGGGAGCATAATTTAGCAACGCCGTTTTGTTTTACTGCCGAAATAATAAGATGCATTGAGGATGAGCCGTTTATTGCCCGTTGATTTTGGTTTTCATTTCCATCTCATGAATTTTTTTTTTATTTCATTATTTTGGCCATAATTTTATTGATGTCATGAATGTTTAGATGACGTAAATGATCGAAGGATAAATGTTTATTACTTTGTTATCATGAGACGTAAATCTTATTTAATTGTATGAAGTTGGAATCAATCAATCATGAAAATAAGCTGTTCAAGTCTTATTTAAAATTCACATGAAATTATTATTTTGAATCACACACACCCAAACGTCGGTATAATAATCACATTTCGGATATTAATTTTACATGATATTTATTTTACCTCATTATTTAAATATTAAGCAGACAATATTTCAGAGGTTTCACTTACGAAATAAGTTTTTTAAATTTATTTATTTAAAAAAAAAATTAAATGAAAATACGATCTGTCATATTCAAGGTTAGTAATTACCAGGATTATAGATGTTCATTCATACAGTGTTTAAAAATGATAATAATAATAATAATAAATAAAACATAAATATAACAATAATAACAGTATATGTATTTCACAAGTAAAAGTAAATAGATAAATAAATTTCAATTGCAAAACAAGTAGGCAACATAAAGAAAATTGGCATTGAATCAAAATAAAATAAATGTCTTACAATTAGGCACATTTATGCTTCTGTAAAATATTGGAAATATATAAAACAATATATATTTTGTTGAATTGAATTAAAATGGAAATTATAGATAATCGGATGAAAGATAATGTTTTCTATATTTAATCAGTGTACGATTATTTTTTTTTAGTACCACAGCCTTTATTTAATTAGTAAAAATGATTTAACAAGAATTTTACATCCCTCCATATTGTAATGTTTTGTCTTTTTAAACAAGCTTAACTAGTCATTTCCAAACATTCCAAAAATAAAAAAAATAATTGTCATAAAACATCCGTTAAAAATATTTCTCATATAGTGAACCCTATTGTAGTAATTCTTTAATTAAAATTATAGTAAAATGTTGTTGTTTTCTTATTCTTTCTTTTTTTATATATTTAAAAAAAATACTTTTCGCAACTTATGTTTTCCGTGAAATAATTTAGGATTTTGTAAATTATAAGTACCCGGTCTTGGATTATCGTGCTTTCATAAAAAAAAAAAAAAAAAAAAAAAAAAACCTTTCACTTAGAATAAAGTTTCTTTCTATTTATTCCTGATGCTGTCAGCGCGAATTCCAATTATCAATATGAAATTAATAAGGCGATAAATTAGTAAACAATGATTAACAGTAATGTATAGTTCATTTGTTTGATTAGTAATTAAATTTATTCTCTTGAATAGTACTCGTATAATTTATAGATATTTTATTGTTGTAACTGACATCTGGCAGCAACGAATTAACATTTTATTATCTAAATATTATTAAATAGCGAATTTGGCTGTTAATCATAGCTTCGTCCGTTATTTAATTTATCCTTTTTCCTGATTTTTTTTTCTTTACAGTTTGCGAAAAATTGGTCCTTCCTCCGCTTGTAAATACTTTAATTTTTATATAATAATAGAGAACACTTTAGATTCACAGTCCTACTTTATTTTTACTTTACAGCGTTAAAGAGAAAAATCTTACTTTATTATAAAAATAAAATAACTACTTACAGTCTATTACTTGTGAGGGAAGATTTCAGTATTACAATTATTATTATAACATACATACTTTTATTATGATTTATCTTATCATTTGTATAAATAATTTATAATTTAAATTTGATGTCATTATCACCCTTTTAATATATATAAAATTTTCATATTAATAAAATATATGATTTTTTTTTTTTTTTAGAAACATCCTTAAAATTACATTGTTACACTAACTGTATCAACAGTTGCTCTTAATCTTTTTCATTATTTGTATTTATAATGAATTTTTCACAAACAATAATACAACTATATTTATGCCGTACCTCGGAAGTGATGGACACCATCTTCTTTTTTTTTATTACTAAATAATCTAGTAACTAAGAAACAAATTTTAATAGCTCAAAGTAATGGATAATTGGCTCCCTGAACGAATACAAAAATGTCATAGGTCGTACTTTATCTCCGGAGGTGAGATTCAGTAACTGAGGGACAAGAAGATTATTGAGTAATTTATCAATAACAAACAAATTTTGTTTTAATGAAATTGAATGTTTTATTGTTTCTAATCCTCTCAATTTCGTCTATAACTACAGAATTTCTTTGTAAAAAATGTGTATAATTAGAAGAACTTTACGTGCATTTCAGTTAGATATGTTGATATCGTTCATTGCCTTCTTAACTATTTCTATGATTGTACAGGACTAGGTGCCAAGACTGGGCATCGTTATACGCAAGTGGATTTTATCTATTTGGTCATAATTTTTTTTTTCAATTGATTTTTACAGCTATTAATGAATTTATCAACTGACTACTGTCTTTTGATTTTTTTATTGATTCAGATTTTTTTATATTTTTCAGATAAAAAATACCACGATATTTTAAAATTATACTGACTGAAAAATTTGGTATATTTTATAATCAATTATTTAATGTAATAGACTACTGAGGCATAAATTACGATCTATAACTCTAATAAAGTTTCTTTTCGGTTACTCGCATTAACTAAATCCATGAAAAAATAAATTTTTTCTCAAGATTTCAAATAATAGAAGCTTTGGTCGACTATAAAAAATAGTTATCAATAAAATATATTATATAGTATGAGTACAAGCACCTGGTTTTATCACTTCAATTCTCATGGATAATAATCATTCGGTGTAACTGCAAATATGCCTATAATATTTATCAAGGTATTTTATTTACATTCCATTTTTATTATATAGTAATTGGTCTATATACTTCTGAATAATAAAATGAGATGTGAGAAAAATAAAAGATTATTTTACAACTTCGCAGGCCCATTTTTCCAAGACCGAAATGAAATTTCATACTGGGCAATAATTGAGGATCCCAGGTCGTAAAGGGAGGTACGGGTTTAATCAAGGGATAAAGTATTATCTGACTTTCCCTCGGAAAAACCTCCGCCTCTTCGGCCCTAGCACAGTAATTTTCCCGCTCATCCCTTTACAGCCGCCGTGACTCGAACCAATTTATGCCCCGCTGTCAAGATATATTTGTGGACGTGCCCCCGCCTCCAGGAGGAAAACTGGTACCGATTTTCTACGGAGAAGAAATTTCCAGAGAGAGAGAGATTTTCCAGAAAGGGTTTTCTGGGCTGCGGAGGATTTACGGCCGGGACTATCTTATACTTCCCTTGGCAGGATTTATATCGGAATCGTGCTCAGACTTGGATCTCCTCCAGCCCCAGGGACGGTTTCATTATCTGTTGGATAACTTTATGTCCAATATCTGGGACGGGAGGTTTTTATTTTAATTTTTATTCTTTTAATACGTCCATAAACTAAATACACGAGGCAAGAATTCCACAAGAATAATAACATCTTATAAAAAAAATAATGTGATAAGTTTCATCCGTCAAGATTTAAAAAAAAAAAATTGTATTGATAGCCCACATGTCAATGAAAGGAAAGACTTTTTAAAATCATAATAACATTACATACACGCCTCACAGATTTATGGTTATGCAAAGAAGTCTCAACAAAACTACAGTCTTTTCAATCTAGAATTCTAAGACTAATAACAACTATCATATTAAACTAAACGGACACAATAAAATACTTTTTAAACATGCCCATGATTGACATGCTCATCAGGATGCCACTGAAAAGGAGCTGGATGAGAGGTTTTTTAAAATTGATTTCAGAATGCAAACAAAGACCAGGGACGATTTTCTGCTGGGTACTATTTTTCCTCATCTCTGTAATGCCATCTCGTAACATAAAAAAATCAGCTAATTGTCACTATCATTACAGGTGCGGATGGAGATTTGAACTAAAAAAAAAAAAAAAATTGGTATATCTAATCTAGTTGAGGCTTTAATGAAATAATAATATATTAACGAAACAAATCTTTACTCCGGATTATTCAACAGTGTTCTTATAAAAGTATTCACAGCAGTTAATATAATAACTGAGTTTAGAATTATTGTTAATGCCTTCAACATATTTTTTTAACAATCATAGAAAAACATGTAATAATAAAATTTCTTATCCCCAACTCCTAGGGGGAATATTATTCTTGCAATATTTTGATTTTATAAAATTGTGTTATAATCAATATTTTTTAAAATTAATAAATAGATAATTGTTTCATCAAAAAGAAAAACAAAAGAAGATTGGACAGAATTTTTTTGTATAGGTTTTTTTTAGATACCTACAATGTTACGTCGCTTAATGTAGGTTATAGATTTTGTGACATGTTTAGATTTGTGATATATTTAGGTTAGAAATATAGCCACGGATTCTCCAATTTATCTGTGTGATCGTAAATAGTTTCAATTTTCTAAAAGTTAATAATATTTTTTCATAGTTGTGATCCTAACATTTTTCGACAACTGTTAGGTACTGTTAATTTTATAAAAACACTAAAACCACCTTTTATTGATTTCTTGAAAGTTTTGCGAGTAATTCTAGGAAATTTATTTATTTTTATTAAGATTAGATATAGTCAGTTTTACAAGCATTCTAAAAAAAAAAAAAAAAAAGCATACATTTTAAATCTGTTACGTTTAAAAAGTTCTAAACCAGTCAACTGTGATAATTATTTGTAAATAAGAATAACTAAGATAGAATTTTAGTAATAGAAAAATAGTTTTAAGTGCATTAAATTTAATGGCTAAAATTTAAATAGTTTTAACTTTTAAAAATTAAATAGTAACAGATGTTTATATACATTTTTTAAAAATTTCCTTATTGAAGATATTATATTTTGTAACGACTAAGGACATTAGTAATAGTGATACAAAAGTTAATTCATACCATATGCACAATTAATAAGAAGAATTAAATGGAACTGCGTTAAAATAGTAATACTAAAAATAAATGGTTATAAACAAACAGAAACTTAAAATATTAAAAATAAAACCTTAAATACAGGCATACGTATATAAAATAAAAGCTATATTAAAATTAAAAATTCATTTTAATTATTACAATGGAATATGAATAAATAAGCCACCGTTTTTAAATATTCTGGGCGATAAATAATAAATAGTATCCGTTGGCAGATATGGTTATTTTATATAATATATTATATTTTTTTGATTATTGTTTTCAGTAATGAACCATTGTAATCGAACTGAAAATTCAAAAACTTACCTCCTCCTCAAAATTCGAGGTTTTACGTCTCAGGATAAGTATAATTCGAAAATATAATAAAAACAATTTTGTCCGTCTTCCGTTGCGCCGTCTCACAGTGGGACGAGCAAGGGAAAACTCTAAAAGTAAATCTATACAAACAAAAGAACTAAACTAATCAAAATAAAACACGAGCATACTAGCATTTAAAAAGAAAAAAAAAAAGATTTAGCCGATTTCGCGAGTTTTCCCTTACTCATCCCACTGTGCGCCACCACGTCCGACTTGAACATAGTAAAATTACTGTCATATCACACTCCATGTTGGATTTTACTCCGAGATTACTGGAGCGATTTTTTTTCATGATTGGAATCAAAGTCAAAGGTGGTCCGAGGATGATTCTCCTAACACGAAATTACTATCTGTCCTTTTAGTATTGTTTTTTTATAATATAATAATACTTGGTTTTTATTTTTCTGTAAATATGCTTTGATCAAAATATTTTCTAATTATTAGCAATATCTTTTATTTGACAGAATATCTTATTACTCAATAAAAGTAATAATCTAAACTACTAAATATATATGTAGATATAAATCTACTAAAAAAAAAAAAAAAAACAAAAAAAAAACATATATGTACGTAGATGGTATGTAAATTGTCATTATTCAGCCTAGATAATAGACAGACCTTTTTTCGGCTTTGCCGTTATTAGTTTTTGAAGAACGCTATACGAATAAAAAAAATAAAATATAATAATATAATAAGATCAGCATGCCCTTAACAATGCACTTCCCTTCAAAGAGGGATACATCATTAACTTCCCATCTCTCTCGATTTTTCCATGCCCCAGCCACGTGTGCATTTTACTACCGTACATGTCGGTCGGCCCCTTGAAGCACGATTTTTCACAGAGATGGCCCCCCTTCCTGCAATAGGCTACAGCTGCTGCATAAAGTAAACATTATGATATGAAAATGCGGTATAACAAAAGGAAGACTGGTGTGAACCGGGGTACTGGTAGGCGGGTCTAGGCAATTTATGGAGAAACCTCGGAGCGAACTCAGGTGTCAGGCGGCCATCTTACATTCACAGGACACTGTCCCGAAGTTATTTATGAAAACCGTACCTACCTCAGGGGCTTCTAAGGACGAAGGGGCTTTTTTTTTTGCCGTACCAGCGGAGCGTCCTTCCATACCGAATGAGCAATGAAAGGTTAATTTGACTAGACTCGCATTTAAATCTTTATTTTATGTTCTCGTCTTGATGAGGATGGTGTTCGACCTTAAATTTTTCAGACTGTCAGAATAAACACAAATATAAGGTGTTCGGATATAGTCAAATCCGTTTTAATATAAATATAACTAAAATTACAATACCAAAAACAACGTAAGTTTTCTATAATCTGGGCAATTGAGTTTATAATTTATTCTGTAATACCGCATGACTAGGGGTAGGGCATAGGCTTCGGACAGGTAATGTTTTGTATCCGAACTTTTTTATGTGTAACATAAGATTAGAAAAATACAATTTATCGGAGAATTTTTGACTGGAACGATTGAATTATTTTTATATCTGATGTCTTTGTTGTTCCCCCCGTAACTCGATGACATATGTCTAAAGTAGTAGTAGTAGTCTAAAGTAGTTAATAAGGCCTTTATAAATAGCTAATATATATATATATAAATATATATATATATATATATATATATATATATATATATATATATATATATATATATATATATATATATATATATGACAATGACGCTAAAAATGATAAAAAGGGGAACAGATTTTCCTGTCGAAACGAAATATCTTTTTTGGAATAATGTTTTTCCTTGTTTACTAAATATATATATTTATAAACCAAATGAAATTACCTACATACCATGTGATGATAATAATTTGACGATGAAATAAATTAGACAATTACCTTTAAATAATTTAATAGAAATTTATTCTGGGTTTTTTAAAAGAAAGTATCTCTTTCGTTAATTCATATTTTTTTTTTATTTTGCTTTTCTCAACATTGTGGGATTCTGGCCCATATTCATGAGCAATTATTTTTCTGTTTCTTAACAATATAATCACCTTGATATGAAATTCGGAAAATTTCTATAAGATATGTAATACATATATTAGTAGAATTGGGTATTGTTTTCCATTTTATATTAACAAAATATTTAGCTGCATTCATCTCTTTGTCAATTTAAGCAACAAATAACATTTTTTTTTTATAATTTAAAAGATGTTGGCACCGTAAACTTCAACTTTTAGAAGATGAATTTGATCTATTTTCATAGTCACTTTAATTCTATTATGAAGAAATGAAGGATCCCAACAGTATACAACAGGAATATAATAAAATGCATAAATTAACAGAAGAGATACCTTATTTAAAAAACGAGGATCACTTAATGACTCTGCCTTATGAAAATTTATTTTTTTTAGTGTACAGTTAGTCGGATTACACATTTTTTTTTACACTACATACCATAGTAAAATTTTCCGTGGTACGAGTTTACGGAAAATTCATTTGAGTATGCTACAGTATTACAGTGCTATTAAACTGTTTATTCTTAGTTTTATCACACTTCAAAATTAGTTTACAGAAGCTTATAAAAAAGTTGGGGATCATTGTCGGCTGCTTGTTTCTCGTAAAACGAGCGACACGGCCGAGGCTTTAAAGTTAGTTATATTGTCAGAAAGTAACGCTCTCACAAGTCGTTAAGTTGGAAAATTGTACTAAATTGCAGAAAATGTATTTAAAAAAAGACTGTTGTAACGTATCCACAGCCATATTTTAACGTCATCGGCTATCTCAGTTAATGAAAGTCAATCAAACACTTTTATTCGGGTTACCTCACAAAATACTTATATGTTTTTAAAAATCGTTCTTTTCATCAAAGGAATCTTATATTTTTCGGAAGTCAACAGGTAAGAGATATAGAAAAAAAAATTAAAATACTATGAGATAAAATTGTACCCCAGATAGTTCACGTTAAATGGTGATGACTCTAAAAATGATAAAAAATGCTAATACAAATTTTCCTGTCGAAATGAAATATCTTTTTTGGATGTTTTGAACTATGTTTTTCCTTGTTCACTAAATATAAATGATGAAGAAGGTATACTGTATTTTTGCTCTAGTTGTTGATTAGTTGTTCAGAGCAACCTTAATTTTCTAATGATATAGAGATGTTTGACCGAGATATAAAATTGAGAAGGAGTTGGTCCGATGAGTGCGGTCAAATAAATACTAAATTTTTAATAAGATATTAAATTAATAAAATATTAAATTTTGGCGTAATAATTAAATTTAAAAAAAAGTATTTATTTGACCGCACCTCCCCGACCAACTCCTTCTCATAACCTTAATTTTCACCTAAACATTTTTCAATAGGTCTGATTCAATAGGCCTTTCACACCTATGATATCTATTTTAATTAAAACAACCGAGACATATCTTCTCCCCAAAACGCACAGAATTATTTTCAAAACATCAAGATCATATTCAAAAAGAATAATTCTCAGGGTCATATTTTAATTTAAAAAGTCTATCCGAATTTTTAAAATCCAACATGGAGTGTGATATGGCAGTAGTTTTACTATGTTCAAGTCAGACGTGGTGGCGCACAGAGGACGAGTAAGGGAAAACTCGTGACATCGGATAAATCTTTTTTTTTTTCAATTGAACTATTCAATAAAAACAGTGAATAATGTCTATTTTGTAAACTGAAAATATTCTCACATAATCCACAAATTATCTATAAAACAGTTTATATAGTTTTTCGAGCTCTAAAAAGAAAAAATAGATTTAGCCGATGTCGGGAGTTTTCCCTTACTGTGTGGTGGTTCGAGTCCGGCCTTTGGGTTGATAATTTCCTGGCTCTCACCGAATGAAACTCTTTCTACTTTGGTAAAGTAAGTAGGCATCCTGTAGGGTAACCAGTTCTTCCATCCCTACAATTTATTTAGCTTCTTTTGAAGCCGTTCGTTTAATGGGAAAGCAGTAGAACACGGTTCCACAAGTGGTTTTGAAATAACTTTTTAAAATAAAAGCTCGGAGGTAATTTAATTAACAACCTGACATGCAGACTACCATTTTCTTGTTACAGATCGGAGCTGATTGCTTGTTACCCATTATCGCATACCGTCAAAATATTATGGAGTTCCATAATACACGCTGTATTTCATTTAGTGTTGCCCAAAATCCGTCTTGGTTTTGCTCTTTGCAAGACCAAGACCAAGGCCGCCTAACTTGCAAGACCAAAACCAGGACTAGTAAAAAAAATCAATTTTTTAAATAAAAATTAGGGCAAAACAGTTACTAATACTTGACAACCTCAGTTACTATATGTTAATAATTGGTATAACCAATATACTTTTCCATTTACCTCCTTCAATTTTTCATTCGAGCTTAGTCAGGTTTCCCCTATCTAAAAAAATTACTGTAATATCTCTATAGTAATAAGCTAATAGGTAACACTAAGACTGTTGCAAGACTCCTGCAATAGACCAAGACCATGACCGAGACTGAGTTAGGTTTCCTAACTAAGATTAGTCTTGTTCTCACATTTGGGTAACACTAATTTCATTATGTCATAATCATACCATTTATTTTCACTGGTATACATAATAGGAATCTTGTCTTTATTGTTATATTAAAACTTTGAAAGCTTTAATATAACATAAAACATAATCCTAAATGTTTTAACAAATTGAACAATCAAACAACGCAACAAAAAAAAAAAATGATGTGAAGTTGACGGAGGAATATAGATTGTGTTTATGGAGCATTATCAGTATAGTCTTGAAAAGCTGATAATACTAAAATTAGTTAGATTTTTTTTATATTATGGATTTATCTGACTCTTAAAGGAAGCGTCAAAAAGAAATTATCATGAACCTTCAACTTCTCAATTTCTACTGGAACTACCTATCTCAAAGAATAAGGTTTATTCGCTATCTATAAATCCACCCTTGACTATTATTGCTTTCTTCCATTTTCCCTTTATTCTTATTACTCCTTTCTTTAGATTTTTTTTTTTATTTTTTCCAATTTCTTATCCGCTGTTGGGAATAAAACGGATTGCCAGATCTCTCCTAGATGAGATCTAGGAAAAACGGGGAAATAAATATATATTTTCTTTCTACTTTTACGGCCGTGATAAAAGGAGCTAGTGGAAGTTTTATTGAGGGTCAACGGGGGTAATGGGATTGGGCAGGTCTTGGATCAGGCGTTAAACCTAATGGAGTCTTAAGGGCTGGAGATGGGGAGATGGCCGCCTTGCTCAGTCACTCTAATTGATTGGGATCTCATTAATAGATAGTTATCTATATTATAAATCACTTTTTATTTTTTATTTGTATATTTTTGGATATGATGTGTCGTATGGGAAGGCATGCTTCAAATATAATTATAACTGTAGTTATTAATTGTTACGATAGAAAATATAGATATAATAATAAATTAAACACTACAGTTGAGTTCTATACGAGGCCGTTGTGGCCGAGCGTGCTGGGGCGTTGCCCAATTTTATATATTCGAGTCTAGCTGCACCGATTCGAATCCTGCCTAGACGAGTTAAAATTGTTTTCTTTGTGCAATCAATGTCGATCTTCATCTTCCCACTCTGGTCAGAAAAAGTCTGGATGCAGCTCTATAACAATTTCCTTGTATACCTGATATGGTGAGGTAGCGGATAACAAAAAAAAAAAAAATAAAAAAAAAAAAAAAAAAAAAAAAAAAAAAAAAAAAAAAAAAAAAATGAAAGAAAAAAATTAGCACTTTTTAATTTATTTTACTACAAAGAAAATCCTGTACCGTTACAATTCCTGGAGGGTCTTCGATTTATTACTTTAAAAAGTACTGTTAGTTACTTAAGAAGATACTGTTTAGAATCCTGTTTAGGATTGTGCAGTGAGATGATTGGGACGAGATCTAAATCAACCGCCAGTTTTCTCCTACAATTTACTATTTAATTTAAAGTACCAACTTTATAGAGGCTGAGTGTGCCCCAGGAGGGTCTCCCGATCCCAGAATCAGTCAATACCCGTTGTAGCAGGATAAAGAACTATCTGCCACAGCGGACTCGAACTCAGAAACTTGAGGATAGAAATTCAGTGTCTTACCTTCTTTGTCGTCCATGCCTATTTTTTGCTAGGTTTTTCTATTTTACTATGAAAGTTATGTCGAGCCTAAAGAGTGCTACCATTGGATAGTATCTCGAAAAATTTGTCCATGTCAATATTATTCTTTTGTTTGTGGTATATTAACATTAACAGGTTGTATGATGTTTAATACTGAAGTAAATTTCAATAAAATAAAAAAGGTTTAGTCTAGTTCAGAAATCCTGATGTGAAATTTTTGAAACTGGCATCTTGGTCAATATGGGTTATTTTGTTTTAAAAATTAATCTACCTTTGCGCTTATTGTTTATTATCTTGCATTTTACACCGGTCGCTCGACAGACACAATAAGGAAATGAAGAAGCACTCCTCAATAATTTTGCTTTTTAGGCAGGAGGAAGATCAGTACTTAACTGAACCGTTATTTTGCATGAAGCAATGATGAATTCGCTTATATTGGCCTTTCATTCATCTTTTTTTGTAACCCAAAAATCAATTAAATCGTATTATTTTAAGATACTTATCTTTATTATCGTTTTAAGAAACATTTTACTTGAAACAAAAGAAGTACTTCAATGCAAGGGCAGCAGCTGTGCAATCGAAGGATGGACGTCTTGAACTTCATACTTTTTCAGATGGCAGAGATTCCAAATACCTTATATAGAAGATATGCTCTCCATAATTCAAGATTTCATTAGTTGAGAGCAGTGCATTTCCAACATATCCAAGCGGTAGAATATTGATGACTTGACGAATTTCGCTGAAACCGAGATAGTCAGCAACTTATTTCACCTAGTCACTAGATGAAACTGTAACGTGATTCAGACTCAACTCACGGTTAATAAACTTTCACCGTGAATAAATGTAATGTAAAGTAACTTGGTTTCTAATTTGCCGAAGTGGATGCAGTGACTTGATCCAAGCCCCGCTGGAAGTGTTGATCATTGACCCAGAGGAACCGGGACTTATGCGAAGTCAGGACTGCTTCAGCTGGAGTCGCAGATAACGCGACTGTGATCCGCGACGGCACGAGCCGTTCGTGACCTACCGCCGCTTTAGCGCCTTATAGGTCCGCTTTTGCGACACGCAGACTTCAAGTCGAAGATGAGAATTGTATAAATATCTTTGGCTTGACTACTCAACTTACATGGACAACACATTTCAACATAGTTTAAGGAAGGAGATCTCTCATCCCTGCCTTTTTACTCTCCTCATGTTCTGGGCTGGGGCATATCTCATCTTATACATCTGCTATTATGTCCTTTTAAACGAGTATAAAAGGGTCGTTATATGTTGGTAAATTTTTGGAAGGTGGAGATCAGTATGTCGAGTTGTGATAGTCACGTACCAAGGTGCTTTTGTTATGTTAAGTCGCCTATAATCTTTATTGGAAGGTTTGAAGTTTTTATAGGTGGTTCTTTTTGTATATTTGTGATGAGTATATATATGCGGTTTTAATTAAATATTTATATATTTTCTATTTCAGTTTTGAAGATTTAGAAAAAGAAGATAAAGTAGTGTGGGTGGTTTCATCATAAATTTAAGAATGATTACAAATAGTAATTTTTAACAAATGTCGTCTGAACCAATTTTGTAGCTGTCAAAAGATTGAGTTGTACAGTTAAGTACATAGACTTTGATAGTCAGTAAACCTAAGTGCTGCTGGTTTACTAAAGATGCCAGTAAATTAATTTGAGGACATAAAATTACCAATTACATGTTTTATGAGCAATTAAGGCTATATAAGTGGCACTTAGTCCTTTAACAGTCGGTAACATACAGCTAATCCCTCTTTTTGTTGCTTTCGGTCTTTTGTTTACGGTTTTTAAATTTTTTTTTCATTAGTTACTAGTTATTCCTTTTTAGAGTAAGGTGTATTGTTTTGTGGGAATTTATACTTATTTCTTTTCTGTGGGCCAATAAAAATTTCAGCTATTCACTTCTAATTATTCATATCATAATATAGGCATCACAGTTATAAAATGTTTGCAATTACTACGTAAGAAAAATAATATGACCATTATAAAAGGATTTAAACTCTTTCATAAATATATGAAAGAATATATTTTTATAATTAAATGAATTGTATACCGACATATTTGTAGTATATAGTACAATTTAAAACCAAACAATTTAAAACGGATAAAGGGTTTGTCAAAATCGATCTGACAAACAATAAAACAATATTTATGAAAAGAAGGATGGTTGGGGTGATCAGTCAAAATAAAAATGGCAAAAATAAATAATAATATTTATTTTAACATTTGCCGACATTTCGACCCAAAGTTCAGGCCTTCATCAGGCCTTAACAATATTTAGGTTGTAAAAAATTAATATCTAGGTTGTAAATAAAATATTTAAATTCTTAATTAGAATCTATACTTGTTGAAACGTATACCTTTTATAAAATAAGTAGTTATTGATAGATAAAAAAAAAAAAAAAAACGGACTTTTACCTAATTATGTTTATTTTTAATTATTAAATTCTCGAATCGGTTTTCGTTAACAGCTGTAATTTGAGTTTATAAGCTTATTTTCGGAACCGCCTTTCGTGTATTTATAGTTTCATTTAGGTTTTTTTCATACACACACGCATATAATTTTTTTTTTTGTTTTTTCGACTGAGAAAAATAAAAATGGTTATTCAAATAATTACACATAGTATGAAGTTCATTGTTAGTACCTACTTAATTATTATTTCTTAACAGTTACGCTAGCAGTAATTATTTATAAGGCAAGTTAAATCATGTTGATTTGCTTGATAAATAATATTTTTATTTCAAAAATTTATTATCTCATCAACATTTCAATTTTGATATATATTGTTTATAGTAACATTCTACCATTATTATTTGATAGCTATATGTATGTTAGAAAATGGGACTTATTTTGTCTTTAAATTTAACTGTATTGTAAATTAACCTAAAGGGTTTTACATTCATCTTTACATTGCAAAAAACTTTTTGTTTCGGAAAAGAAATTTTACTGTATTGAATTTTAAATGAATAATATATATATAATTTTTTCTCGGTATGAAATTTAAAACCTCATATATATTGTTTAGTATTTATTTTATATTTTGTATTATGTCGATAAAAATAAATGAGACATTTATTTTTCACTTAGTGCCTACCTTTTTGTAAATTATATTTTTTAAATTTTAATTAAGTTAGGTAAGTACTTATCTATTCTATAACAAAAACTGAATCAGCGAATTAATATAAATACGTGTCAAATATTCATCTCTACATTGAATTATCTTGACTATATATTTTCTAGTTGTATCATTTGAAGGTCTTATTAGTATCGATCTGTATTATTTTTTTTTCCATTTGATTTTAATATTGTACAATATTTTCACATGATTATTTATTTAAAAATAAATAATAAATAATAACAAATTGTAAATTATACACATAATATAACCAGCTGAACGAAAAAGCCAAGACAGGAGGCAAATGAGGACTAGAGAGACTGCCTGGACCGGTGTAACAGGTACCGGCGTGGGCCGACGTGATTGGTCGTTGGTTGCCATGACGACGGCCCACCATCTTGCAAGATGGCCGCCATCCTATCCAGCCTACGTTGCTGTTGTGAGACAAATATCTTCATTAGTTTTATCTGTCATAGCTGGCTGAGACACACAGTCCGCATTTTCGAAACACGTCTAATCGAGTCTAAACCCGCCCCCTGTCACACCCCCGAGGAGGACACGCCCCCGAAAACTGCATTTGGCATTTTTTGTTTACCCCGATCATTTATGTTTTAGTTCGTTGGGTCAATTCTCCTATTTCACTTAACTTCTTTCCTTTTTTTTTTTACTTTTTTTTTTATTTGTGCGTTGAGACGAATCCGGTGTCACGAACTGTCTTAATGAGATCCTCTATTGTTTTCGTAAGTAAAAAGTTTTTTCTTAAATGATTTACCAATGATATTTACAAATAGTTATATTGATCAAATCTTCAATCAATACGAAAACCTGTTGTGCAACCTTCATTGGGGTGTGTGACATCAGAAACATCCATGCTGCTGTTATTAAAAAAAATATATTATCATTAAAACGATCATAATAATAGTTGTGAGAATATTTATTAAATAATTATGAAATGCATATTTAAATTTAAAACATAAATTTTCTTTGCTTTATATAACCTTTATGTTGTACCTTGTTTTTTCAGTAGACAATTGTTTTAAAACAGCTGAAATATCTTGACTGTGTTTGAAAACATCGATATACATTCGGATTAATGAAAAAAAAAATATTAACAATATGAAAGATAAACAAAATTCTAATCATAACCTCAGCTTTACAGTATCTACTATAAATAATACAGAAATAAAAAAATTAAAAACATATTAAATTCTGTGGTCGGAAGACTGCATCCTCATTGAATTGACTGATTCTTTGTTTATTTTTATAGTAATTTATTTTTAAAAATATAAACATCAAATAATACCAGGAAGCTTTGTTTGTCATTCCAGTGGCTGTGTGTACAACATACAATGATAAACACGATATATAAATGGATTTACAAATTTTTAATTTATGAAGAAAACTTTAGATGATATAATTTTCGTAATATGACCTAAATTACTAGAATATTGTAATGTTCAAAAAACTTTTTATTTGTATGATAATATACCAAGTGAGATTTATTTTTATAAATTTTTATAAGTTTAGTTTTATTGATAGATTAAACGTAAAAGGAACTTCAAGCTATCATAGATATTTATTATTATAAGATAACTAGTTATTGAGATCGTAGGTTTTTAAATTTTATGTTTAAAAAAATAGAAAAGAGCAAATTATGTAAATCCTGTTATTTTTTTTAATTGATTATTTTTTTTAATTGGATGGAAGGATCAATATATTTTAAATTATAATGGTAGTGTATTGTATATATATTTTCATTATATTTTTTTTTGTTTGGTTACTTCTCTATAATTTTTGATTTTGTTTATTTAATATATTATATATTATATTATCAATTGAAATTTCATATTGCCAAATAAAAATAATAAGTTTTTTATTTTCTTTTTCGATAAGTTTTATCAGCAGCCAATAAAAATTATGAAGAATAAAACAAAAGTAGTTAATGAAACTTATAATTACCCATTATTAAAGTAGATGATAAGGAAAATGAAAATTTACCCTTAAATTTAAAAAAAAAAACTGTATAAATCGTTATTAATCGAATAAAAAATATATAGTGGAAGAAAATTAGTCCCGATTTTCAATTACATATTTTTTATTAAGGGTAGTGAAGTTTCTTTTCAATGTTTTGTACTCGACAAACATTTAAAAACATAAACATATTTGTTCAGATTTCTTTTGTATGCTGCAATTTGCCCTCTGATAAGAGATATTTGCTGGCAGGTACAACAACTGAACACTTTAGATTAGATTACAAATAATTATACTAATTAATAATAGTTTTAGTAGAAGGTAACGTTTTAATGTTTTAAATATTTTGAACTTTCAAATTTATTGTTAAAGTTCATCCAATGTAATATAAATACCTTGTAAGGGCTAATATGACCGTTAAGAGGTATGACTGTACACATTTTTAGTATAAAATCTTTGTTTCATATTAGGAGAGTAGTAGGTAACATGAGCTCAACACATATGTGATTATATGAACAGCTGTATAATTTGTAAAATAATGGCCGTGCTCCTGTTATCTCTTACTATTCTAATACTAAAATAAAATATGAAAGTCACTAAAAACTTTTTTTATGTAATTGAGTGATATTTTTTCCGAGCCTCCGATTTGAATTATTTGCAGAAAATATATATTATTTAAGAGTTTTAGTTTTTTTAGGAGTGTTCGGGAATTCTTAAATATGATGAATTTTAAAAGGCGTTGAGGCATATCTTTTTTCTGAATTGAAATTAAAGTCATTTAAGACCAATATTTCACTATATTCAACCGTGAGCGTCTAATGTCACTTTCCCGTGCTGCGTTCTGCCACTGGCGGAAGTGCCGGTATTGGAGTTGAGAATGATGGGTTAGGGAGGGTATAATTATCATAGTAATTATAAATATTATGAGAAGTGATTATTATTATGAGAAAGTATCCATAAGGATTTTTTTCAAAATGTTTGAACATTTTGAAATTCCTCAACATGTTTGAAATGTTCCGTAGTATCCTGAATGAAATAATTAAGTCATGATGTTATTTTTCCTTTTTGGAGAAAGACTTTTTTTTCATGGATCTCTTAAAATTTTGAAAATCATAAAAGGACAGGTATAAAAGTGAAAGCTGTGTCTTTCATAGCATAAGAATAATTCCTGTTCCAGATTTCTAATTAAAGGAGTAGTTGGTCACTTTTATCTTTTTATATATATATATATATATATATATATTTTATATATATATATATATATATATATATTTTGTATATATATATATATATATATATATTTTGTATATATATATATATATATATTTATATATATATATATATATATATACATATATATATTCTGCAACTGCTGAGCACTGTAAAAGTTTATGTTTTAAGCATACCCAATGACTAGTATCAAAAAAAGTATTTTTACTGATCGGTATATTTATTTTTGAATAGCATGTATACATGGCAAGTATAAAAAAATAAATGAAGGAAAAAAGATGAAATATAATAATTATGAAACTTTACTGGAAGAGACTGGGTACGGTTGTGAAAATTTTCATTTATTAGACAATTTAGTCAGGATATCAATTAGGTAGAAGAACGGTGTTTTTTATATTAAAGTGTACACTTGATTACGCACAAATACTAAAATTTTGACCATTAGTACAATATTTATTCCATTAGAGCAAATTAGAAAAAAAAAAGCGGAAAATGTCACAACCGCAGTGACAGTTTAGAAAAAAATAGTCTAAAAGCACTTTTATTGTATCAAATAACGTAATAGAATAATTTAATCGCTCACAACTGATAAGGCATTAACATTTGTACAAGAATAAACATTCGGTTTTCCTCGAGCATTTTCTGTAGTGTTTAGTGTTGCCCAAATGCGAGACCTAGACGAGTCTTGGTCTTGCACAAGAGTCTCGCAACAATCTTGCAGTTACTTATTAGCTTATTACTATAGAGATATAACTGTAGATTATTTTTTTAGATAGAAGAAACCTAACTAAGCTCAAATGAAAAATTTGAGGAGCTAAATGCAAAAGTATATAGCTTATACCAATTATTAACATATAGTAACTAAGAGTGTCAAGTATTAGTATCTATTTTGCCTTAATTTTTATTTTAAAAAATCGACATTTTTTTACCAGTCCTGGTCTTGGTCTTGCCACAGCTAGGTGGTCTTGGTCTTGCTGTTGCAATGTGCAAGACCAAGATCGATTTTGGGTAACACTAATTTTCTCGGTATTTAAAAGCAACAACAAAAAAAATTACTTGTGTCACAATCTTACCCAGAAAAATAACATCCATACTCAACGCATGCAAAAACAAACAGTCGCCGCAACAATATAAAATTATTCACGTCAGTTAACACTGCTAATTAACAACTAATGTTATACATATAACGAGGAAAAGCATTCTTTCTCAATCTGTACATATATAACATCAATTATTCAAAGAAAAAGGTACTTTTGTCTTTTAAAAACTAATGATGGCTTCTACTGGCGTTAATGTCGCGCAATACGTTAACCATACTTTTAAAAACCTTCAGAGATGTTGTGCCTACAACATCCCTTTCTTCCTAATAAACTCATTATAGTTATTTAGCCATTTCTTATAGTTTCGTTAGTATGACGAATGTCACAGCCGTACTTTGGCACAACGGATCCTGGTCTCTACTACGTTTTGAAGTCATAAAATAAAATCTGAAGTTTATGAGCTAATAGTTTGAAAAATGTTAATTTAAATAAATTATTTGTAAACCAAGCTATATTTAGATATTATTATTATTATGTCGCTACGGTTCTGCAAAAACCGGAGTCTCCTCCACTACAGCCAACCAATCTCCACGGTCTTCCCATTCTATTTCCCTTCATCTCCGAACGCCCAGCCGCCTCAGATCGTCCTCCACATCCTGGGCGCCCTCTACTTCTCTTGCCATCCGGCTTCTCATGCAGAATCCTTTTTGGCATTCTTTGGTCTGGCATCCTTTCCACATCACTTAACAATCTGATTCTTGCTCTTTTTATCAATCCTACAATATCAAATTCACCATAAAGTTCCCGCAGCACCTCATTCTTTCTTCTTCTCCTAATTCCATTCTCAAAGATTCCGCCCCATATTCTTCTCAGTATATTTCTCTCCCAGGAGTTGAGCGTTCGTTCTGAGGTTTTGGTTGAGGTCCAAGTCTCACACCTATACGTAACCAACCTTACTATGGTTTTGTAGATGAGGATTTTGATTCTTGTAGAGAGTGTCGGAATTTCAAGTCTCTCTGCAGTGAGAAATAGCATCTATTTCCTGCTGCTATCCTGGCCTTTATTTCACTCTCTCTTTTATTATTGCATGTGACCAGACTTACAAGGTACTTGAACTGGTCAAAAGATCTAAAGTTGTGATCCCTTAAAGCTATTTCTGTACTCACTCCATTTTCCATTTTTGAAATTTTTATATACACCGTCTTATTTCCATTAACTCTAAGGCACAGTTTATCCGTTGCTTCTTAAAATTCCTGGAAAGTTTCTTATAATGCTGCTTGGGTTTTTGAGATAATGGCAACATCATCGGTACATGCCAGATTTATTTAGATAGGCTGGTACTAATTTATGAAAAAAGAATTTATTTTTTTTAAATCTTTTTATTATTACTGAATACTTATAATAAAAAAAGTGCTGTCGATTTTTGCAGACTTACTTAACCTGTAAATAAGTAGTGCCACAACTGCTGCATTATTGATATTTGCATTCCAGCTGCTTGATTTTATGATTGATATTACTTTGAATTAGCGCAGGAAGAATTTTGCATAATTCTTACTCTAGTGAATATTTCTCATAAAACTTAATCACCACCCGTAAATTACTATCGACGTGTCCTTTATAGATAATAATGTTTGTTATGATGGTAATCAGAGCTCATGATAAACTGTTAGTTGATTAATATATTTTTTTTTCAATATTTAAAACTTTTATAGAACAATAAACAAGAATTATGTTTATGAGCTTCATTACTTACATTTATGCTATCGTTTCTTCTTCTTTTTGACTTAGCATGTACCATTATTAATTTACATGTCATTATTAATTCTTTAAAAAAAATAAAACTAACATTTTTATTAAAAAAAACAAACTAATATAAATAATTAATATTGCATATTTTGATTATCAGTATATTTATATGCCTCATCAAGTTATTAAAATGAAATACAAGAGAAGTCAGGGATGGACATAAAATCCTACATTTTAGTGGCCAAATTCCATGGAAATAATTTATGTGTTTTGAAGCTTATTTTGGAATTCTAAAATTATTTCAGACTTGGCATAAATCTTAAGAAAATTGCTTTCTGATCTAATAAAAAGTTTTAGTAATTCTTGGGCATTATCTGCCACAACGAAATTGAGATTTAAAGTCAAGGCAGAGGCGAATGTGTATCACTTGTTATTTGTAAAATGTTTACCTTAAAAATAAACTGATGTTTACTACCAGTTATGGACAGAGGGCACAATGATAGGTAGGCTGGACTTTAAATGTAAATAATAAGCTTCCTTGTTGATTTAAAGGTTACAGTTTTTTTTAGACTGGAGAACCGTACGAACAAAGTTCCTAAAAGAAAATTTTAAAATGCCTATCATTGTTGTTTCTGTAGTGCTCTTGAGTTCAGTGTATTTCATATATTTCTACTAACAGGTTTTCTAAGAGTAAGAACATTTATATTATCTTATCTTTATAGTTAAATAAAGATTTTTGAACTTTTCTAATATATGTCTATTACTGGTACCGACTCTCTGTCCATTACTAGAACCATTGAATTTCGGGGTGTACCTCACTATATCTTCATAACTCAATATTTTTTCAATTTTAAAGTGTTAAATAGAAAAAGGAGACCCTAGAGATTCAAAATGCCCAATGGAGAAGTTTATAACTATAATAATTACGACATAAGCCAAAAAAAAAAACAATCTATGTCCATCACTGGTGCGCTTACCCTAATTAATGTTTTCGAATTTCAAATGATCAACATATCAACAAAAAATTGTCAAAATTAAATTTGATAAAAAATAAATCACTGGGACAATGACTAATATGAGTAGTCTTCGGATCGATATTTGTGTTCAACATCCAGGATCGTTCCCATAACCATTTAGGCGCCTGGCACCCTCTTCTAAGAAGCACAGTATGCTTCAAGAGGCACTTTCGATCCCCTACAGCTGACAGAACAGAAAATAATTTTTTCTTCATCCTGGTTTCCATCTGGATCCTGGAGTTCATTTACCGGAAGAGCTACACCGCCCTAAGAACAACATGTCTGCTATTTCAAATTTAATTAATCGGTGTTGTTTTTAAACAGTACAATTTCCATTGCGGTAATAACGTCACATGTCAGAATCTACAGATCGTTTATGAACGTCGGTAAGAATAAGTTTGTTAGTTTTGAACATTTTACTTGATTGTAAATTATATTTATAACAGTTGTCCTCGATTACAATCTTACGCCCCATTTGAGCAGTAATAGAAAGTCTGATTGTGATCTTACACAGTCAGTAGGTAAGATTTGCTCGTGCATTTAACGGTATTAGGAGTATTTTAGGATTAAGACGAATCTACACGAGTCAAAAAAACTACTCTTTTCAAATGTTGGATCTCATGTTTATCGAATGACGTTGTAAGGTGTATATTCATGAAGGAAATATCAACTTTGGCCCAAATTCCACATATGGGCGCTTCTTTGATGATGCACAAAAACCTATCGTCTTAGTCTTGCAGTCTTGGTCTTGTTTGCAAGTAACTCTGCAAGATTTGTGCAAGTACAAGACTAACCTTCGAGAACCTACGAGTCTCGCAGTTAAGTCGAACTGAGATTTGAACCTATTTGAATTATTGGTTTCAATTGATAGTCGTTTCCTAGTATCGGTACCAAAACCAAGATTCCTACCATCTAACAACAAATTCAGTCGTTATAACATTTAAAAAAAAAAAGTATTGGTCATTACATTTTGCGGTGCAGTACAGTCGATTTAATATTTGAATCTGGGATTAATTTTATACTGTGTTTTTTTTTCTTGTAGAATCGTGTATTTGTGGTTTTTGATGTCCTCTTTTTTCTTTCCATTCATGAAGTTATGCGGAGACCGGAATAAGTAGCAGTCATTTGGAGCTAGATTTGGTGAATAGGGAGGGTGTGGCAAAAGGTCCCATCCAAGGCTCAATAATTTATTTGGAGTGACCAATGAGATGTGATTGATCCAATTTTGCTAATTGTGAGCAGTATAGAGTTGAATCAATTTTTTGTCCTGATGGCAATAGCTCATGGACAATAACACTCTTAAAATCCCACCATATGCAAAGTATTATCTTCTTTGGATGTTATCCGGGTTTTGACATTTTCTACGGACTAAATTATCGTAAAAGATCCATTTTTCATCTCCTGTTACCAACCTTTTCGAAAATTAGTCGATTTGTTGCCGTTTCCGTAGTAAGTCACAAACAAAAATGCGTGTTCCCAAGTTGACTTCGGTTAGAGAGTGATGGACCCAAATATTAAGCCTGGAAACATAGCCGAGCTTGTGCAAATGGTTTTTTACGCTTGTGAGCGACACATTTTGGCCCATAGCGATCTCTCGCATTGATTGGATGGGATATTTATCAAGAAAGGCCTTAACATTGCTCGTTTCAATTTGATGTGGCCGACCGTTGATCATCATTGATGTCAAAATTTACTGAATGAAATTTGGCAAACCAATTGTGACAGATGCTTTCGGTTAAGGCATCATCCCCATAAGCACTGCAAATTTTTCTATGAACTTCTGCAGCACGCTTATCTTTTTTTTTAAAAAATACAACAAAATATGCCGATAATGAATGATATTTTCTTCCATATTCACAGTGCAATAGCAAACACAATAATTAGCTAGTTTCAACAAGAGTTAACAGATATAGATGTAATTCTAAACAGGATAAACAATCCACCTTAGGGATTAATTAATCAGATAAGAAGTGCATCATAGTGACATCAAAATAAACAGAAAAACCGAAATGACTTATTTGCCAACCCTAATGTTGTAATACGGTATTGTTTTGTTGTTGGTTTATCATGTACGTAATAATGTGCAATAAATGGGTAATTGACGAGCCTTGAAAGGATATTTGAGTCTTCTAACAATTAACTTGCAGTAGCGTTATTCTTAAACGATTGTGTTATATTTTAGAACCAATCAACTGAAACAGATTAATTAAAAACTAGAAATCTTGGAATCGTTCAATGAAATAGCGTAATACAATAGAGGCATAATGGCAATAAATGTATCATTCATAAAGAAATGAGTGCGTGAAGATGAAGTTACTTGTAGAATCCTATAAGGTGCAGTGACATATGAAAGTGTACCGTTCCCTGCTCCATTCATAAATTCCTTTATGGGATCCTTTGAAGGGGTGAGGACTTTACAACCTGAGCGAGCAGACGGCGGCAATTATCATTTATGTCGTTGGGTTCTTTACCGATCCAGACCTCCTTCGTCGATCCCATTCGCCTCCGATCAGACCTTAATGTCGTAATGGATTTCATTATGCGTTTAATAAACTAACTGGGTCGCTGGGTTATGGCTCCACGGATCTCAGGTGCTGTGACCTTATTGAATAACAGTTAATTTATGAGTTATGGCAATTAAACGGTCGTAAAGGCTTCTAGAACTCGATAGGTATAATATATCCATGGTGGCTCAATTGGCTGTGGCGAAATATCAGTAGTAATTTGCATTAAACATATTTTCATAAATTATGACCCAATTCAAATTTGTTTTGAAAACGTTTGATGTACCATTTCAACGATGAGAGTTGTTCATTACTTTTGCCTAATTATACTGATAAATACATTTTATTAAGGAAAATACAAGTTCACTTATATCTAGCTACTCCTCACAAATGACACATGGCTCAGTATTCAGTAAAGACTGTTTCCTGTTATGTTGCCTGAAATCGGTTTTGCAAAGTGCAACTCCAAGACCAAGACTGCTTAACTGTTGCAAAACGAAGACCAAGAAAACAACGTTTTCGTGACTAATAATTCAGGCAAAATATTTTCTAATGTCATACAAGTTTATTTACTATATATAAAGCATTTTTAGAACCAATAAATTTTCAATTTTTCATTCGGGGTTAAGTTAGGTTTCCCCATTTTGAAAAAAGCGACAAGAATATTGGTATGTAGGATATGGTATGGAGTGGTCTCTTTTTTTTAAAAGATTATTAAATTTTCTACAAAACTATGGAAAAACCTCTAAACTGGATCAGATTTAGCAACGTTACAGTGCCCATTTACATTGATTTTGTTCATCAATGAAGTCGTAATCTAATGATTTCGCTGATCGGTTATCAGGAAAGTTAGTCTGATTCAATTGTGTTATTGTTAATGAACTTATTTAAAATTAAAAAAATATTGTTTGAAATCGGTACGAAAGTCATATGATTGGACATAACCAGGTTTTTCATCTTTACTCTACAACACTTCTACTCCAAGGTGGGGGTGGGTCTATCAATATCTTTCTTGACAGTGTCTTTAATTTTCAATTTAATTTGATTCGACTTCACTATGTTCATATCAATAAAATATCTAAATATACCCATTCTGTAGAGTTTTTCTAAGATCTAAAGTAGCATGATTAAGAAATAGCAAGATGCTAATAGATAACTGCAAGACTTTTGCGAGAGACCACAACCGAGACCTAGACCAAGAAGAGTAGTCTTGGTCTTGCATTTGGGCAACACTATTTTACTAAAATGTTATGCAATGACCTCATCAGGATATCATCCTTGGTGACCAGCTAAGTTTTCTCCTACAGTAATAAATGATTAGGTACTTAATAAATAGGTACTTAATAATAAATAGAAGGGTGTACTGATCTCAGAGACCATTCATAAACGAAAATCCTTCCACAACCTGACTTGAAAACCCTCTTAGCAATTCTTTGACAATCACGAATAAATTTAATTTAAAATTTGTGTTGCCTTGAAAATTAATTTCAGTTTCCAGATTTTTTTATGAGAGCATTGATCGGCTGGCAAAAATAAACTATGAGATGCGTTCTTTGGTGATCTTATCGTTGTGTAATTAGGTAACAAAGAATTTGAAAATATGAGGTTAATTTGACTGAACGGTTTCATTTGGTATGATTTAAAACATTTACGAATAGCTGGGGTTATTGAAGGACACCTAGTTTTACTAACAGCTGTTGCCTATTTTAATATAATTAACGAAAATATATCCGAATAGGCAATATAAATTCCCGCTCTAGATCGGCATGGCTTGCAACTCACGAACCAAACCGGCTTCGGTCGGTCTTAACAGGGAAGCCGGGACGGGCCGGGTGGGTGGATCAATAGAACATCCCAAGGTAGCTCGGAGAAACTCTATCGTGCACATATTTTAATGAACTTGTTTACTTACCGCCCTTTCAATTGTAGTCAGTTGTTAATCGTTAATATCTACTTCTCTTACTTAACACACAATTCCTTAGGTAATTTTGGCATGCCTTTAAAATCTACATGTAAGTAATATAAAGAGTAAAAATTCACCAAGAGGCAAAATATAGTTGATAGATTAATCCAACCACACAGTCTTGTTGTGTCCGCAAAATTCAGGAAAAAAACAAACTAATCCGTCAACGTATAAACGGTTCGGGACAAAATAATCATCATAAATCACTTTGGTGTATGTCATCCAAACAAATACTTATGATCTATTTTTATCTGTACAGATGATACCTCATTTGGCAAATTGACGATACGAGACGGGTCAGTTCCTTCTTTGCCTGTATTTTAGAGACACAAGGATGTGTTAGGATTTTTCAAATATAATCTTACATGTAGATTAATTGAAAATCATATAGACTTGGTTACTGATTCAAGTATTTAGTCTTGGAATTCATTCTGCCAAACTTAAAAAATGTATTCCCTATTAACCTTATTCTTAAGCGAATGATAACATGAAATCAGTCTATTCCGAGACCGATAGATAGGTTGTTCAAGAACTTGGCACTTCCATATGCTAGTGCATTAAGATTTTTAAATTAACTAATACATCAATAGGTTTGAAATAAAGATAAATTAATATTAAATTCTGTTATAAAATCACATATAAACATATCTACTATTTAGCTTCTAAAAATTCTAAAATATAATTCCCCCCCCCCCAATAAATGAAGTACTGTCGAATAAATCTTGGAATACTAAGCAGACTGCAATAATTCAAACTTCATCCAACAAAAAATAAATATGTTAAAATGAACCATAAATGGGGGAATAGTTGTCGAAAAGTAAGCACGGCCTGTATGGTTGTTTCCGTGACTCCACTTGAACGTTCAGGCTAAAGGAATACTTTTATGAAACATTATTGAAAAGGACTTTTTTCAGGAAATTTCATAAAGAAGCCTTCTATAATAACAACAGCGTTATTGTAAATATCTCCTTTATTTAGTGGATGCTCAATCGATACATTTGAATCTGTTTTCTCGCCAATATTTAAGAGGTGAAGAAATAGAGTCTTTGAAAATTAAATTGGCTTAAAGGAGTCCTTTTAAATAGTGTTTTATAAAAGTATTCCTTTTTGAAAAACTATGCATATCGTACCGAATTTCCGACAACTATTCTACCATATATGGTTCATTTGAACATGTTAATTTCTTGTTGGTTGAAGTTTGAATTATTGCAAAAAAGTATGCCTTACTGACGATGAGTTGAAGTGATGTTAAAGGAACATCTATGCATATGACAAGTACTTAGAGATTCATTCGATTGATTTTAATAGTAACATTAATTTTAACAGTAACAGTGATTTTAATTATTTTTCTACATGTTTTTGCTTATAGGTTTTTATTGGTTTAACTCTTTTAGTAATAAATAGATAGGTTATAAATTTTGGCTATCAATTTCACTATTAAAGCTTAGATTTTCTTTTACATTGAGAAAATCTACTTGCATTCCTCCTTACCTGCAGGTTTATCTGAGGTAAAGCAATTATTCTCACTGATAACGTCCAAGGTTGCACAGCTGCTTCTAGAGCTCATAGTCACTCGGTTTCTTCACTGAGACAATCATTGAACGATCTTTCTCAATAGTATAATTCCTGGAAAGTTAATTTTTTTTAGGGGGAGATATCTTGGGTTCCTTGATCAGTTGTTTTTTTAAAATTATGAATTCATGAATTGAATTATTTAGCTTATAACTTACGAAAAAAAAATAGAGTTAAAGTGCACATAATATTAGATGCAGAAGTGTATCGAGATGTTTCTTTGGACCTGGAGTGGGTCGGAATGACCTTGAAATGTCTTATGGGCCATTCACCCACCACCCCTTTGTACTGTGGAAGTTCTTAGTTCAACATTCGTCGTTATAGTGTCTAAGCCAGCATAACATCAAAGGTTCCCTTCCCAATCTCACTTGAGCTGCTTAATTTAATTTTAAGAAATAATCTACTGTAACGAAAGCTGTAAACCTTAATATCCATTTATTTCATTTTGGAGTAATAAATATTTTATTTCGAGGCTGCGGTAACGATGTTTAAAAAAAAAAAAAATTGAATCTTTTCCCTTTCTATTTAATCAATTTCACAACTTCATCGGGACACACCGACTTAGAAGGGATTAAAACCTTCTACCAGAAATACTAAGAGAAGACATGATCTTGTTTCTCGTAACATAACATTATTCTTTACAAAGTCCATGGCAATATCTTTTAATTTCAGAGGGCATGGGGGCTTTCGAGCTAAGCTACATAGCTTTGGCCAGGACATAGATCCCCAATGCTCCACTTGAGTTCTGGAGTCTGTCGAGCACGTGGTCACAACCAGCACTGCATTGGATGGAATAAGGGTAACAATGATGAGAACAGCGGGAATTTACGTCCTACCTAGTGTTGCACAAAGATGAGACCGAGACGAGTCTTGGTCTTGCAAACTCAGTCTTGGTCCATGATCTAGGTCTTGCGCAAGAGTCTCGCAACGGCCTTGCAGTTAGTTATTTGCTTATTACTATTGAGATATTACTGTAATTATTTAGACAGGGGAAACCTAACTAAGCCCGAATGAAAAATTAGAGGAGTTAAAGTCAAAATTATATTGGTTATACCAATTATTAACATATAGTAACTAAAATTGTCAAGTATTAGTAACTATTTTGCCTTTTTTTTTTTTTTTAAATTTTTTTTAACAGTCTAGGTCTTGGTATTGCAACTGTTAGGCGGCCTTGGTCTTGGTCCTGCAAAGTGCAATACCTAGAACGATTTCGGACAACACTAGTCCTACCAAGGATTTCCTCAGTTGATAAGTAAGGAGAACTTCCCGCGGTTCAAGAAATATATTTGTATTTATTCTTTATTTATTTATTTAGGGTGATTCTTTAACTTGAAGTGATATGATGCCACAATTGCATGCCGGTTGGTTGTTAATTTTTTAATGTTTGTTAGGTGTTCGTTTCAGGCAAATTCCTCTGACACTTTAGGAAATAAGTTTGCCGTTTTCTTTGTTTGTGCAAAATCTATTTTGGGGTTTTTAAATTATACAAAACACCTATTGCCCCAAAATCTGAGTGTTTGTTATTGGTACAATATACACTACCAGGATTTCCCAAGTTTTTCGTGAGTTATTTATTTCTATAATTGAGTATAGAAGTAAAAAATCGACAATAACTGAATTCGTTAACAAAACCCAAATGCAAAGATTCACCTCCAGAACTGAAGTTTTAGTTCAAATTTATCTTATTTTATACTTCTCTTAAAGTGTCTATTACTGGTATATTTACCTTATTTCTTCTTATTTTCTTTTTATTGCATCATTGTATCGTAAATAATTTCTTTAAAACAGTCAAACTATGCAGGAGTCATTTGCTCGGGATAGACTAAGATAAATATTCCTCAGAGGATAGAAGGGTTGTTGGTTGGTTTTGATGGGACCAGTCGGACACGCCTTTGCTCTCTGGTCCGACCGGCCTCCGCATACAAACTGCGGCATTTTATCTGCCCTAAGTCAGCCATTTGTATACAAAGGTCCTGCGACCACCGACCATTACGTAGGAGGCTAATAAATATTTATAACCTTTGCCCGCTTTTTATTGGACACTCTAATCCCCTCCAAGTATCTCCGATCTGCATTTGATTTAGTATGGTGTCTTTCTAGGTCTCTGCGAAAGCTGTTATTTCTACTTCAAATATTAAACGTATATTACTGCTTTAAAGTTTTGCATTTACCCGCATGGTTAGTATTAGATGAATATAAAAAAATTCTTCATTGTTTGTCTTATATTCCTGATTTAAAGAGATTGAGACTTGGTTTCGATTCCAGGATTGGCAACTGCCGGTCGTTGTATTACTGGGCTCCATCCTGAGATTGTTTTTTCCTATAAGTATTTATCGATTTGTGAGTCAAGAAAGAGATCCACCCCATAGGTAGAATTATAAACAATTAAATAATGGCTGATACTTGTATATATCAAAGCTCAATTTTGTGACGAAAACTGGATTAAATTATTATTTATTATTTGATTTAAAAAATACTCACCTAGATGAATTGTAAAGTTTTAGGTTGCGTTTTTCTAAATCAAAACTGAAACTGAGACGGAAACTGAATATATATACTTACTTACTTAAATCCATATGGACATATTCATCACAAATATATGTTATGGCTAAAAAGAACCATCTACAAAAAATTCAAATCTTCCAATCAAAATTATTGCGACTTATAACAAACTCACCAGGGTACGTGGACTAACCAAACTCTACATACTGACCTCCACCTTCCAACATTTTACCGACTTATGACGACAGTTTTCCAACGATTTTATACTAATTTAAACGGACATCACAGCAGATATACCCCAGAACATGACAAAGAGACTAAAATGGCGTTGGATGAGAGATCTCCTTCCTTAAAGAACTTAAGTAATTGAAACAAATCAGAGAAGAGGTGATGCTGAATATTCTCCTTCCCCATTCCTGACGCGTCATTTACATCTTATATTTCCTGCACTTTTGCTGATTCTTAAAAAAAAAGTTGACTGGCGCAAATCAATTTTTATAGCAAAAAAAAAACAGAAAACATTACTTAGTTCATCAAAGAAATCATACTCTAACGATTCTCTGATCGGTGATCAGAAAATTAATCGATAAAAAATGTTTTAAATCGGTGGAAAAGTCATGTAAATGGACACACCAGATTTTTTATTCAAATTATTGGTGACATGGTATGGGATGGTCTTTACTCTACAACTCTTCCATTCTAAGATGTGGCGTATCACTTTCTTGACAAAGTATACGAATGTATAACAAATGTATCGTCAAGTTAATTTTATTGAACTTTACTATATTTCTTTCAATATACCGTCTAACCGCCTATTCCGTCTGTTTTTTCTAAGATCTAAAGTAATATGTATAATAAATTGCAATAAGCTATTTATGTAACTGCGAGACTGTTGCACAAGACCAAGACCAAGACTTAATGCCCAAGACCAATATTTATATAACGGTTTACCTTTATTGACAATATTTTATCCAATGTTAGATAGTATGGACTAGATTTTTCATTCTAAAAAAGATAAGTTCTAAGGAATTTACTTTACAAGAAAAGAACCTACCTTCCATTCGAAATAAGATATCTTAATAGTGATGTCCTATTTATCTTAATAGGATTTCTTAATAGTGATGGCGAACTTTTACTTTAGTCAAAACTTACCAATCTATATATGTTTAGTAACATGGGTAAATATTAAAAAGTATTGGTACATTTGGTTTTAAATTATCAAATTATTGTTAAAAATGTCCATGCTTTAAAATTTTGTCATGAAACGAGTTTTAGGAAGAACAAGCATTAGGGTATTTAATTTTCTATTTTCTCTTATTCATTTAGATTATTTTTTTCCGATACTTTTAAATATAATATATATGCATTATCGATATTTGCAGTTATAAGCAATGGTATTTCGTCGCTCAAGAACATAAATTAAAAAAACAAAAACATAAATGCTAATTTATTTATTTATTAAAGGTTTGTAATTACAGCGTACTGTGGTACTGTGAAGAGTCTGAAAAGATTTCCAATGTACCTTTTGTGATACAGTAACATTATAATGAGACCATTATTCTGTGTGAGAATTATTCCTATTATTTCGGCACGAAAACCCTTCAATGCTCACATTGTCAAGTATTGAAGACTCACAGCTTGGTTTGTCACAGAGAATGTATTTAGAATTACAAATACCGTATTCTTCTTCTTTTTTTTTTCTTCTTAGAACGTTTCATTCCGTGCGGTTAACAATGAGAAAAATAGGACACATAACATGTGTGACGCAAGCTTCAACAGACTCCACCCTTGTGTCCCTGAAGATACCGGAATTATTGCAGAAATAGCTATTGCGGAGATAAGATATATAATAAATCTTGGACGAGATACTTGGGGATATCTCTGAGATAAGACCAGCTAGGGCGGCATTGAATTTATAGCCCCTGTCGGTCCCGACAAGCAAGTTCATTCCACGACTTTCTTTATTTTTCTACTTATTCTGTGGGGTTTGAACTTGATACGGTTTGTTAGCAGCTCGTTTAGGAACTAATGGAATCTGCCAGCCACATCTGATACCTACGTTCTCCTGTAGAGAAAAGGAAACATAAGAAGTACAATAGCAAGAATAAATGGAGTTTTATACTGTGATTTGAAAATTTTAACAATTAGTGAAAACATAATTTCAGATAAATATTTCTTTAGATATTTGATCCCTCCATCGACAAATCCTGAAGTTTTCAACTGATTTCCTTCAATTTAATGAGTTATTATTATTATAGATAACTCCTCTAGATGCTTCTATCTAATTCCACGGCCCAACTCGATGAGGAGTTCTGGCCTACTTCACCATTTTCCTCTTGTCATCTGATCGGTGCAGCCGTCATCTAGCCCCTGCTCCCAGGACATTCTTCTATATGTCCTCCATATTTCCGATTTCCACAACAAGACTGGGCGGATTGATGTCTTATAGAGATGGAGCTTGGTCTGCCGAGAGGTGCATTTCTTGCGAAAACCAAAGTGGTACTTCTTCGCCATCTATATTCTTCTCTTCAACTCAGCCTCATGTGCTTTTGAGTCGCCAGTGACCCCAAATACGTGAACTGGGCAACTTTCTCAAAGTTAAAGAGGCCAATATTGATGGTATCGTCAGGTCGGAAGAGTTTTCTATTGACTTTCAGATGTTTATACTATCTGATTAATAGATAAATTGTAAATGTATTAAATATTGACAAATATATTCAGCATAATCCTGACATCATTCAGATTTTTCTTTACCCTAAAGAATACTTTTTAAATTTAGTACAGTTCTAGCATTTTTCCGTCTTTCTGTAAAATTCAGAATATTTGTCCAAATAGTAGATTATATTATAGACCAAGTTTCTACTACTTTAATTATTGCACATTTTATATCTTCAAAACAAAGACTCGTGATATAACAATGGTTGCAAAAAATGATCTATCCACAAACCAGAGAAATGAGATATAACAATACAACTTTTATATATCGTTGCATAACACGAGTGAAGTATGGTTTACTCTATGATATCTATTACATTAAATATTTCATAAAAGTCTAGGCAATATTTTATCTGTTTGACTACTGACCATTTTGCTAAAACATCAAAACTGAAACAAAATAAAAACTTTAATAAGAATATAATTTAAATTTATACAAATATGCTCCCAAAAAGTACACATTACAGAAGATAAGATCCATCTTATAATAGTTACTATATATTTTTTCAATTGAAAACAATGAAAAAATCATGTAGAATATTTTACCGGTAGTTGTAGTGTAAAATATAGCCTTGAAGACAGCGACAAAATTTGAAAATTACATTTTTGAAGCGAGAACTTCTTCAGGCGCGCTTGGCACTTTTTGTGGATTGCGTAATTAGATTGAGCCGTCAGATTTTCCATGTGTAACGCTCGGGTAAAGTCGGGTGGAGATTGAGGTGTTTTTGCAAATGAATTAAAATATCTAATCTATAAATGAGGCATGCATGTTTCATCTCTTTTTAATGAGCTATTATTTATTATTAATATTCCATATTATCAATCTCGCCTTGTTGATATTTTCATTTCTATCGTGTGGTATAAAGCACACACCTTAGTTTTTTTATTTGAATTTTCGTTACATTCTTTACCAAACCCGAAAATACTAATATTTTTTGGGGAAATACGTTATATAAATAAATACGAGATGAATGAAGGAATTTTTTTTTATAATACCTAGATTTCTATATGAAGTATTTTTTGAATCATGGTGTACCACATAATAAATTAAAAAAGGGGATTATTTGAGTGTATTTAAAAATTAATATTAAAATTAAAAATTAATATTAAAATTAAAAATTAATATTAAAAATTGGTAACTCCTGCGTTTGGAACCATACTTTAGATCTTCATCAAATTCACACTATGCTAATTAGAGTTGCCCAAAATCGGTCTTGGTCTTGCACTTTGCAAGACCAAGGCCAATACCGTATAACTGTTCCAAGACCATGAGCAAAACTGGTAAAAAAAATCGACTGTTTTGCATAAGAATTAAGGCAAAATCCTTACTAATACTTGACAATTTTAGTAAATATATGTAAAGAATTGGTATAACCAATATACTTTTGCAACTAACTGTTCTAATTTTTCATTCGGGCTTTGTTAGGTTTCTTCTATCTAAAAAATTACAGTTATATCTCTATTGTAACTAAGCTAATAGACTGTTGTGAGACTTGCGCAAGACCAAGACTGATTTTCCAAGACCAAGACTCGCCTCGGTCTCGCATTTGGGCAACACTAAATGCTGATGTTGAAAATAGAAGCTTTAAGAGGCTCGTAGCTTTTATGTTAAAATCTTCTTTGTCGTTGTTATGCATTAGTTTTAAAACTTTTTACTTCGTATTTCTTTCTGGAAGTTATATTTTAATTTTTTTTTAATAGCATTAGTTTTCGTTCAAAACAACTTATATTTATTTTATTCTGTTCTTATATAGTTGAAATTCATTTAAGATCCCAGAGATACCTGGTCCCAAGGTTTTTTTCCTTCTTACCACCTGTGTTCTTTTACCTGCCGAATATCCATCTTATCTTTTCGTCCATAATTCTCCTGATACCCCAACCAGACTGTATCTGGCACCTGTTACCCGAATATAATAGAGTGGTATATTGCCAAGAATTTGATAAATTATGTATGCTGTTCCCCATGGCACGCTAAGGTTATGGCTGATTTATAGTCCAGTGTTTCTCACGACTCTACGTCTTCATGTATCTTGACACCTGACGGCTATATCTTTCCTTCGAGTTTTTGTATTCAGAAGATTACTTCCCTGCGGTTCTGAAATAGATTCCGAGTTCCCACGTGTAATGTTAAAAGATTTGTATTTCAGATTATTTTTGTTTTTATTCTTCGTGGCCTTTTTGATAATTATATATAATACTTTTAACAAAGACAGACAGTAAATACGAATTGTTATATTTCTTAAATGTATTTGTAGAATTTGTATACTGAAATATATCCAGAAGTCAGAAAATTTTATTTAAATCATTAATCGGAAGGAGCATCGAGGCTGATGCCCACTTCCTAAAATAGAAATATATATATATTTTTTTTTTTTCATTGATCAATATTTGATTTTTGTGTAATTTGAGTTTAAAAAGTTATCTTTTTAAGTTATAAAGCATATTGCTATTTTAAATTATAAAGCATATTGCTAATATTAGTACATTATGTGTTGTGTAATAATTTTACAAGATTATTACAATTAACTCTTTGAGTTAAAGGTGACATTTCGTGGTCTGCAACTCCTGTTAAGTAGTCTGCTAAAAAGGGAAATAGATAATCAATAGGAGATAATTTGTTTTCACGAATCGGTTGTTATAGAATACTTAAGTTTTATATTCAACCTTTTGCATTAACATTAGCGATATAAACCTACTAATTTTACGCACATGTAAGGAGAGAAAAACATAACTTTTTATTATGATTAACGGAATTTTTTAACAGACCTTCAAGGTCAAGGACCACTCACACATAGTATCCCGAAATCGGTTCAATACGAAGACCGCCTAACTGTTGCAAGACCAAGACCAAGACTGGTAAAAAAAAAAATCAATTTTTTAAATAAAAATTAAGGCAAAATAGTTACTAATACTTGACAATTTTAGTTACTCTATATGTAAAGAATTGATATACCCAATAAACTTTTACATTTGGCTCTTCTAATTCCGGCTTAGTTACGTTTTTCCTATCTAAAAATTTACAGTAATATTTCTACAGTGATAAACTAATAGGTAACTACAAGACTGAGTACGTAAGACCAAAACTCGTCTTGGATTCGCATTTGGGCAACATTACTTACGCATCATTTCATAGTTCTAGCCTTAAAGAACATGTCAAGATTATCCTGGTAATCATATAAATTGGAATGTTTGCCACTTTATACTGAAATGTGTAAAGAAGATGGTTGAAATGGTAATATTAAAGTAAGCCAGTTTTGCTTTTTTAATTTTCAGAAAGTAAATATTTTGCAATTGTACCTTAATGTTATGTAGAAAATTCATTCTGAGTTCTTAAATGATATATTTACAATATAAATATATCATTAAGTTACATTTAGATAACATTTACTCACTGAACAAAAAGCATTATTGACTTATTCTATTATTATTCTAACCTTATTATTTGTTCCCTTTATATATCTTGACAGTAATGATTGGTTTTAAAGTGGTATTTATAGTATTATTTAAAGTACAATTTATATGAAATGTGAGCGATCTACAATAAGATCAACTGATTCTATGAAATAGAATATGTAACAATAGTTTACTCGGGGAAAAATGATAATATGACAGTGAACAGCATAAATTCTCTGCATTATAATAAACGAAACATTTAAGTATTCATATTTATGATTCGTTGTTGTAATGAGGAAAAATAGGTTTATCATATTTAACTGTGTTGTTTTATTGTTATACTTATTAAATTACCATGTTTCTGAATTTTAGATGTAAAAAATAAGTTTGAGTATTTTTTTAATTTCATTCATATTTTTTTAA
The DNA here is from genome assembly GCA_928085145.1 of Nezara viridula. Classification (NCBI taxonomy): domain Eukaryota; kingdom Metazoa; phylum Arthropoda; class Insecta; order Hemiptera; family Pentatomidae; genus Nezara; species Nezara viridula. The sequence goes on from OV725082.1 coordinate 71,298,440, forward strand.
AGACAGGATCATTGGTTGAAAGAATGGTATTTTCAGGAAAATTTTAATTTATATGTGAACAAAAAATCGATCTAGGACTTTAAATAAAAACAAATTATCACTTTCTGGTCAAATAGTATTAATTTTGACGATGTAAAAAAAGATTCAATAACTAAAACGACCCGCAATAATTATTACATCATTTATGCTATACTCTAAACACTATTGTAATACATCATTTTTACGGACCCTTTTAGAAAAAATTAAATTAAAATAATACAATTTTAAAAACTGTATTAAATTTTAGTAGATAGTAAATCGATATATTTCTCATGGAATATTGGTTAATAAAATCGGCAAGATCTCAAACCATCTTATTATTATTGATTTTCTGGGGCTAATATCTACCTACTATCTTTGTTTTCAAGGAATCTTCATTAAACCAACACATGGTGTATGTCAACGGCGCGAAATCTGAAGCTAAACGGATAAATGAGTTGTGAAGTAATAAGGATTAACATATTTAGGGCCAGTTGCTCCAACTCAGTAAAGATTAGATAAAGCGTTATCTAAAATTAAATCAAGTCTAATCTTGTTCGGTGGACCTTAGAAAACTTGGTTTAATCTTAGATAACGCTTAATCTAAGCTTTACTGGGTTCGAGCAACTGGCCCTTAAATATATTTTTAATTCTATAATTTTTTAAAGGAGTTTAGTGAAGTATAAAAATTCAATATTTATTTTTTATCTTTTCAGAGGTATGTTTTACCACGGAGTTGCAACTACATTATTTATTGTCTTTTGTTCCAACGATTTTCATAAAGCATGAACTACGGCAAACTTCTGACGTGACGTGGAACTCCCCCAACAGTATAAATCCAGACCCTTGGTCGTAAAAGTGCTGAAGCGGCACAAGATATGAATAACTGGGTCTGTATCATCCGGGCTCCAGTCTCTTTTCCACCATTTGTCTTTACTTCTTCCATATCTCTTCGCTTATGTTGGATGCGGATATCCATAAACCAGGATATCTTCTTTGTCAGCTCTTTCGAGGTATTAGGTTCTCCTAACTGTGGAATATCCATTCTATGTTGGTACTTTACTCAATTTTTTTGAGAGGATTGGATTAAAAAAAAATCGTTATTGTATACATTAATAATGAAAATATGTGATTGCCAATTTAATTTTAAACGTGACTCATTGACTGAAATTATCAGTACAATCATGCGAAATATTAATTTTTAAATATCATATCATAATTTTTTATTTTAATTCTAATTTTTTTTTCAGACGCTGAATAAAAGATTTCCCGTAAAAGGTAATATATTTTTTATAACTGGATTTTTTTTTTAATTATGCCTCAAATTTATTATTGTGATTCTAGACAAAATAGTAAACAAAAAAAAAAAAAAATCATTTGATGCATGGACTGATTCCTAACATAAATGGCGTTAAGACCATTTTTGTGTGGTCACATTTCTTATTGAATAAGAAGAAATTACCTAAAAACTATTCAAGATTATACAGTTTTAACTACTCCATCGTAAATTAGACAATTTTTTTTTCTCACATCTCTCAGAAGCTATGAGAAATATGCTGCTTTTGTATGGGCAGTACAGCGGTCGTATTAGATCTCCTGAAAGTCCCTTTTATCATTGGCCTTAGTAAATTTAATCACTGTTTTAAAAAAAAAAAATGTGTCGGCTTTACAATGGTTTATTTAGAATATTATTATCTTGAACAATTTTTGAGCAATTCCTTGTTAATCAATATGATATGTGACTACCCAAATCTGGTCTTGACCACCCAGAGTAGGCCATTAAAAACTGAGACACCTAGTATATTTAAAAAAAAAATATTTAAATACTGTGTATATTGGAATCGTAGTAGGTGGTTCAATATATAAAGACAAGAAATAAAAATGAGTTTTTTATGAATGTTTATAAATTTAATTTTAATTCTTAATTTAATTATGACCGGTTGACATTTTTACAAGATTTTAGAAATAAAAAAATCACTTGTCACAAATTTAAATCAATTCAGATAATGCATAAAATCTGGCGGAATATATCTGTTTAACACCTTTTTAAGAGAAACAAAACTTATTAGATCATGTATGTAAACGTTATGTAAAACCTTCAATTAGTTAGAAATAATCCTAGTGGTTAAGTGAGGGTGGTGATTTATGATATGTGGAGTAATTTTTATTTATTTTTTTTGATCGGTAGATATTATTTGTTTTTGTTTTTTTAAGCGTTTTTCAATAAAGCGAGAAGGCATAAAAAACATTTTTTCATAATAAACAAGGACGTTAAAGTTGACCTTGAATCCCACAACAAACAACGGAACCATAAATTTTATGACTTAAACAACTGTCTGTTGTTTCTGAGTTAGCACAACGCGCACATCGGCATCACCTTCTTAAGAACGTGGAAGTCGTTATGCACAGCTTTGGAAAACAATCAAACCTAATTGAGATCTCATTTTCAGTCAAATTTGGGATGTCTACTTTTGATAGAAACCTCCTCAACTGTTGTTAAATACTTCGTTTCGTGTTTCGTGTATGATTTGCATAACCTTTATACAATAATGATTCGCAAGATTTGATATTTTCTTTTAAAACAGTGAAACCCCGTATAGAGTTTAAGTTGAAAGTGATTCCAATGGCCCTGCAAAGAAGAGGTAAATATATATATATATATAATAGTAATTTATCGTTATCTAATTTCAAAGCAAACTACATCGAAGATCAAAAAGCAGATGGATAGATCTAATCAACAAAGATGCAATTGAGCTGCATGCGGATAGCTGGAAATAAATAGCCCAAGACAGTCTGATATGGAGTAGGCTTGTTAAGGCGGCAAAAGATCAATAAGGTTTGTAATGCCAACAGAAGAAAAAAAATCCTCAAAATAGCATTATCATTTTTCTTCAACATATCGATTGACATGGATTACACAGCAACTTTATTGCAAAGTATCAACTTGAGTTAAGTTCTCGAGAGAGAGCATCAGGATTTGCCTAAGAGATTTGCCCATTTGAGATCAGCTACGGTCTTGAAATGGTAGTAGGTGATTCAACAGTCATTGCAGTCTCGTGACCAGGACGATTCCGTGCCAACTTGAGAGCCAGCACGCAATCAACTGAGTGATTTGCCCGCGAGTTAATGTGTTTTTGATTTCATTTTTCAATATAGATTTGCGTCATGCCTTAGGTTTTCCAATTGCATTTAGGATTCTGTAAAAACAAAAAATGGAGGAATGGAATAAGAAACGGATAAGAAAATGGATGGATCAAGAAAATAATTCGGGTAAACCAGCTACAGTGATGAAAGAATGATGATTTCAGTATTATTCAAAATGGTTTACAATTTTATGAAAGCTCATTAAGCGAAGGGAACTCCGACATTGCCATTTCCAGAAAAATCAAAAACTGCCTCTTGAAAATGAAGGAGTAATCGCACAGAGACATCGTCCTCGCATGGGTACCCTCACATTGCGGTATATCTGGAAGCGAAGTTACAGACAGTGCTGAGAACCTCGGAAGAAGAAAACAAATGGAACCACAATGATCAATTTAACGACCACTGCTGACTGAAGATCGGAATGCAAAAAAATGCTAAATGAAAAATGGCAATTTAATTGGTACCAATCTACAAACAAATTGCAAGAAAATAAAAAAAGATATCCAACCATGGACAACCTCTTTCAGACAGATCAGAACAGAGGGAATAATTTTAACTGGACTTAGAATTGGACATGCAGCCTTTACCCATGGCTACCTAATGAGAGGCCTGGAACCACCATTTTGTAAAACATGCAACACATCACTTACACTAAAACACATTGTAACAATTTGCAGTCTATACTCTGACACCTGAACATAATAGACCTTCCAACATGTCTGACGCACTTTCAGATTACGAAGAGCAGATACAAAAAGTATTTGAATTCATAAAAGACATTAAATTTTTTCAACTAATTTAATTCCATCTAAAGCCGCTAATGACCGGCTTGTGTAGATGCGGAATGTAACAATAAAAACAAATTAAATAGTCTATTGTCATTTAAAGACAAAATTAAGTAATTAAATTTCCTTTTGGTTGGAATCAATAGCCACGCTTCCGTTTTTTATTGGTATCTATATGTGAATACAGGGCTATTGCTTACCTATTCTGTTTTGTGGACCATTTGTTAGCTTTCGAGACAAATGAATATTGGAAGGACATAAGCTCCTATAACAATCGATATGTATCCTACTTTGATGGATTTTTGTTTGTTTTGTATTTCATTATAATTTAAACATTTTCCATACTGGCTCTTGTTTTCCGAGATAGGTGACGCCAATTAAAAACCAAAAATATAAATCAAACGTTGTTAATCTTTGTGATGCCCTTTAATTTGAGAGGCTAGTTACTTTTGATTTTTAATTTTAAGGAAATAATATAATAATTTGGGTATTGTTTCTATTTGGTGTTATATTCCTTTTCTACAATGGATATTAATAGTGTGCGAACATTTCATTCTTTGTTTAGACATATTAATATTTGTATTTAAAGAAACATAAATAAAAATTAAGAACATCCATAGAATATTTTTTCCATTTTATTTTTAATCTTTGTTTTAAATACCACTTTACAATAAGTCACTCACCTGTTCTGACGATGGCACTGTACGGCTAAGTCACTGGGGCCAGAAGGGAACTCAATAAAGACATTAGCTTTAATACAGTAGTTTAGAGTTGCTCGTTAAGTTAAATATTATTGCTCAAGTGCCCCCCTCCTTCCCAACAATCTCACACTTAAATAAAAATATAAACCTTTGGCCCGTCGACTGATTTACGACTTGGGACTGTAATGCCTCTTTTATGGGCACTGCTCTCGAGAGTACAGGTGCTCAGGGCTTTTACACAAACACATGTAATCCTGCCATGGCCCAATTAGCATAATTGCCTCTAAATAACTTTCTCCTTTACATTAATGATTTAGATATACACTTTTCCGTGATTCTTCTTTGAGAGGGATAAATGTTTTGGAAGAGTATAAATCATTTTTCTTAGGCCGAACATGTATTGTAATGTTGAATTATATGCCGACCAGCCATGAACAATGAAATTTAAAAAATATATACAGAAACAAATTAACATTTCTTAGAATTTATCTATTCCGGAATCTAAATTTGTTTTATCTTTGTAGCCGGCGGTTCAACTCAAGCATATGGATCATCGTCGCCACAATTAAGTGTACCCAAACTTTCAAAACTAGAATATTACAAATTTAGACTAAAAAAAAATCTGACTATTTATTATCCTAGATAATTAAAAAAACGTCTAATTTTTTATTTATTAAAATGAAAAAAAGTCTAAAAATAAAACTTGTAAAATAATATAACCCATGAAGGATTTTGAGTTCTGTGAATGGTCAGGAAGTAAGTTATCTAGACTAGCAATAAGAAGGGGCTCCACCAAAAAGTTTATCCCCCAGTCCAATTAAGGATTTATCATACATTCTAGGAGGGTCTTCAGAACCTTGGCTCATTAAACAGGATAAATAAACTATTTGATACTGCTGGAATCGAACCCAGGCCGGGAACTAATCCATAGCCTTGCCAAATGAGCTACCGACAACATTAAATAAATAATAAATTAAAATACATTTATACCAATTGAATTGAATAACGAATGATTTAATTTACAAATATATACATTCGCTTATCAACTGCACTAAATTTAGATATTTAATTTTTTTTTTCTCTATAAAAATATATCTGCGCCTGTCAACTTATTGTTGACAACCAGCAAACGTGATGGCGATACATAAAATAATGACAAGACAGGCATGGGGCAGAAAAGTACTCAGCAATACCTCTTCCATAACTTGTTCCAATTACTTAGGTTGTTTAAGGAAGGAGATCTCTCATCCAACGCCTTTTTGGTCTCCTGCTGTATTTTAAATTTAAAAATTAAAATCTCTATTTCAGTCGGTTTTTCAATCATTCAGGCAGACATTGCCCAAAACCAGACACTTCTTTTATTCTTTTCATTATACCTTAATTTGGTGTCTTAAGATTTTAATTTTTATAAATTAGGGTCCTTTATTTCACCAACATTTTATTTTAATTCGACTCTTGCTTTCTCAAAACACAAATCATTTGTACCATTAATTTTCAATCATTGCTTTTAAAGAGATTTTTTCCAAGCGGCAAAGTTTGAAAACAAATTTAGTCCGCCTTGGTTTGGAATTTCAATCATCGATGCGGGTCCATTTAATAATTTAAATGTTATCATTACACATGTACAAGTGACATTAACTACCTCATCTGTAGTGCTATGCATATCAACTATACAGCATTTTTATAAGAGATGTTTTTGGAAATTGCAGTCATTAGAAGGACACACGAAAAAAAAATTATTTTCTTTGTGCCGAAGTCTTGGTCTAAGTTTCTTCAGTGCTGCTCTTTCAACATATCGGACGAATCAACATTTTCTTTACAAAACATTATCTGAGGATTATATTGTGGGCACGGAAGCGAAAATTGCTGTGTCCAACAGTGTAACAAAAGTAGCATTGCATATTCACACTTCATTAAATGAAAGGAATTTTCTTCTGTTAATAAATCACACATTTTCACCTGGAAAACATCAAAAAGTCAATCGGTGCCTTATTAGGCTACATAAATAATTTGATAGGGAAGATCATTTATTCCAAGCAGGTAGGTATGTTGTTTTTTCATCATCCGTAAAACAAACATCATATAAAAGCCACAATATATCCTCAATTACATTTGCCTGAACGCCGGCGATATAACATCAAACCCTGCTGATCATCGAAAATTCACTCGTATCCTTTTACGGAGTAAACGCACCCTCGCCGTGAAGTCGAGAAAATGGCTATAAAAAAAAGGCCTTAAGTTATTCCTCCGAGAGATAGGACACGTACAAGACATTGTTTCCGGAAAGGCTGACGACAATTATGTACACTACGGACTAGGGATCCGTTGATGGTTCATAAAATGCCTAAGAGTCGGCCATACATTATTCAAGATGGCCAACGACGAACACAGCCTCCTTGATAAAACCTCTCCTGGAGATCGTTGTTATAAGAGGGTCCTAAAGTAGGGTTAGCTCCTTCCGTTATGGCTGCTTCCCTTTTATTTTCTAGGGGTTGGGGACAAGGGTTGTTGTGAATTCCACCGCACTTAAGGGTCTCTTATTCTTTGGTAATTTAGGAAGACACGATAAACAATTATGTTGTAATTTATTACAGGGAACGAAATTTAGAAGATTGAGCAGAATTTAGAGTAAAAAAAAAAGTAAATTTTTGATTTTTATTTTTCATAAAAATACTATTATTATATGTACTGTATACTTACCGCGTGTGACATAATATCAAAAGGTCTTTTGTAACAATTTTACATGTTTATTCTATACGGACAATAGGTGACAATTTGTAATCTGCAACTGCTATAAGTAGTCTACTAAATAGGAAAATAGCAGAGGGGAATAAAAAATAAAATATAATACTTAAATCATAAAGAAATAATACATTTGTATGCTCTTCTGTAAAAAAACTGCATTTTTTTTTTCCATCGATAGCGATATTTGTATAGTATATGATATTCCGTTAATAATTGATATATATTTATTCTCATTATTTTGCAACTTTAATCTACTAGTACTCAATGATTTGGATCTGAGCAAGTAATGATTTAAGGTATAATTTTTGAGTTAGGAACATTACTCTCAAGTTAACATTTATCTATGAAAAAAAGTGTGCACAACACATCATCTTTCTCCTCAAAAGATCGCTTACTCTTCAGGATTCTAACTTTTTTGCTAAGGTCGATGTTAGAGGGCATGATTGCCGATCAAGTTGGGGTGTGAGACCCAGAGTGCTCGGTTTTAAACGTTGTAAGTTCGATTCCCGGTTCAGTTAATATTTATTTCTCTATGGCCACGAGAAATAAATCTTAACACACCTACTAAACAAAAACGCGCCGGCTACCTCAAGGTTGCCGTTAGGGGTTGGGAAAAAGGACTACAAAGTTCATGTTGAAGATCAGTCCGACTAAAATCTGCAACGCTATAGTTATTTAATATACACCACATTAATTTGTGAGCTCTGTTTCAAACATTAAATTATTTAAAAAAAAAATTTATTTGTATTCATTTTGACATAGGTAAGTGGTTATTATAAATTGAGAACATTGCTATAACATAAAATGTAATTTAATCTTTGAAGTGGCTGTTATAAATATGTAAAAACTACTTGTTTTTCAAGTCCCCATTATAAAAAATAAAAATAAAAAATAAGATAAAATAAATATCTTCAAACTTGGTTAAATATTTCAAGTCCGGTGAGTTAGGTACTTAAATTTTATAGCAGGGTACAATTTTGAAAATATTTATTTCCTGCAATCACTGTACTTGTTCAAGATGTTTGAAAAAATTAAGACCTAACGAACTTCTTAGAGTATTCAAAAAATTAATGTGAGGAATAAGGTATTGTTAATATATTTTCTCATTGCCTATTTTCTTTACTTCAGTTATAATAGAAAATATGTATTAAAATAATTGTATTAATTTGACTTTTTTTTTATCTATTGCTTAGTACTGATATTTTGTAATGACACTTTTCCTTTATGTTGTTTACTGGTTTATTTCCACAAGACTGCAAAAAGGGGACTCCTAGTTTTATCTTTTACGAAGGCTAGGTTGGTCGCAATGATCAAAACAGTGACGACTTGTAATCTGATGGTGCAATCAACTAAACGAGTTTGTCGCCGCTTGATAATGGGTTGCTTAGAATTGATCTGCACTGTAATGAAAAATCAAAAAACAAACGCAAATGGCTAAGTGATTCGCAAATCATTTATGGAGTCGAGTCGAAGCAATACTCGGTTTTATGTTCATTGTTTTATCGTGAGTCGGAGAAATAATTGCATGGAAACTGTTGGCCTGGGTTGCGATAAAGATTAAGGATTTGTAAAGGTTCTGTAGGTGCTTCAAAACATTTACGTTAGAAGAGATATGTTTCTCTAGATAAGAGATTGAACAAATTGTTTTTTGTATCTTAATATCAAGAGCAGGGTGGGATCAACTATTTAGCAGAAGCAGCAAATGCTGTGCGCAACATGTTATTGGTACCGCGGCTAGCCTAATAGTAATATAAGCATAAGTTGAGGACAGGATGGCCTAGTGTCCCAGAGTGCCAGGTTCTGAACATTGTGGGTTCGATTCCCAACTGTGTCGTATATAACCTATTTTGAAATGTTCGAGGAATAGTTCACGCCAAACGGCACAATATTTTTGTAGGTCAACGTTTTTCTCGATTTCGAGATCAATCGTTATCTTACGATTCAGCTGGAAAGAAAATGAGTATTTACGAGTTTTTAGTACCTAATTAAATAGACAAAGTTTGCCGATCTCCAGATTGAAAATTAACAAAAGCACCTTGGTACGTGACTAACAAAACTCTACATACTGACCTCCATTGTCCTACAGTTGACCAACATATAACGATCCTTTATCAACGATTTTACACAAATTTAAATGGACATAATAACAGACTAATAAGAGACATGGCCACAGCTGACATACCCCAGAACATGAGGAGGAGACTAAAAAGGCGTTGGATGAGAGATCTCCTTCCTTAAACAACTGAAGTAATTAGAGTTAGGGAAGATGTACTGCTGAGTACTTTCCTCCGCCATGCCTGTCATGTCATTATTTCATGTATCGCCAACACATTTACTGATTGTCAACAATAAGTTTACAAGCGCAAATACATCTTTTTTAGAAAAAAAAAAAGTCCCAATTCCAAGTGTTTTCGTAAATGAAATAGTTGTAGGTTACGATGAGATGAAGCTATTCACAAAGTTTCAGGCGGATGTCAATAATTTGATAAAAAGGGGTGTGTACCACGGACTAGTATTTAATGAGGCTGTGTTTGTGAAACCAGTCGTTTCTATGAGCTTTGATTTTCTTTTCTTATTTTTTATAGTTGATCGTTATTTGTGATAACTCCATATTATAGAAAATAAATTAACTAATTAAACTTTTTTAGGTTAACTATGGGTTAAAGTCTATCAACTATTATAGGGGTAATAGAGCATCCTTGAGAAATACGGGTTAATGCTATCTTAGTTGCACAGGCGGATCTACGGAGGGGGCTTTCGGGCTGAAGCCCCCCCAAAATGGTAAAATATAACCACGTTTTACAGAAAAAAGTATTAAAAACTATCTCTTTAAGTATTCTTGTTCGTGTAATTATATTTAATAGGACTTCAAGAACCACTTAAACACCATTTCATATCGGTAATTAATTTCATTATTTTTTTTTTCAAATTAATTATCGTTATATGTATATGAAAAAAAAAAATCTTTCGGGCTGAAGCCCTCCACCCAAAAATTAAATCCTGGATCCGCTAGTGCTTTGTTGTAATTGTATTTAATTGTGTTTGTGGTTCCGAATGTATGCTTCGGTCTCTTTCCCATGTACCGCACCTAAATGATCATGGATAAATATTATGCTTTATATATTTTTCTCTCAGTGATTGAAACCGTCCTTGGTTTGGGCCCTCCTACTCGTATACAATATAATATAGCTCGTTCCCAAAGAATAACTTAAATGCACAGCTAATAAGAACATAAAATCTGGTTGTATTTACATGCAGAATAAGAGACAAAGAGGATATAGAAAAAAAAAATAGAAATTTGTAATTAAACAACCGTATTCAAATGAATATGTTGAAATGATAATATAAATCAACAATATTAATTGTTTAAAAATGTGAATAACAATCATTAAACGTGTAACTATATAATGAAAAAAAAAACTATAAAAAAGTAACAACACTAAACATTCATGAGAAAATAAATTATTTGAACTAACTAAAAAAGAAATGTGTACATTTTAAAACGATTTAAAAATAACATCTTGACATTAAGAAATTAACTTGGATAGAAATTTTCAGTTTTAAATTTCAATATAATATTTATAAATCAACATATTTTTATCCGTAAGTATTTGCGATTAAACTAATTATTTCATATCGGTAGCGAATAACATGTATTCATGATTGATTTTGTTTTATGGGAATTGATGTCTAGAAATAGGTATTGTGAATATTTACTTTTTAAATGAATTATTTTGTTTAGAAAATTAAAATTATATTTAAATATTATCTGGTATAATATTTTATGGACACTAACGAAATGAAAATAACTACTGATTTAAATATTTTTATTAATACGATAGCGTAGATTGAATTAAAATGTTTTTTTCCGACAAGGTATTTTTAAATATCAACAATCATGAGTTAACATAATTTGTTGTAATTATGTGGTAAAACATCTACCATCATGAAACATTAATACACTCACACATGATAATTAATTATCATATCGATAGAAACTCGGTAAAGTGATTTGGGGACCCATTTATATTTTTCAACAACGAATCATGAGCAATCAGTAATTTTTATTTTATTTTACCGTTCATACATTATTTGCAGCAGGCGAAGACCAGACCATACAGGTCTTTTGTTAAATATTCTCTTACCTAGCAGATGCCCTCCTGTCTCTCTATCTTTCCCACGTAGGCCTCCAATTTCCACGGACGACTTGTATTTCGAGATGGCCGACCGTACCCCTAACCACCCCGGGGAAGTGTGGGGGTCCGTCAGAGGTTGAAGAGGAAACGATAAATTTCAGTTGGTCTGACTGCTACGTGTTTTATGAGCCGTGGTATTCTTGGCAAGGTCCAACGTCCTCCATTTGGCGTTCTCGCTATTTATATACATGTTTTCGAAGGGCGTATGTATGTTATGATAACTATACCGACTACAATAAAACTATGATATATATATATATTATAAAATTTTAATAGTTATGGATTTATGTTTCGTAATATGTTACATGTGCAAAATCATAGAATCATATTTGAATGGCTCCATTTTTTTTTTCCTTTTTCAATTGACAGATATAAATATTTATGTCGATTAAAAATTAATATCCTTAAAACAAATCAATGTTTTGTCTATGTCTTACTTACGTAAACTAGATAGTTAATTAATATGTTTTAATTATAGGAAAAATATGACTTGCCAGTTTTTAAAATTTCCAAATAGGCAATAATTTTAATCTCTATAGGGTATGTTAGAGTTATTTTACTTTAATTATTTTTTAAACTTCTTGATTATTATTTACTTGTTATTTTTCTTCTGCTTTATTTTATTAATTTATATTTTCTGTAAAAATGGTGTAAATTAACTTTCCTTATTATAACCATTATCCATGTTGTGTTAGAATGTTATATTACCCAATAAAATAATTTTAAAAATCACTACCACCAAGAAGATTTATAGTTTTGTCAAAAACGTCTTACAAAATACAGACATAGCTAAGAGAATTTTTGTTTTTTTAAAATTATTTCGCTTTAATTATTATAGTTATAAACTTCTCCGTTAGACATTTAGAATCTTTAGAGTCTCCTTTTTCTATTTAACACTTTAAAATTGAAAAACACATTCAGTTATGCAGATATAATCTACATTTGAAAAAAAGCACCTTTTTGGATTAGCGATGGACACCCGAAATTCATCCCGAATTGTTCTAGTAAAAGACAGTGGGACGATACCAGTAATGGACAAACCTCAGAAAAAATCTAAAATCTTTATTTAACTATAAAGATAACGATAAAGATAAGATACTATAAATGTTCAACTTATTCTCTGCAAAACTGTTCGTAGGAAGGTATGGAACACACTGATCTCAAGAGCACTATACAAACAACAGTGGAAGCCATTTTAAAATTTACTTTTGGGAACTTAGTCCATAGAGAGCATTGTTCTTCAATCGAGAAAAAAACTGGAACCTTTAAATCAACAAGAAAGTTTATTATTTACATTTAATGTCTAACCTGTCCGTCACTGGGGCCTCTATCCATAACCGGTGCGTTCACTCTAGGTTGTTATAAACTAATTATGTACGTTCTTCTAGGCCTTAGCCAGCAAATCGATTTTATTAATCGATTTTAGTTTCCTTATTTTATTTATTTATGTACCTTATTTGCTATCAATTAACATTATTTTTTTTTACTTCAAATTATTGGGGGAGGGAGGGGAAGGGAGCAGTCTTCACCTATACTTACATATCTAGTAACATTGATTTGTCTACTTTACTGACTTGGATTTCCTCAATTTAGATTTTCAAGTGACAGTTGTACGTTAAGGAGTTACAGACTCTTAATTAGAAAAGTAACAATTAAAATATTTTTAAAGGCACGCAGGATGTTCCCACAGTTAATTGTATAACTGATAGTTGTTTTAGACAAATGACGAAACACAAATGATTTTTAAGAAGCTTCATAATAATACGCCATAAATTACCGTAAATATACACGGAGAGATTAATAAGTGTAAAGATAAAAGGAGTGGGGTCTTCGGGGTAGACATTCCTAATAGTTTTATGGGATTTAATTACCTCACTAATAGCGGTAATAAAGTACCGTTGTCCCCCGCAAACTGTAATCTAGTTATTACATCTTTTATTGCTCTCTGGAGATTATCACTGTCTCCATTATTTGCCAGTATGCCTTCCGCCAATTAGTAAATCAATTGGGTTGAAGTTTAAATGTTGAAATTGTATTTGTTATTGCGATTATTTATTTGCATGCGTTACTTTGCTGTTCCAATGGTTATAAAAAATACAACAAGCAAAAAAAAAAAAAGATGGCTTAACAGTTCACTCAATTATTTTCAATTTATGCTTCTCAGATCCATTCATATTTACAAAAAAACATAGTTAATGACACTAATTAATAATAGAAATTGAATGAGTGAAAAATTAAAAGAATACACTGGATTTTTTTTAACCAAATGATTTAAATAACCGAGTGTTATGTAACGCTATAGCTTTGTTTTTTCATTCTACATATAAACTCTCCAAACTAGAAAAAAAACGTATGATTAGATTTCCTTTTCCAAAGATATTAAGCAATAACCTTTAAGTTTAGAACAAATTTTCCGTTTTGACATTTCATAATTGAATAATATTACACTTTGTCCCAACTTAGGACATTAGTAATTATGATATAGGGGTTCATTAACACTCTATATACAATAAATTAAAAAAAAAGAAACAATGTAATAATATTAAACATTTTTATAAACAAAAAGAAACTTGAACTAATCAAAATAATAATTTAAATACATGCTCATTTATTTGCTTGAAGTAATTTAAAGTAAATACCCTATAGGGTAGAGGCGATTACAAATAAAAAAAAAAATGCCTCTTATATTTTATTTTAATGAATTAATTATAATAATATTTCAGAGTTTTAAATACCCACACATTTATAAACGTTTTTAATAATATAGTCATTATTTTGTAATTTATATTATTTTAAATTTTGGCATCGAAATATAACTATTTAATAAAGTTTGAGAGATAATTAACAGCAGACAACATGGATGGAAAGTTAATTGGTAATTACAGTCACATTAGAAAACATAAATAAAAGTAAACACATACTATTTTGTTTTATACTGACGTTTCATACGAGCTACCCTAATGAAGACCTGAAACCTATAAAAAATTGTTTATTTTTATTTTTGTTTCTCACTATAACTGTATCTATTCCTTAACTTATACATACCATATAATAATTTATTATTTTTATTTATTATTTGTACTTTGATTTTTCAATTTCTTCTACAACGACCATATAATTTTTGTGAGAGAACCGAAAATTGATAGCAATATTTTAAAACCCTTAAAAGTGGTGGGTCTGTGAACACATTTGGATAATGAATGGTTATGAATCATTCATGTAAAAAATTATATATTTTCTAAATTAATCTGAATATAGTAAATTGAATATTATATAAACCATTATAAATCAAAAAATTGGTCAATAAAAATTTTTTATATAAGTAAAAACTTTATATTGTCGTCATTCTCTTTCAATATTTATTGGAAGCAAATCACTATAGTAAAATATAAAAATTAATAAAAACAGCCAATGACCCTCTAGGGTAGAGGCGAATACAAATTAAAAAAAAAGAAAAAAAAATTACTTATGTTCTAATCTTTGATGAATCCGAATCGTAAATTAATTATATTTACTCTAAAATAAAAAATTTAATTTTTAATTTGTAAAGGCTTTAACTCCGAGACCAACAACCACTGGGTTTTATTTTTTATGAAAGAAAAAAGATAAAGTAAGTAAAAAATAATAACAAAATAAAATAAATGAGTTAAATATGAAAAAAAATAAAATAATGTAATATATATAAAATAAAAATTAATTAAATAATATTTAGCGCGTTGATTGTTTTTGGTACTTGTTTGCTTTTCAGTAAATTTCAGTTATTTTTTATATAAATGCCTTCAGAATTCAATATATATATATATATATATATATATATATATATATATAGTAAAAATTAATTAAATAAAAGTTCAAACTAGAATTTACTAACAAAGAAAGAAAGCTGGGGTTCCAATTAAGTGGAATAAGCGACGGTGTGGTTGCCAAGGGAGCAAGCAGATGGAGGAACCATGGACCGGTTTGCCTCGCCTGCGATATGATTGGACGAAACCCAACATGGCCCCCCCAATCCCGATCGGCCATGTTGTTAAGGGTCCTCCCACTTAAGGATGAAAAGGGCTTTCCTTGTTTCTAATAACATTTCTCCAAATATGTTTTTTCCAAAAACGTAATTCGTAACATGATATCCATATAATTTGATCTCAAATACAACCAGAAAGGTAAGAAGTACGGCTTCTTGAGTACTTAGGTATCCATGCTATAAACACCAGCCATTTAAAAAAAACAAATAAAGAGATTTATGTTGGGAAAGTTACTGGATTAGAGACTAAAAATATACATTCATTATAAAATAAGCTATATTGGTTAGAAAAAAAAAATAGGGTTTGTTTGTAATTATGAAACGAAGTTATAGTTTATTCAACATTTGTTTCATAGACTAATTCATCATTTATTATTTTTATTTTGATGGGAATATATATTCATGACATTAATTATTAATATATAATAATCACTCATATTTATATTATTATAAAATACAGTAATTGTTTTACATAATTACATATTTTAAATTATCAGCAAAGTATTCATCTTGGTATGTGATATTGATACGCCCATACTTTTAAAATATCCCACGTTCAATTATATATACATATATTTATATTTTTATTTTCACAAATCTATAGTTTTTCATTATGTAACATTTATTTTTTTATTTATTGAATATTAATACATTCTGTCACATTGAAGGGCATTAGTATTAAGGCTACATGAATCATTCACGCAATATGTACTTCGCGATCATATGATAGCTCTTTTTAATGTTAGTAAAAAATTAAAATTCTAACTGATCAAAGTTATTATAAATGATTACATTTTTTATTATTATATTTGATTTAATAACATTCTGAGTGAAATAATATTTATTAGCTCAAAGCAGCAAAGCATTTAACAGTCTGGTAAATTAGTAATCGTGACAATTTTTATAAATAAATATATGTAGAAGTATTTCATCCAAGATAATTTTTTTTAATAATAATACAATTTAAAACTGTAATAATAATACCGTTTGATGTAAACACGTCATTTTGTTACTTGCCTCGTCACTGAAACATGATGATTAAAAATAAAACGCTGTCAAAGGTTTGAATCTCGCCCGGAATATAAATTTTTCGGTCAGTCATTCCGCCCCCTGACATGTCATTTGAGCTCCACTAAGCTGTAGAAAATTAACGACCTTTGCACTCACAGATTGGTTAATTCTCGTAAATCACATGTCAGGTTGTCGTTCTTGCACATTGGAAATATGCGTTGTTAAGACCTCGATGGCGTTTTGCAGGTCATGGGAAAAGCTTTTAAACCATACTTGTTTACCTGAATTATGTATTGGAAACTGAGAAAATGTGTTTTTGCATACTTTCAAGCAAAAATATATATTTTTTTTCAAACCAATATAACTTATTTTATAATAAATGTATATATTTTTTAGTCTCTAATTCAGAATCTTTAATGTCTCTCCCAACATACATCTGTTTATTTGTTTTTTTAAGTGGTTGAGCATTATACCATAGATATCTAAATACTTAAGAAACCACACTTCTTACCTTACTGGTTGTATTTAAGATAAAATTATATGGATATTAAGAAATTTTTTTACTCGTTACCTCTGTCTGTTGTCTGTTATTCAGATAGGTATAATAACCTACTAAATTTTTTTGTTAGAATCGTTAATACCCTTAATATGTCCACAGTCAGTAATTTTGTGTTCGAATTGTTTAAAATTATTAATACAGTACCTGTTCACTGAAATTTTGGTTTTGATAGCAAGTATCGAATTTCTAAATTTCAAACCTTTGAATTATTTAAAATGAGGAGAATATATGACGAGCGATCCAACGAAACTCACTAACTTAAGTACAAAAATAGTTAATTCTTGACTTGAGGCAAAGTATATCACCTGGTTGTATTTTAATAAAATATTCAATTCTAGCTAGTAATAAGAGCGTATAGATCTTGAGTAATTTATCACCCTAAAACTCCTATCCTATCCTACCCCCTCAAGCTAGCAATAGAAATATTGTTAGATGTTCAAAAGTATTGCGAACTTTAATTTATTCGGTTTTCAACTTGGCGACTCAAATTTTCACAGTGTATAGAGATTGATGTAATAGTGCAATTATTTGTTTTCAATAGCGGTTATTGGGGTTTATTTCCAAAAAAAGGATTTTTGTAGGTTTTTTTTTTAATGCAACGATACCTGAATTTCTTAATTATAAAAAAAAAATAATCATGAAAAGCTTTTTAAACCTTTGTATTTTATGGTAAATAAAAAGTTGATTTTATGTACTCAAATTTTAATATGTTTTCTCTCCTGATCATACAACAGTGTTCCTCTCCAGACTAAACCTTAATTAACTTATGCTCATTCCAAAACGTGCCTCATTCCAATGCGTGAAGTTTAATTCAATCCAAACGCGGTTATATTTAAGTTTAAATGTTATTTAATTTAGTTATCAAAATAATTATTGATTTTAGTTATTTTAGTCCTGTAGATTTTTCAATGATGACTAGGATTTACTTTGGAAATTTGTAAATGGCACTTTCTAAAAGGCAATTAATTTCTAGTCAGGGATGGTTCAATACTTTAAACGGGCATAGACCCTAAATGGTAAACTTTTGAGTGTTTCCCACCAAAAAAAGTTTTACTTAGAAGGCTTGAATTTTACATTATTTCTAGATTTTATCGATTATTTTATGGAAGATTTTTCAAAAACATTTTCAGTCAAAAGAGACCTCGGGGTTCGTTTGGGACCTAAGTTATCCGGGTTCAAACGCGTTAAGAACACTTACCATTTAATCCGTCCCTTGCTTTTAGGTTCGATTTACAGTAAAAGGCGTTTCTAATAAAATCAATTTGTTTTGAATTGAAGTTTTTATGGTAGTATCAATAATATAAAATAGTTTATGTACCTATGATATACTCACGACATTTATTGAATGTTTTCCTGAATCCTAGGAAACGTTAAACTATTTGGAAAATGTCAGTAAATGCCAGTCGCTCTTTGAAAATGCTGCGTGGGCCGTACAGTTATTCATATTATCGCTCGACCTTTTCGAAACTTCTGATATCTCTCCAGTTTCGAAAACTCAGATTGGGGTTGGCAGCGATAAATTCTAAAGTTTATCCTTTGACGTAGTATTTCGAGATAGCTATGAATACTTAATTTAGTATTTCCGCCATCAAAAAGGATATTCTTTAAGGATATTTATGAAATGAAAACAGGCCACCGGCTTTCAATGCACCGTTATTCTGAATAGAAATTTAAAATTTATACGATTTCCAGTCCGCTCTGAACCATTAGCAAGGTAAATCACGGGTTGTCAAATAAAAAAATTCTGCTATTAATGGTGACATTAAATATACCACTCTCTTCAACATATAAATAAAACAATTAATCAAAATAAGCATTCTAATTAACATTAATTGCCTATATGTTATTTTGAGTGTAGTTGATATGGGTAGCTTCAATCGATAACATACCAATATAGCTTAAACCAAAAAATATTGAACTTTCTTTTTGTTGCATTCTTGTAGAATATTTTTATCAATTAACGGTGGTCATTCTATTATTCGATGAATAGTAAGATTAAGATGATCTTTAATTTAAAGTTCGATTTATACAATTTATAGATATGGATTAATAAAATGATATTAGATATAATATTACTAAATTGAAACATAAATCTAAACACTTTATAAAAATATTTCAATAGCAGCGCTACTTATAGATATAAATAAATACAATTACATTGTGAAATAAGTAAAAATAGTTATATTTTATTTTAT
This sequence comes from Nezara viridula, assembly GCA_928085145.1. Lineage (NCBI taxonomy): Eukaryota > Metazoa > Arthropoda > Insecta > Hemiptera > Pentatomidae > Nezara > Nezara viridula. Next base: position 71,317,815 of record OV725082.1, read on the forward strand.
ATATCATTTATTTAATTTTCGAATATTTTCAATATAAAAGAAAAAAACATTGCACTGAGAAAATACCTTACATACAATGTTACCAAAATCTAATAATTAGATAATTATTTTATTAATCAAACTCCCAAATACAAAGGAAAACAGGTGCGTCTTAAATTATATGTAGGATAATACCAAATTTTGGATGATGCCGGAACTAAAATAATTTCTGTAATATATTAAAGTTGTTGTATGTCGAAAAACAAATAAATCTTAATTTAAGACTGCCTAAGTATTTACTTATTTAGACTTAGTTCCAGTCTTATCGTTAGTAAAATAAAAAAATAAATGATATTTATTTATATAAATATTTAGTGAACAACTAAATTACTAACAGCTTTAATAGTCCAATACTAACACTGTAACTTAGCAAATAGTGATCCAATTGAAGTTTTTTTTTTATATTTCATATTTCCATATTTTATTTTTACGTTATTTTTATATTTCTTATTTTACTTTATTGATTGGCTTCATATAAAATTTAGTCATATTTAAAACAAGCATCCAAAATTTTTAGTAAAATGTTTAGTATTAGAATTATTTTTAAGAACATAAAGAAAACTGATGAGGTTTACATCAGAACCTGCTTAATAACTGCATTAAGTGCTTAATAACTGCATTAAGTGCTTAATAACTGCATTAAGTGCTTAATAACTGCATTTAAAAAATGAAGGAGGAGAGGTCGTCCTCACGCGGCTAAGGATTGGACATACAAGACTGAAACATATCCACCTCATAACAACAGATCTTATCCACAGATGTCAAATATGTGACCAATCATGAACCATAAAACAGATTTTGGAAGAGTGCCCTTTTACACCGCAATGTTAAAAGATCTCGGAATACCCCATAATATATCAGCATCCCTGGGAAACCAAGAAGAAATCATTACCAAAGTTATGAAGTTCCTAGACAGAAAAAAAATATAAAACATATATGACAAGTTTATAACTAAAGATCCTTTGAAGATCTATTAATTTTTTTTTTAATTTTAATTGTTCATTGATTTATTAATTTCAATTCATTTATTGATTTTATTGCTATTTCTTTTTTTTTAAGTTTATTTATTTATCTATTTTATCTTATTATCTATAAGTGTCTATTATTATCATTATTTATTTATGTTATTCTTTTATTTATTTTTTTTATTATTTTTTTTTATCCTTTTTATTTTATTTTTTACCAACCATCTGAACAGTATAAAAGTAATGTTATTTAGTTGATCAGGCACTGATGACCTGGATGTTTTTCGGCTAGACATCGAAACAAACAAACATATAAAATAAGTAAAAAATTTACTATCTTTGCTAAGATTGGTCCAACTTTTTTAATATTATAGAAAATTTTATTATCTTACATATGACGACCGAAAATGCGGTCATTAGAATCGGGTGTTTCTTTAATTTTCCTGAATTTTCTCGGTGATTTAATACATATACATACAGTTTCTTGAGGTGAAGAATTTAGGCAAGTTACATCAAAATCTATTCATCCGTCCAAAAGATACGCAGGTTAATGGCTGAAAATATTTTTTACTTGAGAAATTTTAGGAATCTTGAAGGTATGTTTAAAACTAAATATGGGAAATTTTAACCTATTTTTGAAAAATAATTAAAGTACACAGCAGTGGTAGAAGAGTAAAAATAAATAGTATTATGATGGATACAATTTATTATAAATATTCATTCATGCCGAATGGATTTTTCTTTTACGAGGATAATCTGATGAATTTAATTTCTTAAGAGATAAGTATTAATCCAAAAATAAATAATAATGGAACTACATTATATCGAATCATCTATCTACAAAACATTCTAGTCAAGATGTAATTTATCTTGTGCTGATTATATTAATAAAGATCACAAAAACTAAGTAGACTATAATTGATATAAAATAATATTATATATAGAAACATTTATCTTGATAAAATAAATATAATAAAATGAAACATTTATAATAAATGATAACAGAAAATGTTTTATAATCCTAGTATTACAAATAACCTGTATGAATGAATACACGTCAGCATTTATTGCATACAATGTACCACAATTAGCGTTTAATGACGTAGGGTCTGATATTGTGTTACTAGTTTTAACTACATGCTCTGGCATCAGTTATTATACCGATGCGGGCATTCAATTAAAGTTTATTTGTTCTTGTGGGAATCGGATGTGGCTCCAAACAGCCCTTATGTCCGAAAGATATATCTGTACATCGGACGTAAAGGATACCATATTCATTTTTTTTTATTATTAAATAATTTAGTAACTAAGAAACAATTTCTAAAACCTCGAAATTATGGAACATTGGCTCCCTGAACAGATACAAAAATTTGACATGGTTTCCTTTAAGCCGTACGGGTACAAATTTGGTAACTAAGAAAGAAATTTTAATAGCTTGGAGTTATGGAATATTAGCTGCTCTGAAAAATATGGGAATATTGCTGTTTACCTCAAGGTTACAGATATTGCGTCAGCATTAAAAAATATTTTCGCCAAGCGTTATTAATCGTGCGCAAGAAACGTTTGTAATGTAATTTCTAACGTTTAAAGAATACGTAACACATAAAATAGCTGATGTGGCGTAATTTTTTAGATCCTAAATAAATTTAATAGTTATGGCTAATTTATATTAAGCAAATATAATCTTCAAATTACAATACTTAATTTTAATTAATATATTTTTTCTCGAAAATTAAAAATTAATTTTACGTCATATAATTTCGTTGCAATATTTTCTTTTATTATAAGTATTGATGAGAGTACTTTTGTAGATACTCCATTGCTTTTTAATTTATACTCTTTAGCAGTAAAACTCATTTATAATTTTCTAAAGATTATTTTTTTCAATTCTTATTTATATGAAAAATGATGTATTAACAGTTTGATTTCTTTTGTGGAAATTTCAAAAAAATTACATAAAATAAAAAATGATCTCTAGTGACACTGAATTAAGCAACTGACGTAAATAAATTTAAATGTTTTTTAAATATTTAATCTGAACAACTAATTAATTACAACTGTCCGTTTCTTGAATAAACGATTTTTCTAGAAAAAAAAGAGAGAAAATTAAATATCATTCTCTAGTTTCAACTGGTTAAACAATCCAAATGAAAAAAAAAAAAAAAAAAAAAAATTCAAGCTCAGAATATTCTTTACAAACAGGAATGTACATGTCTTATAATGTAAAATATAAAACTAATAAAAAATATTTAATTGATTAGTAACACAATAATGTTGATGAATATTTGTTTAAAGGTGGGTCCATTTCGAAAGTAATACGAAGTTTTAACATGTTACTAACATTTTCAAAAAAATTTCAAAACTGAATTTTTAGTTAATAAAATGACATTTGAATTCGTTGAAAATTCTAATGACATTCCGATACTGACCGGTATATAACAATAGATATAAAAAGGTATTATAAATATTTTCTGAGCCACAATGCTACTGATAATATTTTAGTGTAACCATAATACTAAACAATTTAATATCACTTCATGGAATTTGGAAAATTCAATTTGAAATTTTAAGGAAAAATGTAAAATATTGTTTTTAAAAAAATGATAAAAAGTAATAATGAATAAATAAAGTAATATACAAAATAATAAAAAATATTTCGTTACAATGATATTTAACTTATACGGTGCGAATACTGTTAATCTCAAATGATCCATTAGAGTTCAAATAACAAAGGAACGACTCACATCACCCTCTTATCTTTTAACGTAACTTATTTCTTAATAACAATGATCCCTTTATTTAATGATAAAACTCAAATACGCTTAGACAATAATATATTTGAGTGAAAATATTGATAGAAAATGTAGTATTGAAATGATTATTTAAGCTATTTCATCCCGAAACTAATAAATTAATAAATATATTAATAAACTGCAATATAATAATCAATTTGTTAATAGACAAACTAGGACTATGGTCAAACTATGATTTTATCCATAGAAAAACGTCATGGACTTACATAACAGCACTATTAATATCTGATATTAATTTAATTACGAATTTTCCTGTTTATCTAAGCATTTAATTGGTTTAGATAAAATCTATTTCTAAAATATCTCATTCATGGCTTACTTACAGATCGGTGTCCATCCACGTACTGCCCTATCCATCCCAGACACGGAGTTCGTGCCCTTGAAAACTTTCACTGGATGAATGACAAAGGGTTGAAGAGGGTTGAGCAGTTTTTGCTCTGAGGGTTTTACAAGTCATAGGTAATGAAAGTTTAACCGAAAGGGAATCTGCTTTGACATGTTTACATCCTATTTTGAATGGGTGGTTTGGTAGTTTTTGTCGTGATCAGATCGGGGGTATTGGTCCGAGAAATAAGGCGAGAGGAATATACCTAAAACGAACTAGATGGAATTCGTCCTATGTTGTAGGACTTTCCCTGGGTAAAGATCTTACACAAGTGGCTTCGTGAAGTACATATATATACACATTTATATACACGATATATATATACACGATTTGTGGTTTTATTCAGTATAGAATTATTCCATTTTAATTCAGTTTACACAAAAATATCTCATGATTAAAAAGACATAAAATATTTACAACTGAAGTCAAGCTAAATAGATATATATATATATATATATATATATATATATATATATATATATAATTTTTTTTTTGTCTTTAAATTTCTTTACTGGAACCAATTTAAGTTCTTTGTACAGACTCCAAACCCAGGAGGTTCTGATTGAGTGCATGATGCTATAAACACAATCTTTACGATAAGTTTATTTCTTCTATAGCTATATGACCTACTCCGCTCAATGCTGTTATTTTCTTCATCCGTCTGTGTCCATTCTTGAGATTTTGTTTGCACTATTTTTATTAATTTATTTATTATTATTATTATTTTAGGAATTTCTTTAACAATTCGAATGATAATTTTAAAATATTTATTTTTTTAAAGTAAAAAAAAAAAATATATTTTTATCTGTTTGGAATCAATTTATTCCAGGTCATATTTAAAAAAAAAATGTACTGTCGGTACTAATTTATTTTAATTATTTTGAAGAAACGGAATTTTATAACGCCTAGTTTCATTTATAAAAATTGTTTCGATTCTATACTTATTGTTTAGTAAACTTTAACTTAATATCGACTTAAGCTTATAAAACAAGAAAGTTTTTCTAAAATTTGTAAAAAACATAGTCCAATAGGAGGCTTATAAAAAAAAATTGAAAATAATTCGGGATTTTAAAAACAAATCATGAGCTGAAATCTTTTAAGTGTTTTAAAACTCTTAAAATTAAAGTTGATTAACAAAAGTAAATTTCATTGTATTCGAAAAAAATGTTTATCTAGTTTATTGTGCTGCTTTAGTCATTACCAAAATTAAATATTTATTTATTTGTACACAGACCCAAGTACATAGATTTACTTATATTTTGGTTATCTTATTTTATGTTATATATAGTTTTTGATTATGATTTAATGTTTATGTTCTCTCTATATATGTGTTCTTACCTCACTATAATTATTGTCCGTGTGACAGAATGTTATATTACTGAATAAATAAATTAAAAAATAAATAGTTAAACCTTGCTTTTAAAACAAAAAAAAGAAAACACGACTTTCTTAAACAGACAAAAACTTAAATTTCTTGATTTTCGGTGTGAAATCGCACTATAGCCTTAATGAACTTGTTTGTAACTCTTGAAGTTTATTATCAGCTTCTTAAATATTTCCAATTATTTGCGGTATATCCTATATATTGTGTTTAGTTAAATATCGACATAATTATCTAAAATAATCAATAAATCTGCTCTAACTTTATTGTATAAACATTACCTGAGATATGCTTGGTTGCAGATAATGAATTTTACAATTAAAATTAGTTTTTTAAATTTTAAATGTAAGGAATTTTAAAACCCACGTAACGTGTTTTTTTTTTCCTGTATATCTCAACTTATAAAAATAAAATATATTTATGTATTTATTCTATGAGTGAAAACAATTCAGCTGTATATTTCTTTAAAATATTCTTGTCCATCAGTTAACGAGAATATTTCAGGTACGTTCAGTTTAGTTCCCCAGATTTTTTGCCGTGGCAAGCTAGTTTTCACTTTTACATTCTCCATTATTGTTTTTGCCTATGTTTACCCAAATGGTGTCCGCTGTGGTATTCAAGAACAGTGTTTTTTTTTTTATAGAATAGAATCGAAAGTCAAGAAGAAAATGAGTTCGTTTAAAACTGTCTCCTTTCGAAAGTACAATGGACCAGAAACCTTTGGTTGCTTTATAACTCGTATATTTCAATTTTGAGTTATTTATCCTATATATAAACAGCAAAGCGTAGTGATTACTGATGGATTAGATATTTGATTAAATTCAGTTCATGTAATAATGTAAGTGTATCGGTAATTTAAGAGAATTTTAGAACATTCATGTGAATCTCCTCCTTGATTGACCATTGGTGTAATAACTGGCGTATTAAAGTGAATGAATCCAAATGGCATCATATTACTTTTACACTCCGACGCAACTCCTGTCTACCAGTACAAATTCATTCCATCCAGCTTCCTTTCTCAGACACATTCCGGTATCTTAGCTTTCTTTTAGACTGAAGACTAACATGGAACCCACAAACTAGACTCAAAAGACAAGAACTCAACGGCCAACTATACAGACGAACTGAAAAGAAAATCTATATCTATATAATATCTATAAGACAATGCCGAAACCTATATGGACATACGGACTTAAACTGAGGGAGACAGCAAAATTTTTTAACATTAAACGCATCCAAACCTTCTATGTAACTAGTAAAATCCTACACATTGACCTTAATATCCCATTTGTCCTAGACCTTATCCCAGAATAATTCTCAAAATTTCATCAGAACCTTACAAATCAAAAAGAACCTTATCATCGAAATCCTCTTTGCACAATACCTTCTAGCCCCACCCATCCCTACAATCCTCCTCGGAGGTTGAAGCGGGAGTGACCCAGTGATATTTTGTGAAGAAGCATATATTGGAGTTTTGGCAAAGACCAGATTTTTCACTCAATCCATGTATGTGTGATTATTGCGACTCTGCTCAACCTCTACTGGTCCTTAATACCAGTAATGCGACTGAGTAAGAGGCGCTGGGATCTCCTAGAGTTCTACCTTTCCTTCCAAGAATGGGGAAAAAGTCTCGGCTCGGAAATCTTGAGTGAATGAACGTTTTTTAGTTATTGTATAGAAGAATGTATGTATTTTGGTAGTTATTAAGATTAGTTTAGTTTCTTTCTGTTTAGTTTAGTTTATATACAATACATTTACTTTTAGTGTTATTATTTTTATGTATTATTTATTGTAAATAGAGTGTGAATGTGCTCTCTGAACACTATTATAATTGTGACAGATTATAATATTTCTGAATTAATAAATAAAAAAATAAAAAAGTGACTTAAGTTCTAGCGGTGGATCTTTGCAATTGCATTGTCGATAATTTTTAACAAATATTCTTTTTTAATACAATTATTCCTATTTTTGCTTTCTTCTTTATTGGAAATTCATAAAAAAAAATGTGGTTTAAGAAATGAAATGGATTTGTGCGATTTTTTTTTATTAGATCGCTTATACTTAATTATCAAACATTCGAAACACTGGACAGAAAAAATTAAGTAAAAAATAATTAAATGTCTAGTGGATCTGCTGAGGTTTCCCTAATGAGTCTTGTCCATTATACCAGACCTCTTGTTTGTACATAAGTGATAAATAAAACGATGAGTAACCCGATAGCAAATTTACTCAATATTAAAGTAACGGAAATGACCAGAGCGTGAAAGGACTTTGAAATTCCCAGCTGTTACTGGCCGGACAAAAATAAATCTTGCAAGGTTGTCTCATTAGAGACCGTCTGCTAACGTCTGTAATTAGCTAACATTATTTTAAAATGAGATTCAACGGCTAATAATTGAAAATTACCAGACCGAAAAAAAGAGATACCTCTTCTTTCAAAACCAATCAGAAACACACAGAAATTAAGCAGCTGTAATTTTGTTTCACTAATGATCCCTTATATTCGTATGACATGGAAAAAATTATGGGCTCTATAATAATCTGGATGGAAGGATTTTAAGTAGTTGGTAGGTTTGCGAAATGGGCATTGAACTTGTTTAGGATGGAAAACTAGTCTCACAATAATAGTCATAAACATCAGACCTGATTTAACAATCCGGGAATGAAAGACTGATTAAGAAGAAAAATTCAAACACGACGATGTTCATTTAAAATGAGCATGATAGACTTGATGATAGTTGGAGCTAAATGAAACGTTATGAAAAATGTGACTTTACGACTTAATTTTGAAGAATATTTATTTTTTAATGTTTGATAGAATTCTTTGAATCGAACTCCAATCTGAGTTTAATTTAAAACCTCATTTGAAACACGGAAGGTTGATTGATGATTATCATACTTTTCAATTTCTGAAAGGGCTTTTTTTTTTATGTGGTATTTTCAAACTAAATAGCTATATTCGATGAAAGTTTTCGTGTGAGAGATTTTACTAATATTTTGGTATAATTTTTACTGAGTGGTTTCGGGAGAGTTCATTTATTTTTTTGGAAATATTAAAACATTTGTTTAAATGAAAAATAAGTAGTAAGATCAATCAATTATGAAAAGTGGAAATATAAATTATAGTATCATAGCTACATGATACTATAACGTAAGATTAATATTGTATTTTTTTCTAGGAGCATCATAAATAACTTTTTCTATAAAGACTGAACTTGGTCTCATTTGGTATTATAAAACAGAAATGATAAAGCTTTCTGGATTATTGAATTGACATGCATAGATTGTTATGGCAGACCCTCTAATATAGAGGTACAAATAATTCGAGAAACGTGTTAAAAGACACCAACCTAGTTTATGTTGAACCTCGTCTTTCTGAACCTTTCCTAACAATAAATGGACGATACAATGTTTCTCCCTCCTATATTTTTAAAATTATGTTTAAAGAAATTAAGAAAAAAATGTTTAAACTCATAGAGATTCATTTGAATATTGAGTTATTCCCATGCCATGATTTTCCATAATACAGAAGATGATGGTTATATGCCGATAAGAATTAATGATAAATTTATTTAAATAGTGTTGTTGCCACAACATAAAATACGGAATTAAAGTCATGCAGTAATGACGCCATAGAACAGAATCCAGGAGAGTCACCGAAGAGTTCAACACTCTAGCTCTATATCTTGGTTCCATTATTCCATCAGACAGTTCCTGGAACATGGAAATAAAAAGAAACATTGGTGAAGGATTTATACTCAATTCAGTATAATGCAGTTTATTCATAAGACCAAAATGAATATGTATAAAAGCATAATATTGATTATATTGAAGTAGCAGAAATCTAGAGCATAAAGGGCTAATTCTTTAGAAGACAAAGTAGACATCTTGGAAGGAAAAGTAATGTCGAGGCAGGAGGATCATCCTCGGGCGAACTCTGACTTTTATTCTAAATTTTAAAAAAATTGGTCCAGTATTCTCAAAGAAAATCTGCTGGTGGCAGAAGGACAAACAGTAACATCCCACTGCTGCAAATACCCGTATTGCCTTCAGGCAGGGGAGGGTTGAAAATAAAGTAAAATAAAAATAAAGAAGAACAAACAAAAATTTCACTCGATTTCGAATCCTATGAATCATGAAACTCAAATTTTGTTTGAGTTTTAAATTTTTTTTGGAATTTTCGGACTGTTAAAATGGTTCATTATTGAAAATAATATGTCAAAATGTGGTTTTAATGTTGTTTGTGTGTACATATTAAAAGAATCGATAAAGGAAAACTTTTTTTTTTTATTTATTTTTTTTTTTATTGAGAGTATTTATGATGAATGAAGTACAATCATACCATATATACAATAAAAGAACAACAAGATTATAAGAAAATAAAATAAAATAAAACTTGGAGTAACAGAATAAATCAAGCTGATATAACATTAAATAAAAACTAAAATAAAAAAAAAAATAAATAAAAACACATTCAAACTTAACTATAAAGGAAAACTGGCAACATAAGTTCACTTGTGGAAATTTTGAAAAATTAGACCAAGAAAACTTAATGTTGTCTTTGTTGGAAAATACCAAGGAAAAGGAGGCAATACAAAATCTAGTTTAAGGAAAGAAACTTGCTGATTTAGTGGGAAATCATTAATACAAAAAAATATGAATTGTCCATTAATGATGGTGTACCTCGATTTTCGGCTAGTAACTGGGCCAGCTGTTCCTATGATTAATGACGATTATGACAATAATAATAAGATAATATGTTTGTCTCGTGTAATAATAATTATATCTGAAATAAATTAATTTTAGTTACTATCTAAAATTAATGTCTCATACAAAAAACATGAATAGTTTTTAAGAATAATTTATTGTTATCTTAATTCCTAATGACAAAAAGAAATACAATAAAGTAAAATAAAATTGGTCAAGGGAAATCAAATTCGCCTCGAACATAAATCTTGTTTATGGTAGCATTAGGAGATTAATAGATCGTTTAGAGCTCATAAAAGAAAGTTATTACAAACATTCGGGTTATATAGTTGCTAATAAAAGTGTATTCCGCCTCATAGGTAGCCAATCCTCCACCTCAAGGGTTAGCTCTTTCAATTCCTCCACTTGTCACCAAATCATGAATGAAATTAATATTAATATGTAGTTTTTATGAGTAAAATATTATTTAATATTACGAAAAAATACATATAAATAATAAAAATATTAAATTAAAAAAAAACACCAATATAAGTGTTTTGGTTTTCTGTTAAATATATAGTAATGGTTATGTAATTAATATTTTATAAAATATAAAGGAAAATAGAATTAAATGATCCACGCGCACACAAAAAAAAAAATAAGTCATCGGTTTATAACTAGAAGTCTTGGACTATTTTTTACATATTATTGGGTTTGTATCATTTTGATGAAGTTTCTTTGTTGTTGGGTCGATAAATAAATCAATGTGTAGAAAATCAAAGTATAGAATCAAACATCTGGCCAAAAGATAAGCTCCAGGTTATGACTTAATAACTGCTGAGGCACTCCAGCAACTGCCCAAGAAAGCACTAGTGTTCCTTACAACAGTATACAACTGTATCCTAAGGACAACTAAATTCCTATATTATATAGTAATGGTTATGTAGTATATATATATATATATATATATATATATATATTACTATATATACTATATACACATCAAAATGATCCACTGAAAACTATCAAAACTGAAATTGTGTTTTAAGTGAAACTCCTAGCTGAACACACCTCCCTGAAGAAGGGTCGAAACGTTGGCTTTTAATAAAAGAGTTTTACCACTATTTAGCCTATTTATGACCGCCACCCCGGACCATCTCCTTCCTTTATAATGCAACGGTCACCTATTAAACTTTCAAAAAGTACAAAGACATTTCCAATCCCTCATCATACCGACCGATAAGGTTTCTCCCAATATGTTCTAAACTTTTTAAAAACTTATACAAAAGATTGGTTGACATACTGACGGTGCAAAACATAATTCCTGACCATCAGTTCGGTTTTCTTTCCTTTCATTCAACAACACACACAGAGTTACTGACTACATTGCTGGAGCAAGAGCAAAAACAATACGCAACCGCCGTGTTTCTGGATGTTGTCCAGGCATTCGATGAAGTCTGGAACCAGTGATTTCTTTTTAAACACAAAACACTACTACCGATGTTCTGAAGATATTGTAGTATTGGGGCTCGAAATCGCTAAATTTTTTCTACTTAAATTACTAAATTTTCTAAGCCAACGAATTATTCACGATTAAATATTCCAACTCAACGGTTTTATTGGTTGCAGATTTCAAGAGTTAGTTCTTAAAATTGTGAAACTTTAGTGGCAACCACTAGCGGATCCAGGATTTAATTTTGGGGGGGTTTCAGCCCGAAAGCTGTTTTTTTTCATAAAAATAACGATAATTACTTTGGAAAAAAAGAAAGAAACTAACTACCTGTATGAAATGGTGTCTAAGTGATTCCTAAAGCCCTTTTAAATGTAATTACACAAACATTAATACTTTAAGAGATACTTTTTAAATATTTTTTACGATAAAACATGGCTATATTTTACCATTTTGGAGGCGGGGGCTTCAGCCCGAAAGCCTCCCCGTAGATCCGCCCGGGGTGTCAACATTGAATACACTATTGAGTTATCCATAAGTGAATAATCGACTTATTAAAAGTTTAACTGTCGATTCTCTGGATTCTCAATTTTTTCGGTCAAAAATGTTTTATTATCATCGCAGAAATTAAACCACACGCGTCTAAGGAGTTATTTTTGTTCTTCGTCGAAAGCTCTCCACTCTTTGTTCTTTTCATGACTGCCTTTTTGACTTTTCTCATTTACTCCGACGTCTGAGGATTGCTTTAAAATAAACTCTTTTGTACCTCAAAGGACTTCGAAAAGGCTTAGAAGTTTATGGCTCACTGTTTATATGTTTAGTAATAAGGGAGGAACGTGGAGATTTTTGTGTAGTATATGACTTAAAATAACGGATTGAGAACACGCTCAACTTTGAAACCGTTACTTATCATAGTACCAGTGAGATAATCAGTATCTTTGAACGTCCGTACATAAACCTTCTTATAATTTACATTATTATATACTTTTTAAAAATCAGAAAAATGTAATCCGTATATATATTATTACAGTAAGGCTCGAAATCGATTTTGTACCAAATATAAGCTCCTGTCATGCTCAAATACCATGAATGGGGCACCGTTAGCGAATCGTATTCTCCACTTTTGTTTTTTGTTTTTTTAAATAAATAAAGTCGATACAAACATTTTGCTAGGCTTCAATACCTGAACAGTGGTAGGTCTGTAGATCGATACGGGACAAATTGGATCTAGAAGATTTAGATGCGTACAGCAAGACCCGGATAGTTTCTCCGGAACTATCGGATCCTGCGTTTTTAAGCCCAAAAACGTAGTATTTTCGAGATAACGCAAGGCATAGGGTTCGCATCTACACAACCTTAAATTAATTGTAGTACTGTCATTGAATACATGTCTCATTTCGTCGACTTGAGGTCTCTATGATCGAGAGAGGAGTTTATATTATTTATCGATGGTGTTTTTGATCGGCAAGCCATATCATCGTCAATTTTTCACCAAATCTCAAGATTGAGCCACCAATTTCGAAGGCTTCCTTCTCCTTCAGGCATACAAAATAGTCCAATCATCCCGAAAATTCAGGCAAAAAAGTTATGAAAGAAAATAAACTTTATTTGCGAATAACTAAAAATTACACACTTTTCCTTTGGTTATGCCCGTGATTATAAAAGATTACTTAATTCCCTACAAAATGAAAAAATAATCATTGAAATCGGACAATTTTTAGCTTACTGAAATTTATAAACATGTTGGTTCCAAACAAAAATGAAGATTGAAATTAATTTTTGTTTTGTTTGTCGATTATATTTATCGATAAAGTAACATTTGATTTCTTTATCTTTTGATAGGTTGCATTATTTTATTTTTTTATTAATCTGGCATTTGATAACAATATGCTGTGCGAATTTTTCGCACGGGCCTACTAGTTTATAAATAAAAGCGTGAACAGCACAACTAAGTTTATAGTTACCTCCTTTTTTTATTTTACTAATGATTTTTATTTATGTTTGGTTTTTTAATATATTATAGGAAGCGTTTTTTATTTAATTTTATTTTTAAAAATCAAGAGAATAGAAAAAAAATACACAATTCAAATAAGAATTTTCTCGATTTGGAGAGGTTTTTTAAGTTAAAATTGATTTATATGAAAATTTCAAACTCTCTGATTTTAATTTGAGGAGAACGTAAAGGTGTTCAAAACTTTAAAAACGGCATGGAAATGTTGAATTTTAAACTGCATTTAAGGTATGCTGACTAGAAAACAAGCTTACGTATCGAATTTCAGTCAATCCACTGAAGGTATGTATAATAATCAAACATCTCCAGAACCCCTATGTAGAGATACTGGTTATATAGAGATAGTAAGACATATAAAATGTAATGCAAGAATAAAATATAAAATATTAGGTAATTAAGATCCATCCTGTATCATGTGTTTAGTTCAGCTTATTCAGACTATGAAAAAAAGACTACACGGATGTCTAACCATCTGAGCATGAAATACTGGCTAATTAATCATAATAATATATATGTAAGTAGTTATAATTAATGTAAGCTGAATCTAATTAAGCTCTTAACCACTGATTGTATCGCAATTTTTATCTAAGCTCATTATAACTAGCGCAATTGTAATATCTGTAGTTATTGTAATCATATCCATAAAAAATGCTTCCCGTGTGTAATTAATAGTGCAATTAAGAATGCACACTTCGAAGAAACGCCTAACCTCCAATTTATATCGGAAACATCAAATTTCTCAGGGGGACATCGTACCATATCTGGAAATTACCTCTAACAGAAGGATGACATGTGGCCCACATGTTTAAATGAAACGGAAGACCCCCAAAACACGACTCAAACTAGTTTATTCACTTTTTTCGAATCTTTAAAATTAGAACTAAAAAAAATCTAAATACATACATATAATTACTTACACCTGTATGGACATAATCCTCTCAGATATAGCTAAAAAGTTCCACTTACAGATGATTCTAAATTTCCAATAAAATATATTGCGACTCATAACTAAAGCAGTTTGGTAAGCGTTGACATCCCTGTCAACAAATCAATTTAAACAAAAACTTTTTGTGATCTCTTTTTATTAAATTCCATGTAATATAAAAAATATTTTGGATGTGCCTGAACTTGATCAAAAATATCGATTTCTGGTTCGTTTCGTTTTTATAACAAAAAATACTTTAATTTATTTAAATAATTTAAACACTTTAAATTATTTTTTTTTATCTATCAAAAATATATTTGCGCCTGTCAACATATTGTTGACAATCAGCAAATGTGATGGCGATACACGATATAATGCCATGACAGGCATGGCCTCCATGGGGAAGGAAAGTACTCAGCTGTACCACTTCAATAAGTTGTTCCAATTACTTAGGTTGTCTAAGGAAGGAGATCGCTCATCCAACGCCTTTTTAGTCTCCTCCTCATGTTCTGAGGTATGTCAGCTGAGGCCATGTCTCTTATAAGTCTGTTATTATGTCCATTTAAATTTGTGTAAAATCGTTGATAAAGGGTCGTTATAAGTTGGTCAACTGTTGAAAATTGGAGGGCAGTATGTAGAGTTTTGTTAGTCACGTACTAAGGTGCTTTTGTTATGAGTAGCAATGATTTTGATTGGAATGTTTGAAGTTTTTGTAGGTTGGTCTTTTTAGCGATGCTGTATATTTGCGAGGAGTATGTTCAATGGGCTTAAGTAAGTATGTATATGTATTCAGTTTCTGTTTTAGTTTTAGTTTTGAAGAAATAGAAAAAAGAGATTGAAGTAGTTTAAGACGTTTGTTAAATGTCTTATGTTTCATTTTAACATGAGACCCCATGTCATCCTTCTGTCAAAGGTGAGTCCAAGGTAAAGTACCGTGTCCGTTGAGGAATTTGATTGTTGTCAATATAAATTGGAGGGCAGGTGTTTTTTCGAAGAGTAAATGTTGTATGTTTGGATTTGTCATGATTAAGTCGAATTTTCCATAGTGTGAACCAATCTTGTAATTTATGTAAGTGATACTGTAGTGTTAGTGAGGCCTGTGTAGGGTCTTAATGTTTTGTGAGAATCGTTGTGTCGTCTGCATAAGTAACTGTCAAGGTCTCATCGTTAATAAGTATACCGTAAGTGTATATAACGTAAAGTAGAGAGGCTAGTATTGAACCTTGGGGAACTCCTGCCAAGATTGGACGAGCTGAAGATATTTCCGAGCCCTGCCGAACTGAAAAAAATCTGTCGAAGAGGAAAGATTGAAGGATAAGATAGTACGTGTATTGGCAGTATAAGCAGTATATCCTTATAGTATATAAGGGTGATTGGCAGTATAGTTTTAAGTTTAAACAGAAGACCCTGATGCCAGACTCTATCAAACGCCTGAGCAATATCCAAAAATACTCCAGTTGCTTATAGTTTTTGTTCTAAAGCTCCAGCAATGTAGTCTGTAACTCTATGTAATTGATTTAACGTCGAATGGAATGGAATTAAACAAAATATAAACCTAATTTTAATTGTTTATACATACAAATTTTCATTGATATCTTTAACGTTTCCGAGATTCTTTAAGTCTCTGCTTTTTCTTAGCTTGAATTAATTGATTTCAGAATTCTTTCCATTATGAAGGGGTTAAAAGAAGTGAAAATATTTAAAGAAAGGTTTTCAGCCTTAAACCATCTAAGCTAAATTAAACTATTTAAAATACTCAAATCAACTAAGACAATTTTGATAAAGAATGAAAAGGTTAAATATCAACAACAAAATCTGTTCCATTGGAAACCGAATCTTTTGATGTTGATTTTTGGACGATCTAGACGAATTTTAAACAAACGTATGAAACACATCATTTTTGGCATTAACAACTTAAAATAAATATTTTTTTGGAAAAAGTTGGATTTAATTGGTTTTGAAGCCAAACGTCTCAATGAAATCTATTGCTTATATGAAGGGAAAATTAGAATCAAAGTTATTTTATTTAGTTTTTTGGGTTTTAAATTTTGAATACAAATATTTTTCATTATATATGTAAGGTTTTCTTCATTCAGAAAAGTTATTTTTAATTTATAACAGTTATTTTTTTCTATTCTGTTCTATTGTACGTAAGAATAAACCTTTACTCAAGGTCACTTTCCATTTCGTTTTTATAGACCATCTGGTTCGAAGAACTGAAGGGTTATTAGAGTCAAAAGAAAAAAAAAAAAAAAAAACTTACTCAATGACAATGTGTGGTGTAGTTGTCTTTTTCACTGCACCAACGGCCTTCATGCACTCTCTCTCCACCTGAATCGTTTTAACACAATATTTCGTAGTGTTTATTGGTTCAAATAATGGGTTTTACTTATATTTACTTTGACAGCAAAAATACCTGTAATTTTAAATAGATAAAAGAACGGAAAATCAATAAATCTGATAGCAAATATTAGATATTTGAAAAAAAAAAAAATGTTAGCAATTTCTAGATAAAAAAAAAATAACATTGACTTTATTACAATAATTTTTAAAAAATACAAACCGTATTAACAGTTGTTTAAATAACAACGGTTTTCCTACTCTAACCATTTTTCTTTAACTATTTTCCATAGTAGCAGGCTACTTCAACTTTACGTCAACTTCAGCTCAAATAAACAAACATGGAGCATTGTTGCATACGAACTTTTGCACTAACTGTAACGTTATGTTAATTTTTAACAATGTTACGTTAATATGTCCAAAAATAATATTAATATAAAACAAAAACGCTGTAAGTAAAATTAATTTGAGAATTTTAATTCACCTGAACATAATTTTTATTAGACAAAAGAGTAACTCGTAACTCAAATTATTCCAGCAATTTTTAAATTAATGCACAAAATTACTATTAACTGGAAAATTCAAAATTTATATCTAACTATTCATATTTACAATTATCTTATCTTTCTAAAAATGAGATATTCATTCATATTTTATACAGATTTTTTTTTAATAAATTTAAAAAAAAAATGAGGGACACTGCATTTCCTTGAGATTATGATAAAGCTTAAATCGGTTTACAAAACATTGTGTACATAATTGATTTTTTTTTTTTCATTTTATTCGAATGAAGTGGAAATTTTGCCTTGATGGCAATGTTTTCTTTAAATTTTGAAATTTATGAATTTTAAGTTTTTTATCGTTTGCAATTTCAATATTCCTGTGTCATTTCGTTCATACTGAAGCGTTATCTTAATTTTCAACATTTTTGTTTGGTGTTCTAAATTGTTTTTCACAAGTTTTAACACGTTAGGTTGGCAAAGTTACCCCATTTTTAAGGTATTTTCCAACTTTTTTTTTTCATTTAATTTGTAAACGTATACTTAAGTGCCACGTTTCTCCAGATTAAAAAAAAAAATTCATGGTTGTTTGGAAGATTTATTTACAGAATTAGTTAACATTTCAGTTGAAAAAAAAAAATGTAGAGTTTTCATTGTTGAAGAGAAATGATAAATGAATAGTTGATTGTTTAGGAATTCTGAGTCTGAAAGGTGTTGAAATAAACAATATAATACAAAATATTTGACTATTCTTAAACGTCGAAGCATTGTATACCTAGCAGAAATGATGCAAAAGATACTCCTGTATTAATAAATGCTTATTTAACAAATTTTTCATTACTGTTATTTGAAATTTAATACATTAAGTATGGTGGGTTGTTTTTTAAAACATCATCTTTATCATCTATCTCTGTAGTTTCACCTAAAACTAAAGAAAACATCAGAATTTTAGTCTTGATTATTACTCGTGCATGTAAATTAACTATGATAAATAATTATACTTTGATTATATGTAAAACAATAATTAAAATTTCAATATAATATACCTGTGTGTGTCTGTGAAAATCGCTAAGAAATGTAGTTTTTTAGGTATATTGTGTAGAATCCATGACTAAATATAAACGACACTGGTTCTATTTTTAAATCTATTAATTTAAAAACGATATTTATTAGTTCTTCTTTCTTTAATTTATCTAAAACAATATATTTATATCTAATATAACATTGATATATTTATTCAAGTCCGTTATAGGGGCGCTAGTAGAAAATGATTTGTTCTGAGAGTTTGAGGTTCAAAGCACAGATCTCAGCACTGCCGAATCTATTTTGTCAAGAATGAATATTTATATTCAACAATGCTTCCATTTATGCTTATTTTTATTATTTTATGTAGCTGTAACTGATTTGGAAGAAAAATTAATCTTTAAAGTTAACGTTAATAATTTATAATCCAATTTCAATCAGTATATTTTTATTGGTTAAAATGTTGAACAAATTATTTCCTTATCAGTAAGTAAATTGAATAAAATATTGTAAATTTTAATGGTCGTTATTATGTATTGATGTAATCCAATGGTGGTAACATGTATTTTTATTTAAGAGAATTGAATTGGTTGAGGTTATATCATTGAGGTTCAAAGTAAATGAATTGTCTGTATTATTCCTAGTTTTATATTTAATTGTTATTAAAGACTCGACGAAAAGTTAATTTATATACATTCTAAAAAAGAATCTTGTATTGTATTCTTATCTTGGGAAAATGATGGAGCTCCAGATCAAAATGCATTTTGCCTATTTTCTGTCAAAAAACATATTCTTTGACAATAAATATAATAATGGAATTATACAGATCTGAAGTTTATTATTTACTCAAAAATTAATTGTGTTAGAAATTGGAAAAATGCAGGAAAAAAAATGTAATTTTCTGTGGAGCTACTTAAATTACACAATTTTATATTTACATAACACACAAAATGGTTAAAAAATAACCATACACGTTTATAATGAAATATATAGAATCCATATGAAATCTCATTCAATATATAAAACAAAGAAACTGGTAAATATTTAACTATAATAAAAAAAATTTTTTGTGCTTCGATGTACAAATAAAATTCTTAACAAATATTTTTCTTTCTTTTTTTATAACAAAAATAGCAAAAATTAATTTTCTCTACAGAACTATAGTATTAGGTTATTAAATTAAAGTTCCATATCATGTTTTTAAGAACTTTTGTTTTTATAATTTTTGCATTCCAGTCAATTTCAAAACATTTTACGATTCAAAATAGTTCAAGATATAAACGAATATAATTATTAGGTTATTCTGGGAAGATGTTTATCAATAAATTCAAGTTTTTTTTTGGTTATTAATTTATTATTAATAACCTCTCCAACTTAGGCTCTAAAAACTTCCTATGTATTAACTCATATAAACATATTGATAGCCTTAATAAACATCTATGTTGATAACTGCAATTTAATCAGGTATTTAATAATAATAAGTTTAATTAGGATAAGATACATGAGAACTGTACTGTTAAATTTTTCTCTAAATTTCTTTTTTTAGCTCATAATGCAATTCAATTCAATGCAGTTCAAAATGCAAGTATTTAGGTAGCTAACACAATTTCTTCCTCTACAGTAACTTTAATTTGAAATAATAAAACATCTCACCATGAAATCGAAGATACACATGGTAATTAATATTTTTTAAATCATTATTTTTAATGCCTATAATTCATGCTTAGTATATACTTATACTAATTATAGGGCATGAAGACCCTGAAGTTCTTTTATCAGAATATCAAGAAATTAATTCACTGATAACTTAAACGTATCTTATTGATTTCATGAATTTGCGGTGCAAAACAAAACTTCAGTCGTTAAATATATTCGAAATTGAGTTGTTTTTTCGATTATTATAAAATATACAAATGAATACAAAAACTTGTCAATGTTCATATTAATACATGCCAATATAAACCTAGATGTATATTTTTGATTTTGCTTTATCATTTTTGGCTAAACATTGCTTTAAAAAACTTATTTATCTATTTAATGTAAAATACTGCTTAACATCAAATTATTATACTTAGCAATGAAATATTATTATCCTAAAATCAATTTTCAATAACATATGAATAATATTATATTATCTAAGAAATTATATGAGTCATAATAACTTTTGTATTTTTATTATTATTATTATTACAAATAATTATTATTCTAGGTCAATTTAATTATAATTACTTAGCTGTTTGAACCAAAAGAAAATTGTAGCCTATTTCGTTACATATTTTTTTTATTATTCTATCGACTAAGACATATTTATTTTACGGATGGAGAGCTTTATACATTCATTAATGGTACCTTCTTTCAGAACATTCGGATTTTAATTTACCAGGATGAGTATGTTTATAAGAAGAAAACAACTTTCCCTTAAAAGGCCAAGTAGTTTTGAAAAAAAAATCCATTTAAAAACAAAATCATGGAATAATATGGATAATTGCACTAGAGCAAATCAATGCAAAATAATAACCTTACTTACTTGATTTTCTTACTACTTTTATTTTTAAAGAAAGAAATCCCTGTATTTTTTTTTTTCATTCATTGGTACAAATTATATATTTATTTGTTTTAGAAAATTATTTTAATTACTCTTATTCATTTAATTATTGTATTTATTATGAGCTAAAAAAAGAAATTTCGAGAAAAACTTAACAGAACAGTTCTCATGTATCTTATCCTAATTAAACTTATTATTATTAAATACAAAATTCTTAAGTACCTGATTAAATTGCAGTTATCAACATAGTTGTTTATTAAGGCTATCAATATGTTCACGAAGTATATATTTATTTTTTTCTATTTGTTGAAAGCTCTGTTTGTGTTTTATTTAACCAAATACCAAAGATTGAGTACATTAATGTAAGTAAAGAATAAATTGTACTTGAGGAAATATTATTATGAAATTATTGAATTTTAATAAGGAAAATATAAGGCTAACAAATAGAAACATATAATTCCTAATAAATAGTTTTAATATGACTTTATTTAATATTAAAGGATGCATTGATTTAATATGGTTTATTTTTGTTTTTGTGTTAAAAGAGGTTTTTAGTTTTTCATGATCACTAAAACTTAAAAAATTAACTTCCCTGTTATCAAAAAATGTACTTATACTCAAGGCCACTCATCGAATTATGATATTTTCCCGATTAATGTTCGGAAGAATAAGGAAAATTATTTCTCCTATTAATAATTTGTGGGCTGATATTATATGGGGTATATTGTTTCATCAAACCGGTAAGCAAATCACCAATTTTATTTGTATACTTACCCTCTTAATCACGTTCATGAAATGGGAAGTAATAAATATTTTTTTCGTTTATTTATGATACATTTACATGAAATATTTCTGTATATAAAAAAGTACATATCATAAAACATTAAATAGGTCAACGTAATTGCTAAGAATTTCATTAGACATATTTTTTGATTTATTAAGTTTTTCAGATATGTTTTATAAGTAATTTAAAAAAAATTTTACTATCGTCGAACATAGTAACTTAAATTTTAACTCCAAAGGTTCTTCAAGTATTGTTATATTACAGGGGTATCATCTTCATCATATTTTTTTTCTATTAATGATCTTTAATATAATCAGGCAACATGATTATCTATCTTGTTATCTTGTCCTGTAATAAAAAAATAAAAATAAAATGTAATAAAGTTCAGTTATCCCAACTTATTTTATGTAATATAAAATGAAATAATACAATAAAAATATATAATATAAAATAATTATCGTTCATATTTAGATTAAAAAACTTAACAGTATTAACCAATTTTAATCTCTACCAGTTTCTGAATATATTTACTTTTTTTCATGGAATTTTTTTATTTCTATTGAAATTACTGTTTGCCTAATGAATTCATAATGTTCTTATATCTGTAATTTTAAGATTAAACTAATCAGATGGAATATTTGATAGGTAGGTCTGCTAAGATTTCAGGAAACGCCCTACAGAGGTCACTGCAGTCTGTTAATCATGTTATTCATATTTTTGTTATTTCATAACTAACATATGTACATAGTGAAATGTATAAAAGGATAAAAAAAAGAATTAAATCAATTATTATAAATCTGCCAATTTTCTTTACTGTTTGTATTGACTGTAATAATAGTAAGCATATGATTATTAAGAAATATGATATATATATTTTTTTAAATAATGATATGCCATTTATATTAAAAAGCAAATTATTCTACAATGATGTAAAATTGGCAAAAAATTGTAAAAAATGGTATTCGTAAAAAAGTATAATAGATTTCAATGGTTTTATATATAAACATAGAAATTCGTTACTATCAACACATTATTTTTATTTTTAAATACACGAAAACATGAATAGTATTAAAAATAACGAACGAGTAACATTTTTAATAATATCTCCAAAAGTGAAAATTACATGATTTCACACTCAATTTTTAGCTTGTAATCGTAAATTTTCCTGAATAATGTTATGAACCACAGGTGAATCTAGATGGAGGAGGGTTTTCGGGCTGAAGAATCCCTTCCCCCTCAAAATGATAAAATATAACCATGTCTTATGAAAAAAAAAAGTAATTAATAATTACCTATAAAAGTATTATTGTTCGTGTAATTATAGTTAATAATACTTAAAGAATCACTTAAACTCTATTTCATGTAGGTAATCAGTTTATTTATTTTCCTTCCTAAGTAAATATCGTTATATATTTTGAAAAATAATCTTTGGGGCTGAAGCCCCTGTTCAAAACTAAATCCTGGATCCACAAGTGTTATGAATTCCTAAAGAAGAAAATGAATTTTGCTAATATATACTTCTTTTTTTTTTTTAAATTAATTAAATGTTCACGAATTTGTGAAAAAAATATTTTGATATTAGTAAAGAGAACCGTAATTGAAACTCCACTAAATTTATTTTATTTTAAACAATGAAAGTTGTTTGGCCTTGAGTGATCCAAAGATATTTCCCTATGAAAATATTCAAATCCTGTTATTTTGCGTGAAAGGTTTTATACAATGTAATTATGTTTAACAAAACATGTTCGCTAGAAAATAATAATTTATTAATATTTTTTAGATATTATTAGATGTCATGACTTTTTTAGGGTATTAGAATTGCCAACAAATTCTGTAAGAACTTATTTTTAATTTTAGTTTACTGTACGTAAACTCTGGAAAGTCCGCATTATGAAGATAGATATTTTGTAATTTTCAAATAATTTATACCACCTTTAAATCAATTTGGTAATATAATCTTTCGGATAAATTATATACCATGCTTATTTTCATATAACGTCAAATAAATTAATGTCAGGGCTAACGTGTATTATGTGGCGGGATTTTAAAAATAGGGACTCACTTATGTGCATACGTGGGTCAGAAAAGGTTCCCCTATTTCTATCTCAGTCAGGCACATACAGGATTAGAACTCTTTGATTTGGCGTCCCCCTCGGCAAACAGTTTGTGTTGAAAACATTCTTTGGCGCTAGTTTCAGAATTTAGCTCTGGCTTGGTAGAATTTAGGAGTGACTAATCATAAGTAATTCAGTTCAATATTTTATCTGTAACATAAAATATCTCTTTATATTTATAACTAAAACATCTAAAATATAAAATAACATAAGATATCAGTATGTTGTACACTATTGACTATATCATAGGTTCGGAACATTTTTATTATTAAATGCTACAGTAAGGTTTGGCAGTGCTTCTTAATATTTTTATTTATCACTAAATACACACGCCTACATACTACATACTAAATAATATATATTCAACTTTTCCAATATATTCTATTAATTTCCAAGTTTTTGTAATTTAAATAACTAATTTTAATTAATTCTAGCGCTAGATAAATAAATATCGCGCATAAATGTTTGGAGTCCCCAAGTTCCTTATCTATGAACAATATAATTAATTATGTATTAAATAAATGATTCAGGAATTATTAATATTTTACAGTAAAAATATTCAATATGTAAAGTTCTTTTTATATTGCTTTATCTAACATATTAAAATGTAATATTACTAAAAGAAAAATTGTTGGGATATAATATGAATAATCCAAAAACTGATCGATTCAGACATCATCAAGAGAGATAAAGACAACATAAATATAAACTAAAGGCCGTCCGTACATCTCATATCAATAGTATAAAAAAAAGATCTATAAACAACGATCATTGACAAATTGACGATAAACACGGAATTTATGTTTTCTGTTCCAGTAGTACTATCAAAATAATCAAATAATAATATTAAATAAATCGAAAGGTTTTCTATTTAAACCACATATTTCCGAAAACCATTGATAATTTAGTAAATAGTAATTAAAAATCATACAAACTTTAACGTTAAGGGACAAGAAATGTTGAGAACTCGTTTTGATAAGAACAAATAGATTATGGTTAGAGGAAAAAAATTAACAAAAATCGTAATATAAAAAATTACCATTTTGCTTACAATAGAATTAATATATATATTTTTTTTTTGAAATTTTATTTAATACAATTTACAATTGCATTGAATAAATACAAACTAGTAAATATGAACAAATCCAGAATAATGGCCTGAACAGACTTGACGAGACACTATCCAATGATAGCCTCCTAAATGGTTAAAGTAAGAAGATTCCGAAACGTCTTCTTAAATTTATTTGTAATTTCAATTTTATTTTTAATAATAGAATTTAACTTGAAGGTGTTGCCAATGACCCTGAATCGTAGAGACAACAGCAAACACAAAATAAATAAATAATTTTCATTTGAATAAAACGGATAAAGGCTTTGATGAATTAATTTTAACATATACTTAAGAAAAGCAAGTCTCATTACATTTTTTGAAGATGTATTTATGTTACAAAATCAATATTTTTTTAAAACATAAAATTGCCTTGATTCTGTGAACTATCGTTATTCTTACTATCAACTTAATATGGACGGTATGTGTGAAAGTTTGGAACAGTTATACATGAGTAACTTGAAATTTGAAAGTTTTTTTTTAAATTCAAGTAGCTTTTAGGAAATAAATTCAGAACTTTATTCAGAACTCAGAACAGAAATTCAGAACTTTATTCAGAACTCAGAACAGAAATTTAGAACTCGGATTTTTAACAGTATTCATATATTATATTTGATTAATATTATCAATCTTCAAATAAATTCTTGTTATAGGGAGAAATGTACTTTTTTAGAGAAAACGTCATAATCTTCTTTTTGTGTTTTCATTGAAAACTACCATTGTAGTATTTCCTTTCCATTGTTACATGTTATTCCTGTAACAGCTCCAGTGGAAATTAAAAAAATATGGATAAATACATTAAAATTTGAACTAAATAAATAAATATATGCTAGAAATAGATAGAGTCAACGTAAAACGACATAATTCGAAAATTGAAAATATTGAATTTTTTTACTTAATCTATTTCTGAACATTTCAGTGTTATATGATTATGAGAAAATCCATTTTTTTTTGTGTGTGTATGTTAGGTACATTATTTAGTGTTAAATTTAATTTACGATTTTATTGCTAAGGAATTTTCTTTTTTTCTACTTTTTTGTGCTTAAACAATATGTTGGTTCCGGAGGTTAAATGTTTTGGGTTTTGTTAGGAGTTAAACCTAAATTTTAAAATTGTCCTTTTGGATATGAAATAGTTTCAATAATTAAACGTAATTTCCACAAAAAAAATTTTTTTTTCAATATTTTGTTCTTAAAGCACCATGTTATTGTGTAGAGGAGACTGGGTACGGTTGTGACAATTTTCATTTAATCGTCCTAAATTTTGTTAATATACCAATTAGATAGAAGAAACGTGTTCTTTTATAGTAAAGTATACACTTGACTACATATAAATACTAAAATTATATCCGTTAGTACAATGGTTATCTCATAGGATCAAATTATAAAAAAAAAATTAAAATGTCACAACATACCCCACCCAAGGTTATGGCAGTGCTTGGAATTGGCTATGACATGTTCGAAAATCATTAAAATCACTTTTATTTTATTATATAACATTGTAGAATGATTTAATCACATAAAGCTAATAAGCGATTAAATATATCCGGTCGTCCTCACGCGACTGAGGATCGGACATACTAGACTGACACACCTCCACCTCATAACAATAGATCTTATCCTCAGATGTCAAAAGAGTGACCAGTCATTAACTATAAAACATGTTTTGGAAGAGTGCTTTTTTTAAACCGCAAGGTTAAAAGATCTCGGAATACTCCAGAATATATCAACATCCCTGGGAAATCAAGAAGATATCATTACCGATTTATTTTTTAATTTAAAAAATCATTTATTTATTAATTTCAATTCATTTATTGATCTTATTGTAATTTTTTTTTTTTAGTTTATTTATTTATCTATTATATCCTACTATCGATATGTGTCTATTATTATGTTTATTTATTCATTTTATTTTGCTAATTTTTGATTTTTATACATCTCTTTCTTTTTTTTTTAACCAACCCCCTAAAGAATATAAAAATATTGTTATTTAGTTGATCGGACGCTGATGACCTGGATGTTTTGCGCCTAGACATCGAAAGAAACAACAAACAACTAGTAAGAAACAACTTTTGGTCTTTCTCGAGCGTTTTCTAAGTATCTAAGCCAAAAATAAAAAAAATGGCACAACATCCCTTTCTTCCTAGCCTTTCGGTAATTCTTTATAATTTCGCTAATATGACGACTGTCACAACCGTACTGTGGCATAACCATATCCAGTCTCCCCTAACACACATTGTTTTAGATGTGTCTATAAAGTTTAGGTATTCAGGAACTTGACAAATTTATAAAACAGTTTGGATTTGTAATGATTATTTCTTTATTCGGTTGTTTTTAAAATTTAAGTTTTTTTAAAGAATTAAAATTTGGGAGTTTTTCCCTCTAGAGCGAGAGATCTTAGGATTGAGATGTAACTGCTGTTATTTTTTTAAATTGAGTTTATGGCTCATGTGGTCAAGGTATTACCATCCTCCTCCAGATTTTATTGAGATGGTTTAATTTCTCTTCTTTACAAAACTCAAGAGAGTTTAATTTTTTTTGTTTTGTATGGCGTATAACAATCGTAATAATTTTTGAATAGTTAATATGAAGCACTCGTGTCAAGTGGATATAATTCAACGTTAGACAATATTAGCAATGCTGATTGGTTGATAATAATAAACGGACATATATGGCTGATGATACGGATATTGGCCTGCATACATTATTCATACAATTCCCAAGGGTTTAGGGCCCTGCGCAGGGATACCCCCTGCTTCCTGGGGTGGCAATATTGAAATTCGCAATCTCACCCTATCCCTTTATTCTGGCTCGTGTTGAATATATATAGGCGTTCATCTCGCGGCTCGGGGTTTATTGCATCGATATTTTGGTATATACCTATCGAATTTTATATTTATAAACCCTATATCGTAAAGCTCCCAGGCTTCCTTTCTGGTTAAGGGTGCATCCTCTGTCCCCAAGAGATTGCAATGGAGGAATCAAGCCATGAAAAAAAAAAATGATTGAACTATTCCGAACCCTCTGAAACATAGTGGACTATTCGATTTATTATGACTTTAGGATTGAATATTTTAACATTCAGGACAGCCTTTGTAGTTCTAAAAAAATATTATATTTCCCTACTTTAAAAAATAAAACTAGAAAATCTTGTCTAGATTTAACTAGCCTACTTCCAATAAAGTTATATTGGGTCTCTGATGTTTATCTTTCTTTCCTCTACTAAAGTACTATATAGCTAATATATCAGTAGTATTTAATTTTTTTAAAACATCTACCAAGTTCATATCAGTGTACACATACACATACAGTGTATAGGACACCTATTAGATTCAAATGTTGAATGTTAGTTTTCTTTATATTTTGCAGACCACTAAATCATTTCACTACATTATTAATTACTCTTCCTCAGTATTATTACAGTTACAAATCAATTTATAATTAACATTTTAAGTCCAGCTGGCATAGCTATAGTATAGAGCATACATGTATAATATAAAATAATGCATAACGGTAGATAATCTTCAAGGCTATAAGCGACCTCTGGACCATGAGCTCATTTAAAATTAAAATTTCTTCTTGCAGCTTTTGCATTTCTTCTTTCTATTCATAGCACACATCGCATATAGCAGCCCTAGATTTTTCAACCCCTACCTTCCATTTTTCTCTATCTCTGACAATCATTCAGTTTCTTTCATCAGCCTTAGGTTTTGGAATACAATCTCTCTGGTAACCTTTGAATTTTCCTCTACTATTCTTTTTATCTGATGTTCTCTTGTGAAGTCCCTCTTCCTTCTTGAACATTAGAATTCCTCCGAACTTATTTGTTACCATGCCTTCTTGAACTTTCCTCGTTTCGTTACCTGTTCTTCAATTTCCTTTCTTTTTGTCTCTTCATTATTCCTTCATAGAACCATTACTGGACTATTCTGGATTTAAATTAGGTTTCAAGTGGAATAGTTGTCGAGCATTTCAAATTTTAAGATAATCTGTTCTATATTTCACTCAAATCCACTACAGAATAAATTTAAAGGACCTAATCTTATCATATTTGTAACATAATCTCTGCCTTATTGGATGCTATTTTTATTCCAATCGGTTTAACTAGCTACCCTTTCATTAATGCGAATTATATTCTTCAAAAACCCTTCTCTCGCTAGAACATATCTAATGTTGCCATTAAGACTAGTGTTATGCAAAAAATAAATAAATAAATAAAATTGGAAAACAAAGAGAAAGAAAAAAAAAGAAGAAGAAACTACCTAAATCATATAAAATATTAATTTGAAAATTAAAACATACAAATTTGAAAAAGAACATAATACAAGTTAAAGCAATATCATTTAGTTATCAGCTACGGCCGTAATAATCTCGCAATTTATCGGTATAAATTCTTTACTCTACCTACCCTATCTCATTGTAATATAATCTCTGTTAGTGTTGTCCAAATGCGAGACCGAGACGAGTCTTGGTCTTGCAAACTCAGTCTTGGTCATGGTCTTGGTCCTGCGCAAGAGTCTCGCACCAGTCTTGCAGTTACTTATTAGCTTATTACTATAGAGATATTACTGTAGTTCTTGGATAGGAGAAACCTAACTCAGTCTGAATGAAAAATTAGAGGAGTTAAATGCAAAAGTATATACCGGTATTATACCAATTATTAACATATAGTAACTAAAATTGTCGAGTATTATTAACTATTTTACCTTCAATTTTATTTAAAAAATCTATTTATTTTACTAGTCCTGCTCTTGGTCTTGCAACAGATAGGCGGCATTGGTTTTGGTCTTGCACAGTGCAAGATCAAGAACGATTTTGGGCAACACTAATCTCCGTCTTATTGGATGTTATTTTTATTCCAATAGGTTCGACTAGCTACCCTTCCATTAGAGCGAAGTATATTCTTCCAAAACCTTCCCTCGCTAGAACATATCTAAAGTTGCCATTAAGAAGGGTGCCTCGTACCCAAGCCTGAGCTAAACGAGATGGCAAACCCTCTAAGGAGCCTTCCCCACTAATCACTGAGAGATTTAATTAAAGATAGCGGCAAAGCCCCTCCCTCACAAGCTAAGTCCTCGGGCTAAGTTGAGCCCATAGCGCCAACTCTAACTCTTCCGAGTCACTTTAATTAAAATAGCCGCTATAAGTTTACTGCGTTTCGCTGTCAGGACCGTCTGCTTGAGAATTATACAGCCCCCACTCCTTCTCAACTCCTTTCATTAACTTTAATTAAAATCCGCTCCGAAATGTGCAATGGTCGAGAAAGTTCTCAAAGGCTTACTAAATTTGAAACCACAAATTTAGCACGGATAGTTAACATTCCCCTAGTCGGAACTATTTTCATTTAAAGGGTCTGTTGAGAATGTAATCCAGAATTATATTCTGATCATTCTTGGCTCATGAATAAGCTTCCCAATACAAAGTAATTTTTTCTAGATAACATTATACAAGTCATTATTTGTATTAATATGAATAAATCAATTAGAGAAATATTTTTGAAAACAATTATGAGGTAGACAAATAGTAAACCTTACCAAGATAGTTCAAACCAAACCAGGATAGGAAGTTATCATTTCATTGGTCATGGAATCCAAATCAGATCATTTTTAATATAATACAGCAGTATTTTCTTCTTAATAAGATACATCAGTGCCTCGATCTTATTAAAATCCAACCATTTGCAGTCCCAACTTAAGCGTTCAAAAACTGTAAGTGAAAACAATTAGCAGGATGAATGAAAAGATATTTTTAATTTTATTAATACGGTATGTAATATTAATAAAAACTTTATAGGTAACTAAATTAAACAAATGACAAACAGTTAAATAAATTTGTTTAATTAATAGCTTTCATACACCATGTAAATAATTCAAAATATATCGTTATGTATCTATAAAAATGGTAAGAATATAGGTTTTTTTTTTTAATATTACAATTAACTTTGCTAGAAATATTCTCCTGTTTAAAAAAAATTATAAAATGAATCACGAATGAACAGGATACGTATATCTAGCTACTACAGTAGTACTTTTCAAGGTCACTCAATATATGGTGTATTTAAAGAATATATAAGCCTTTATAGTTTAATATTTTTTATTTCAATTCAAACGACGTTTCGAGCTGGTTAGCTCATTCTCAATTCATCTACAAATAACTTATAAGATAAAAAATAAGCTATATATAAAATTCCTTGTATACAATGTCGCAGAAATTATATTGGTGAAACATCGTGAAATTTAAGAAACAGAATAAAATAACGCAAAGCTAATGTAAAAAATCTTAAAAACATAAAATCCACAGCTTTATCCAATCAAAGCGTAATAAATAAGCATACATTTGGTTTTAACAATATACAAATTTTAAATACGCCGTAATGCAATAAAATTAAAAAAACACTAGAATCAATTTATATTATTAAAAATATAAATGACGCAGTCAATTTTAAATATGATGTTAAAAATATAGACCAATATTTTGACCATATATTAAATGAGATACGTTTTTAATTAGATAGTCATTGGAAAATAATAAACATATCCTAATAATAATATCATGATAATAATAAACATATAATAAACAGAGCTATATCCTAATCACTTATTTATTTAATTCCTATAGGGACATACATTCCTAAAGAGCACAAATTTTCAAATGGTGAAAACAATTTTGTTTCTAAAAAATAAAGATAGAAGAAAGTACTCATACGCAACTCAGATATTGAAATCCAATTAAAAAAATACATATCATACATAATTGAAGACCTGGAATGGAAAATGCTATTTGACAAATTTTTGAACATTTATTTTTTTCTTAAGTACGAATTTTGCTTTGTAGCATGAACACCACACAATTTTTCAAGAGGATCAAACGTAAACAACAACAAAAATTTAATTTAAAGAAAAATGTTTTAGTCATTTTCTCAAAACTTTTCAATTCGTAACATTACATCTTCACGTCTTCAGTTGATCATTTGTTTTTAAAGATTTTATTTATTATTAACTTTTCTATAGCTTACATCAACAGAAAAAAATACTAATGTTTGTTATGAAAATCGTCATTGTCCATATAAAATTTTTAAAAAATTAACAAACCTCAAAAATACAGATATTTTAGAACACATCAATAATTATTTTATTTTCTACGATATACGATGATTGAGCGTAGTTTGGATTTCCTGCGTCCATCAAGTTTGTCTGGCTCCTTTATTTTGTATTATTCTAAAAAATATCAAAGGAATAATGAGTAATTAAAAATTTAATATGAGTTGGTAAAATATTGACCACATTTTTAAAGGTTTATTTATTAAAATTATACTAGTAATCCATACACACAACCTTGCGGACGTTGGGTGAAAATTAGATCATGGGTGTAGGATTCAGACATTAACAATAATAGTTAATTTGCACATATTATGTTCAAGGATACCAACTTGAGACATTAATCAAACATTATTATATTAATTATTAAACTAATTATATATTAGTTAATATATTATTTTATATATTAAGACACACAGATCCTTTTCGATTATAGGTTATGTCACAGTTGTCCATCTAAGGAACTTTAAATAAGTTATTAAAAACAAACTTAAATTTTCAACTTGCTAGGCACCCATTGTCTTGTTAGACAATGAAGGGTTAAAACCCTCCACCCTCCATCACCCGCAGTGTTCTTAATCAGGCTTAATAACTGTCTTGCCCTTTACGAACTTAAGAGCCTGAGGAATCAAGCCAGTAAATCAAGATGTATCTCGATTTTTCCCCCTTTTTAATGCATATCTCCGTTTCCTTTTTACTTTTACCGTCTCCTTCCCCTCTATTATCCCTTTTATAGCGACAGTAATTCAAGTATTTTTTGTACTCCTCTTCATTAAGATTTCTTTTATTTTTTTCTTTTTTTTTTGTATCATCGGAAGGGTATTTACGCAATATCGCAGTTTATTCCTTCTGATTTACAAGTTAAGTAGTCTTTTATCTATGCATTATGCAGCAATGATACAGGTTTCCTCTCAGTCATGGTTGAAATCCAGACTTATATGTCCCATTCCTTCGTTTCAAACAGCTCCATTATCATTCATAAAACAGGATATGTATGACAATCTAGCGGAAAGAAATTTACCCTGTGGCCTAATATTATAAGTAAACATAAATAGGTACCTCTTGCAAATTAATTCTAATGAACCGGTTGCAATATTTATAATGCAACGTTTATTTATTTTCATCTTACCTTACTTCTTTGAAACACAGATTTTTGATAGAAGTGGCTCGAAACTCATACCACTTACTCTCTGATTGTTCAATCTTCTTCATTATAGGAGATTCGAATAATCATTCCCCAATAACTCCTTCCATTCGGACGTGAAATCTTCGAAGTACGGATTGTTATCCTTGCTTATAGAGTCCGGTTTCTCCCTGCAGTTTGGCCCTCATTATCTCCAAAACGGTGCAAGTCGTGACGACATGCTTAGCAATTTTCGGAATACTTTAACCAGGACATAGAGTTAATTTCCTTCCCAAAGGCATGAAGTTTGGTGGGAAACCACAAGCTCTGTGATGAATCGTGACACCCAATAATTAGGGTTTTAGCTGCAATAACGCTTTTGATATTGAATTTACAATACATAAATCCAATTTAAAATGATTACCACAAGTAATACCATCAGATCCAAATAATAGAATCAGACTCCTTTATATGTACTTGTCATTCAGACCATTCGTAGGCCATTCATTGTCTGATTTAGTTTTCTATTAAAGCCATTTAACAAGTAATATTTTTTTACAAACTATTAGAGTATTTAATAAAAATTATTAATTATTTCTCATATAAATAATTACACTTTTTTCAAATTTGTATATAATTTTTTTCAAACGATTATTTAAAATAAATATTACCGCTGTATTTTTTTAATATATTCATACACAATAGAGTATAATTTAAATGTATCATGAATAAATTTATGCCTGCCCAGATTTAATAGTTTTCCTGATTAATCGTTAGGAGTGAAAACATTTATACATTTACACCGTTGATATTCAAATATATTTATGACCTATAAATATTAGCATCTTTATTCTTTAACTAACTAATATATTCTTAATTCGAAAAATTTCTTAAATAGATCCAGAAAAAATAAATAAAGAAAATAATAATAAATAACAAATATATATATATATATATTTTTTTTTAAATCTTATTTATTGAAAAATATTACAATCTGTCTCAAGGACATTTATAATAGTGTTCACAGATCACATTCACACTCTATGTACAGTAAACAAAATAAATTATACAGAAAAATAATATATATGCAATAAATAAGAATAAAATAACCTAAACATAAATAAATAAAAAGAACACATACACACCTATATACAATATATATTTATTAAATCAATCATTTGAATTGACAGTTTAAATTTATTCATGCTATTGATTGGCATTACCTGTAATGCTGGCATCGTGATCTGTACAAATTTTATATATTTTTATGAGCAAGATATTTGTTACCATTTGTCACAAATTCCTGAATAATATGATCATTTTAACTTGAAATGATCTTGTCTCTTTATGACGAATCAAGTCATTTCTACCTCTCCTTTATAAACGATAGCACAGTTCTGTTTAAATTTCATATTTATCCTATTTTATTAATTATATCCATCGTGCATCAGATTGATGTAATTTTAGATATTATTCAAATAGATTCCATACTCTGTACTAGGAAAGGTCTGTAACAACTAAATTGGCGTTTTAGAAAATCAAACAATGCATCAAATATAACCACTAAAATATATTACATGTTTCAAAAATTTAAGACATAATTGGATAAAAGCGTTATGCAATAATTAATAATTTTTTTTTATCTATTATATTTTGGTGATGTGTCTATATCATCCTCTTGTTCAGATGAAATATTACAAACGAATAATTGGGAAATATGGGAATAATGGGTTATTTATACTTGCATATAAAAAGGTATTTGCTCATCGATTTTTCTGTGATTGAGACTTATTTTAAGTTGATTTTTTTTTAATCTACAAACCTTTATAACAATACAGTAGTATATTCACAAACAATAATGTTTTCGAAAGTCCAATTATAGAAAAATTAAGGATTTTATAAACCATAAAATAAAACTTTTATAATGAACATATTTTTCCTCGAGAATAATACGAGTAACAATATCATTATTATGAAATTCAATTAATCATTTCAACGATTAAGTAAACTCCAAATCATAAAAATTAATCACTGTCTTTAAATAAAATAATGAAAGCCAACTATTCTATTGAAAACTTAATATTTTTGGGTCAAAGATTATAACTGTAAACACATCACTTCGGTTCTTGGCGGACATAGATTTTCAAAAATAAATTAGTTTTGAATCATATAATAACTAATTTTACTAGTAAACATTTTTCGTACATTTTTTGGACATATATATATATATATATATATATATATATATATATATTATATATATATATATATATATATATATATAAAATAGAGCTATTTAAGACAATGTTCAAAACATATAGCTTTTATTAATTTTTGTTCATACCACACTATTAATTAATAATTAATTGAATAGTACAGGTAGGATTAATATTCTTAATAAATTAATAAAAAATAATAAAATTAATATATGAAGTTCCTTCTTCTTATAACAGATTTTTTTTTTTTAGGTTAGATATTGTTTTTAAATGAACAACTAATCTATTATTTTCATTATTCAATTTTCTTTTTTTCAATAATAACTTTTCGCACTAATTTGCCTTTATTAAAGTGATTTTTATTTTATAATGTATACTTTCTATTGAAAATAATGAATAAAAGGAATGTAACCAAACACATAATTAAGAAGATTTACTTCAAATATAAGCTTGGAATATGTTTCGTTCAATATTAACACTTTTATCATTAATATTTTTAATAAAATAATTCTTTTCTAACATCTAAA
This sequence comes from Nezara viridula, assembly GCA_928085145.1. Taxonomy (NCBI): domain Eukaryota; kingdom Metazoa; phylum Arthropoda; class Insecta; order Hemiptera; family Pentatomidae; genus Nezara; species Nezara viridula. The sequence goes on from OV725082.1 coordinate 71,353,846, forward strand.
CATAAAATGAGAACAAATTACTGCACAGTTCATTCTTTTTGATGTCTGAGAGCAAATGAACTTAAATTATTATGAGTACAGACAACTGAATTGGATAAAAGTTTTAAAGTAGTAATAAGTTTTAATTAAATATTATATTCAAATAATATAACAGTACTTACAGTTAATATTGCTCTAAATAAAACCAAATGTTGTAGTTGTAAACAAAGAATGGCGTCATTGTGAACACTGGGGGCAGACATGTTGGTTTTCTCCCCTCCCACTTCCACCGTACTAACCAACAAATTAAAATAAATCAAAAACATAGAAATTATCGTTATTATACATAATATATTAATACAATTTTATATAATATAATACTCTTATCTTAAATGCTACAATATTCTTTCAATAGGTTCAATCTGGCCTGCTAGAATAATTATTTAAATTGTGAAAAAAGTTGTGAGAATAAAATTGAAATGAAAATACGAAATGGAATTTTTAAATAGAGTATAATAATAAAATTATAACTACAATTTTACTTATTTTTGCCTTCACTAATACTTGAAGGAGCCCCTATATCACTGGTTTATCTCTAACTGCAACGATTTTTATACGCTGTCCTTACAATATTTTTAAAGCGAATCTAACAGTTCAAACAGATTTTAATCATATTTAAAACTATTTTTGGGATAATTACACTCGTACCCATTAGTTACCAAAAAATGACTATAACTATTATACTAAGAAAAAAATTACAAATTACTAAATCTACTATAACTTATAAGACTTCTTCGTAACTAAGATTCATTATATGGTTATCGGAGACGATTTTTATGAAAATTGAATCGATTTTAAGATTGGGCGCCCTCGTATTGATATATTTTAACTTGACAGACTCATAAATATTTTTTGAATTGTCAAATATAAATGAAATTAAAAAATAGATTCACAAATGTTAATGAACTTGAATGTGAATACGACTGTATCTTCCCTTATCAAATATTATATAAATTGTGATTTGTATAATAATCAAGGCTTGAATGGGGAAACAAATATTTTTAAACATCTTCAGTATCAGTGAAATTTTTACTATCGGTAGTTTTTCATTTATTTTGTAACTAGAACTTTTTTCCTTGTAACTTTTCATGTAAAGGTTTTACAGAACTTTTAATTTAAAAAATGTTTATTTAAAAGTTCTGTAGAATTTGCTGAAAATTCGACCTAAAAAAATTACTTTTATTCTTAGCTAATCAAACAAACGACACATTAGAATCAAGTATAGTTCATTTAAGAAAAAAATAACTCTAATCTAAGCCCAGGTAATATTTATTTTTCATTTAACGGAACTTTTTTTAAAAACTTGAATAAGTACACATTCAACTTGTACCATAAATCTGAAACTTTATTACAAAAAAATTCATTATAACTTTTCTCCTAAAAGGTTTCACAAAAAAATGTTTAAAATTGGACATTTTAAAATGTTGAATAAAAGTTTCATCCCATTACTATGTCAAAAAAAAGAAGATAAATAACCATAATTTTCACTTTCATAACACAGCATTAATTTATCACCCTATTTAATTATTAGTTTAAGTAGAAATTATATTCCGCCAAGAACACGTTTTAGTATTTTGGTTATATTTATCAGTGCTGAATTTAAACAAGAAAAAAAAACTAGCAAATACCTTATTACATTATATAGATGGTAGGTAATAAAAACCTCCAACGTTATCAGTCTATTTAAACTACATAGCACACTACTCTCTATAAAGATAATCCATATATAATAGGGTGTATAAAAAAAAATCACCGTTTTATCAAATTCAAGATTTCAAAGGACTGTAAATATTTTAATGCTATTTAATACTTACTAATACTTAATAATCCCTTTAGAGCATTCTCTAAGCTTGTATAATCCCATACGACTTTTTCAAAAAAAGCCTCAGTTTAATTATTGATTTCAAAGAAGAAACGTGATAGTGTACTAAGAAATTCTCGTAATTTTAAGGCATTAATGGAAAAATAATTTCTCAGCCAATAAAGCAACTCATGAAATTATTAAATATGAAGGGTAAGGTATCCTTGACCAGCGCACTGTGCGGTGTTTGTTTGAAAAATTTAGCAGTGGAGATACGACGTTGGAAAGTAAGAAGAGCTCTGGCCGACTATTAATGGATATTGATGAGGTTCTGCAGGAAGCTGTTGAGTTAAATTCGTCCACGAGTACTCGTGAACTTGCCAGGAAGTTTAGTGTGTCGAAAGATACTATTAGTCGCCATCTAATCTCCATCGCTAAGGTGAAAAAGATCAATAGACTGGTCCCTCATGAGCATACTGCTGAGCAATTAGCTAAGAGGTTAGAAATTTGTGAATACTTATTGAAAACTCTTGCCTGAAAAACTCCTGCCTCGCACCATCGGAGTATTACTTATTTAGATCCATGACCCATTTTCTTCAAGGGAAAAAATTTGATAATTTTGCGGAAGATAAAATTGCTGTCCAAGAGTTCTTTGACGGCCATCCCAAAGAATTGTATCAGCGTGAGATCTAGCAATTGGCTAGTAGACGGCTAATGACGGCAAATAACAATGGACTATACTTTGAGTAATAATTCTATTTTATATCAAAGAAATAATAATACAAATATTTGGTTTAATCGTTCATTTTTTTTTTTTACACCCTATTAAGTAAGAAAAATATAAGTTAGAATTACTATTAGTATGCTTTATTCACATATTAGCACTCTAATTGCAGTATTCGTCTACTGATGAATGATCTCAATTAATTTGATAATTAAAATAATCATTACTTAACTACGTACGAAAAGGCTGATTAGATAAATAAAACTCTCGTGTGTTTCTATTGTAACTCTTGTATTGCAACTACGTCAAACGTCGTTCCGTTGATTGGATTTCCAAACAGGTTTTCAATCACCTTTTAGGACATTTATGTTAATGAAGATGTCAGAGCGTTGTAAAACAAAACAAAACGATCCGGATACATTTCCTCTCTTTTCGTTCCCACAGATTCTCTCTATATGCTTCAGTAATACCAGGCAGCATGTGCTGAATACTAACCATCTCCAGGAATATCTTCAGCTTCCAGTCCGTGTTTGGGACAAATGGCCGGACAGGCAAGCCTACCTGCTGGGGTAGCTAAATGGCCATTGGGAATACCAAATGCTATAATATATCTCTGTATCTGTATGGGCTACTGTATCTTGTTCTTACAAGGGTCACATCAAATCATTCCATTATTTATCAGTTTTCTAATTATGCTTGTGTGGTCGACAAAAAAGAACCTCCATTCTACAAAAAAAAAAAAAAAATAATAATAATAATGTCAGAGATTTAGATAAAAGTGCTAATTTATAAATCATTTTTTTTCGGGTGGAAGGAAAAGCAGGTAAAATTATAATACTATATTATCTAAGTAATCCTAAATTATTCCACTAAACTAAATATTTAGTTAGTATGGGAAAGTTCATGTACTCGGCACCCAGAGTTGATGGCTTTGAATATTCACCAAACTGTTCCTAAGCTCATTGAAGAAAATCAATGACTAAATTCAGCGCGTTTGGTTAATCACTGATCGCTTAGTGATTGTATCGGATTTTGGGCTCGATTAATCCGATGGTAATGCCGCTGGTATAATGTAAATTCATTATAACTTCATGTTATTATTTCTCAATTTACTTAAGATATTTATATTTAGTTTGCTTCCTATATATATTTGTTTCTGTTTTGAAGTTCAAAAATTCAGCTATTTCCTTATTTATTTTTGATGTATTTTATAATCTTCCAAGAGTATTAAGGTAAAGTTAAAATCCAACTGGTCAATTCAACCAATTGATAAATTGATTTCCAATAGTAAAGGGGAGAGAACGTAGAATAATAATTATTACTTTATTAAATAATTATTACGTTCACAGATATTTTTGAGAAGCGTTAATTGTTTAAACTAATTAAATTTATTTGTAAATAAAGCAGACAATTTCAGTTATTAATTTTAATATTCCACTAATTATTTTCAATATGCGAGGTGCTTATTCAGTCACAAAATTTTAGATGTGTTAAAGTGACAACTTAAATGAATCGGTGAAAAAACATTTCTTGTTACATTTCAGGAAAAATATTGATTCTGACTTGTTAAAACATTTGAATACTGCTTTTTACGTAGCATCTTTTTTCTATTTATCTTAATATTGTAAAATTATTGTAGTTTTCATAAAATGGAATGATTCAGTCGAAAATATGAATAAGAAGTTATATAATACAATTGTACCTAGATCTAAACATTTATCAAATTAGAATAGAATAGAATAGAAAATAAATTTTACTCTGGGACAAGGTCTCTTAAGAATAACAATTATGAACAAAAAACAAAAACTACATCATACATAAGCCAAAATTTACATTAATCAAAATTAAAGAATATATACAATATTTTCAGTGATAATATTTTAAACACAAAAAGTAAAACCAATTTGAGAAATAGCAAAACAAACACTATTGAAACGAAAAGAAAAAGAGAAATCAGGAGAAATAAACTACAAAATGTGATAAGCACTATAAGTTGATTCTTGAAATTAAAATTCAAACAATTTCAACAAAAATTCACCTCAATCAAACTTTATTTCATTGTAGAGCATCATTTTGGGATGTGAGAAGGAATTGGTAAATACGATATTTAAATGAGGATAAGGAAGAGGCATGGCAGCAAGAAATTATAGAATGCTGTGGATCGGGTAATAAAAGAATATTCAAATGTCTTAGTTCTATGGGAAGGAGTATAAAGGTCGGAAACACGGGATCTTGTTTTCTGGTAGTGAATCAAGGATTTGAACAGTAGGAGACTGTAGATGTAGGAAGGATGTCAGGTATCGATCGTTTGGAATAGGTAAGAACCAAGGAAATATTGTTGGCGGGAAGAAGGGATGAGCCACTTCAAGTCGTCGTAAAGTTGGGTCACGAGACCATCTCGAAGAACCGAAGACAAATCTTTAGAAGGAATTCATAAGTCGCTTCAATCTATCCTGGAGTACATCGAGATGCCTTCGTCCACCTCACAATCATAGTCAAAGTGGAGGAATAAGAGAGGATACAAGTAACTTGCGGATAGGTTGTGGGAGAGCGTTGAAATAACTTAAGGGTGCCTATTGACTTTCGGGAAATGAGGGCAATATGGGATTTTCAGGAGAGATTTTCGTCAATGGTGATTCCAAGGTTTTTAACGGAGGAGCGGATTGTGATAGGATGATCGTTGATGACTAAAGGAGGGAGAAAGAAGCTGGATTTAAGAAGAGAACTGGAATCTATAACAATGGCCTGAGTTTTCATCGCGCTTAGCTTTAAATTATTCAAACTTGCCCAGGCACTAATCCTATCTAGGTCTGCCTGAATATTGGCGAACACGACTAATAGACTCAGAAGAGTGAAAGGATAAATAAGTTTGGAAATCATCAGCGTATAAATAGTGTGAACGGTGGCAGATGGATTTGAAGATCATTTATATAGAAATTAAAAAGGAAAGGAGAAATGCTCGGACCCTGGGCCACTCTAAAGGACAGCGTAAGGAAGGAAGATAGGTGTTGGTTCGAAATGCTAACTGCTTCAGTCCGATCGAAAAGGAAAGATTCAAAAGAAAGAAGGGAGCTGTTGGAGAAGGAGAGAGGTTTTAATTTAGTGTAGAGTATAGAGTAGTCTAAGGAGTCAAAAGCTTTGGAAAAGTCGAGAAGTATTAATATATTTAGCATTTTTTCGTCCATTGCAGTGTGTATGTCATTGGTAATTTTTAGTAGAGCGGATTGTGTAGAGAAGCCAGGACGAAATCAAGATTGGAGACGATCGTGTAGTTTTGAGTTTTCAAGGAAGTTGAAGATTTGGGATTGAGCTATTATTTTTAGAGGTTTGGAAAGGTTAGAGAGAATTGAGATTTGGCGATTGTCTTCAGGAAAAGTAGGATAGTGGATTTTTTTTAATAGGTCTGCCTAATGCTTTTTTCTAAACACGAGGAAAAACTTATACATGAAAAGAAGGACAGGAAAAAATTCGAGAAGGCATAATTTTAACTGTTTGACGGGTATTCAATCAAATCCGATGGAGTTTGTATGGGATTTCATCATAGAGGAAATAATGCCAGTTTGTGAAATGTATGAGAAATAGAAATTATCACAGTTAAATGAGAGAATAGGATAATTATATATTCTTTCACTTAGCTCTTCAAATAGGAGTGAATTCATCGCTATCAAAGCAGTTTATATCGTTTATTGATAAGAAACGGTTCCCTTCATATCAAGACCGTGCATTAATGAATTATTCACTGATCAAATACTGATATCAAGATATACACGAATCCTTAATCTCCGTGTAATAGCTAACTTGTTGCAGAGTATAAGGAAGCATAACCATATCTAATGTCTCTAGTCAAGATAAGGCCAGGGTTGTTACGAGATAAGAAAATCTATTGGGGATATCAAAGGAAACATTTTATAGCCACAAATTGAGTTTTCAAATCAATGTTCGAATAACATTTTTTATTAATACTGCTATGTGAGATCAGCTTAAACAAGGAATAATAAAAAATTATTAATTTCTTTCCAAAAAAAATACTTTAAAGTTTTTAATTTATCCTCAATCTATAGTTTGCGGTACTTGGATACCTTCATCTCATTGAAACCTGCAATATTTTTATAAACGAAAATTCTCGGAATTGGAGTGTTTTCAATTTGGATATGGCAAGTTTTCTCTATTAAATTAGGTACTCGAATCTTAAGATGATTTGATCACAAAATCGAGAAAAAAAGGTGGCCTACAAATTATTTGCCTCCACCCCCACATGTCAAAATTATGTACTAAAACAGCTCAATATTTTTGTTGGCTACCTTTTTCTTTCATATAACATTTCAATTTCAATAACATCGGAAATTTTACTGAAAGAAAGACAAAAAAAATTTACAGCTATGGTATTTAAAAAAAAATGATTCTATACCAGGAATTCGTCTCTAAACTGGGTGAAAACATGGCATCAATCAGCACGTGGTTTTGAGTTTTGAAACTTAAAAGTTGATAAAATCTGAGGATAAATTTAAAATCGCTTGAAGTATTTTTTCTGATGGGGATTGACGGAAAAACTTGAATGCCCTTTTGATAAAATAAAAAAAAATGTATTCCTAAAATATTAGATATTTCAAAGATAAATTATTATAATGAAATTCAACAGATATTATTATTACAGGAGGTTACGAACTTTTTTATTTTCTTCCATCCGAGATTTTTTTTAAACAAGATACTTTATGGTAATCAAAACAAGTTTTCTACTTATAAAAAAAAAAAATACATTTCTTGTGATATTTCCCTCTGCATGTAGTGCTTATTTACAGGAGACAAGATTTTTTTCTTTCCACTTTATCCTCCACAGCAGGACGCTTGCAACAGAGGCATACAGGAATTTTAATGCGGCTGGGCATCACTCTCCCCGCCAACCATCAAGAAGGAGCCGCATAAAAATCTCTCTTAATGCAGCCGTGGAAGCTAGCGCAAAGAGTAAATTGTGGCCGCAACAGGACACCACTAAAATATATTTTTTATGCATCCAACAGTCTTATTCGGCATGATACAGTTTCTGAGGAGTCACTTAGGCCGGATTTACGACAACCAGATGGCTACTTAATACTCGGACAACTTGGCCGGCCTTTGGTACCCGGCTTATTTGGTCTTCCTTTTGCCGACGTTTCGATAGATTACTGTCCCTCGTCGGATTTTATATTCTGCATAATCTGTAAGAGGCTGGAAACCTGAAGGAATATTATATAGTCTGATCTTGACAAGTCTGGGCGTAAAAGAAACCATCTTTCATAACTGCGCCCTGTAAAAGAGGGAGTGAGGGAAAAAAACTATGGAAATCCGTACAGGACAAAAATAAATACAACACTTCAATAAACTTTAACATGATAGCCGTGGTCATATTCATTTTATAGGAGAATTCTAAAATACAGACTAGAAACTATAAGGTGTAGGTTCGACTAAATTTTCTATTTATGAATCTTGACCCCCTGATTCTAACAATAAACTGAGAAAATGAAAACGTGAACAAAAGCAAGAGGAGGTGATTTCAACACGCAAATGCAACATGGTCGTGACTGTATACATTCCTTGCACAATGCTTGCATTTTCATTTTTATAACTTGGTAAACTACTGAGGTAATTCATTTTAACCTATTTTTTAAACTACTTTTTGAGTTTCTAAAGTTTCTGAACTAACGAAATCATGTCCTATTTTGAACGGTTTAGTAGTTCAAAACTTCTTGTTGGACTTTAAAACGAATAAACTTGGCGAAATTTTAAAATTTTGATCGACAAACACTTCTAACTTTGCTAAAGAAATTAATCTTTCCCTAATAATTATTAATTCCTTTTAAATTAAAAAATAACGAGCTTTAATGTTAATATTCCTCAAAAACCTTAGAAAATATTTATTGCCCCCTATGCACCCTAGGTTATTTACAACATATCTTTCATTATGGCAATACTGGTTTTGGCTTGTGTTGTGTAATAGATGAATTCATTATGCTGACCCTGCCATTAGGGTACATGAAGTTCACTATGTCTATTTCCCATTGGGGTTTCCAACGTCAGCCTGCTCTACATTGGCTATGGGCACCTAGATGAAACTGCTCAGGACTCATTGCAGTCATCCATAGACGAACTCTTCGAATTAAGTTCTCTTCATTCACGAGTAAGGATAAATCACTGTCAGTGAGAAGCAGTGTAATCACTACATCAGATACAATAAATTTGTAAGTACCTCATCCTTGAAGTAAATTACTATTCTGGTAACTTTGTCAAAGAGGGCATGTTGAGGGTTCCAATCCTTCCAGAAGGCATCCGAGAGCAAAACTCGGAATGTTCGGTGCATAAAAGAATGATTTCTCGATTTCATCTTTGGTTTGAAGTTTTCATCGAGTTGTCTCAACAAGATTGTCATCGAGCTCACAATTTCTTTATTTCCCGTAGTTTTGTTGATCACGTTACCAATTAACCGTTTCATATTCACTACTAAGATGAGGTATGTTGAAGTTACGTATTTTTTTCTTTATTTGTTCATAGTTCAGGCATTTAAAAAAAAAAAAAAACGCAGACACATTGAATCTAATTGTAGAACAGAACTAACTACAATTGTGTAAAATTTATATCAGCTCGACATTTTCGAGTCTCCATTAAATCTCAGCATTTATTTTCATGAAAAATTATTCACCAGAAATAACAAAACAAAAAAATAATAAAGCTAAGACCGCTCAGGAGATAGGAGTTTTATTTTATTTTAGTTTTAAAAATAGCTTATTTCGAAAGTCAAAGTAGGTTCTTGACACTCGTTGTATAAAATAAAATTCCAAGCATTCTTGGCTCCAGATTAGAAAAATAGCTGCCTCAGAAATGTGTCTTCTTCCCCAGTCTGTCTACTCTGACATTTATTCCTCTGCTCGAATCAAATATCACCGACTATATTGCCCGAGGGTGACAATATTTTACTGTGTAAATATCGAACGTGGTATTCTAGGCATCGTCGGCTCAAGGCATGGGAGATCAGCTTGAATAGAAAATAACGGTGAGGATTTCTATGCGTTTGTGAACTACCACTTCTAAGAAAGATTACGAATATATAAATAAATAAAATGTAGGAAATGTATCTTAGTGACGGGAGAGGTATCTGCTTTTGGACCACCCAGGTGGAGCGTAAAACCGGATTCCTACTCGGCAAGTTTTTTAGAAAAAAAATATTATTTTTTCTTGGTCGTAAAAAATTATGACAGGAGTGGACAGGGTAGAAAAACATAATATATATACTCACAATACAATGTTTGCCGAAATGTTGTTCCACACCATCCACCTCTTCCCCCAAAAAATTTCTTAATAAGTTATGAACATATTAGTTATGACCTGAAAAAAAAAACTATGTATAAGATTGAAATACCATTTAATTAGTAAATCTTTCTGAGCCTTTAAAGAAAAAAATAATAAAAAAGAAATCTGCATATACAATATATATTCCTTTCAACACATCTTATTTTCGTATCATTAAGCCCACGAGATCGTTTCACAAAAAACAACCCCCCATAGAGAAAAAGATGAAAACACTAGATCTAAACGACTCAGGAGTCCCACTCGAAACGTATTCAAAAAGATCTTGTCTTTTCTAAGCCTTTTCAACTTCACGACATCCTCAGATGTCTCTGATTATAAACGAAGATTCCGGTGAGCTTTACGTAACTCAGATATATAGTGACCTTTTGTTAAGCTCATGAGTTTTTTTTTTTCTGTTTGCTTCATGTCACGAGTACGCTATAAAAAAATAAAAACTTTACTTGAAACCTGAAGACGGGAATGGATGTGACATAAAGGTTATTCCTTGAACAAATCTTTTTTATTTAAAATATTTTTACGAATTTTTTAAAACAATTTAAAAATGTATTTCGCATGACACATATATTATATAAATTTTAAAAAATAATGTATTACATTATTCCAATTTCGTTTTCAACGGTGTCCAACTATGTAGAGCTGGTGAAAACGGAGAAATTGTGTGGGCCATTTTACTTTTGCTTTTCCTATTCTATCTCGGGAATAAAAGGTCGGTTGTAAAGGTAGTCAAAAATGGGAAATGGTGTAGAAAATTTTCCTATTTTATTTCGTGTATGGAAGAGTTTTCCACTGTTCCAACAATTCTGTAACTGCTTATTGGCAGGAAAATGGATACAGGAATGGTACAAATTTTCATTCGCTTTTTCTCTTTTATCTCGTGAATGAAGGATCAGTTTTCCGGCTATGTAGAGGTAGGTTAAAATAGGAATATGGTGTAGAAAATTTTCAGATTCATTGCTCGGTTTTTCACCGTTCCAACCATTTTATAGCTGCTTAGAGGCAACAGAAAAAGGGGTAGTAAAAATTTCAGAACTTCTACAGTGACGGTTTTACCAGAAAAGTGGCAAAATGTCATGAATCAAAACGGCACATGTATCATTGGTTAATGTTTGAAATTAATATAAATAAATTCACTTTGCATAACATGATAAAAACCGAAATTACTTTTTTTTATATATATGATAAATTTACGAACACACATAAGCATCCATCAACATACTCTTAAACCAATTTTATTATAAATTCAATTCACATAAATAATTCGTAGATGTTTTAAATTAAAATAATTATTTCTGTAGTTTGGATCATTTAATATTTGTAAAGGTTTCCATCAAATTTAGTTTTTGTTTGTCCAAAAATTCTATTCTAAATTCTTTTAATAATAGTGTAAAATGAAAGGTATCTTCCGGTGTATTCATGTTGTATAACGAAGAATTTTCCCTTTTATCTTGCCACGGCTGTTAATTACGATTGAAAAATTTCCCTCTCGCGTTTAAAAATGAAGCAGAAATTGTAGTTATTCTCTCTGAAATACCTATAATCATATTTGACATACATTTTGTAGCAATGAAATTTAATAATAATAAAACGTTAATAAATTGTGCAGCCAGACAAATGCCGCTTGAATTGAACATTTTTTGTAATTCTTAACGGCCAATGAATAAAGGTTAATTTTCATTTCATTTCTGGTACACAGACATCTTATACCCATTAAATATATCTTGACTACAATCAACTTTATAGTAGCTGAAATAGGTCTCTCCTTTTCAATACACAAAGAGACAATCTGATGAACTTTAACGTCAAAATAGAGATAAGAATATTATTATTGATATTTATTTGTTTACTTAGTGATCAAAACTCCGCCATGGAAGATTTGTCCGAACTGATTATCTTACTTCGTGCATCGGTTACACCCTGCTATGTCGAAGGCTAATTCTACATTCATGAATAATACTCAAATGAAATGAACGAATAGCGTGCAAGGAATGGTAAAGGGCTCCGTCGCATGAAAATATTTCATGGAACTTGTATTTTTCTTCTTTTTCTCTGAGAAATCGTTGACAGGAAATTTACTTTAGTGGAGATATTCCAAAGAAATTGCCGGTTTTAATAATTATAATAATTACCACTCTGACTCTATTATCGATTATGAGCATTTTTCTGTTTATTATATGAGCCTTTCAGTTGACATAATGACTAACTCCAAATTCAACATTTCTGAGTAAAGTCATTTAAATCTAATTTCTAGTTAGAAAATTTATAATATCTGTACAGGTAATGAGTAAGTTAATTCAAGGGAAGGTTATTACGTTGTTAAAATATAGAACTGTGAATAAAGATATAAATTCTCCCAATAGAAATATCTCTAAAATTAATAATAAAAAATGTTGAAATAGAAATTCCGTCATTCTGTCAACTGAGAACTCATATAATACTGTTTCATGTTCATGTAAAAGCGGTTCATGAAAATCAGAAAAAAAAAAAAATTAAATGAACATCATCATACCAAATAGACCCGTTTAGTTTTAGAGTTTCCCAAATTTTGAGATCTGTATTCCTATTTTGCTGTGTTATGTCAATTTTTATTTTATTATTTCCAACAATAATAAAATTCGTTCGAAATCTCAATTTATTTGCGCGTTTCAAATATTTTGTAATATGTTCTGTAAATAAAATAAATTAAATGATTTATATTAAAGAACTTTTATTTATGTCTTATGTATAATTAAGTAGAAATTACTCTTTTTTTTCGGTAACCTGCCTATCATAAAAAATAATAATGTAAGAAACATCCATGAAGAAATCTAAACAAGCAGAAACTTGAATGATACATTATAAATTTTTGGTATAGATTTAATGTTGTATATGTTCTTCACAATTCCAATTGGATTATATATTCCAGAGTTACAGGAATTGATGTCAATTTTAACTTTTCCATGTTTTCACTTCTTTTCTGCGTTATAATGTAACCTTTTTTTTACTCAAATTTACTTCGATTACCAGTGGTCTCGAATGAACAAAATATAAACATTAAATCCCAGTGCACATCTTGTGAAATACTGGAGACAAAAATAAAAAATCATATATATATATATATATATATATATATATATATATATGATGATCATGACGACTATCATGCGTAAGATACTAAAGTTATAAACACCTGCATTCCCTAAAAAGCAATACAGGACAATAAATAAATAGAACTAAGCAAATATATTTACATTGCACATATTTTTTTTTTCATTCATAGTCTTGCTAATGTGACATTTTTTACGTTAGTTAAGTTTAAAAATGTGTAATTATAAAAATTTAAAAATTTGCCATTGATTATTATTCACTTTTCCCATGAAATGGATTAAATACTTCCCCATCAGTCCATTTTAGTTTAATTTTTAATAATTTTATTTATTTATTAATATTCAGTAGAAGGAGAATACTTAGACCATCAAACAATAAATAAGGATCTATGGAAAAAAATATTATATTAATTATTTATGTGTTGTTAAAATTAATGTATTTAAATATAACTACTAATGAACAATACGAGCAATAACTCCACTTGTTTTATAGCGTTTTATGTTATCTCGTAAAAATGACGATTACAAAGGTTCTCTGACACTTATTCTTTTCGTAACTTTTTAACGGAACAGGTGCAGAATATTTACGACACATATCACGTTATCTATGCGAGAATAATCGAAAAAATATCAGAATTAGTTTTAAGGAATTAGGATTATGCAGATAGGAAAGCCCTATAAATATATATTGGATTGGTTGGAAGCATAAATTAAAATTTGAACGAATTTATCGGGCGATGGTGACATTTATTTTTATCTTGATTCGTGGAAATTAACCCGTTATCCAGTCGTAAACCAAGTCCCATTAAATTTTGTGCAAGTCGGTCAACTGAGAATTCGGGAAAACCAAGTCACAAAACAAACTACTTTGTGTATATCAAAATATCTACTTATCATCTCCACCATAAAAATACGGAAAAAACCTCGATTATATTAAAATATATTACTTTCACTTACCTATTATATGTAATGTGTCGTAAGGGAAATTTTCGCGGTCGTGAAAATTTTTGAATCTGAGTTTTCAACGGAAATACATGTTTTGAGGTCCCTTGAGTCCAAAGAACCAAGTCCAAGCCTCATAACAAAAGATCTTATCCCCAGATGTCAAAAGTGTGACCAGTCATTAACGATAAAACATGTTTTGGAAGAGTGCCCTTTTTACACAGCAAGGTTAAAAGATCTCGGAATATCCCAGAATATATCAGCATCCCTGAGAAATCGTTACCAAAGTTAGCAAGTTCCTGGATAGTGAAAGACTTAAAAAACATATAAAGACTTAAAAAACGTATATACACATATATATATGACTAACTTATAACTAATGATCCTTTACAGATTTTATTTTTTATTATTTTCATTTTAAAAGTTCATTTGTTTATTAATTTCAATTCATTCATTGATTTTACTGCTTTTTTTTTTTTAGTTTATTTATTTATCTATTCTATCTTATCTATAAGAGTCTATTATTATCTTTATTTATTTATTTTATTCTATCAATCCTTTTATATATTTTTTTATCCTTTTTTTTTTTAATTTTTATTTTTTGTACCAACCATCCAAACAGTATGTAAGTAGTATTATTTAGTTGATCGTTCGCTGATGACCTGGATGTTTTGCGACTAGACATCGAAACAAACAAACAACCCAGTGAAATGGTCTGTGTGTCTCTGTGTGTTTGTTAACAGTCTAGCTAAAAAACGAAGACTCATACGAAAGTGATATTACGTATTTAAGATAAGTATATGTCTTAGATGTGACAGCAACTTGTTCCTTAAAATTGGTTTACCGGAAGTGCCACTTTATATCAACGGTGAAACAAATTTTTACAATTTTCTCAAAAACGGCTTTTGATTAAACTCGGTGTATCATTGTATAATTAAATAGTCTTTACTATTATTTAGGTCTTATTTCCATTGATACCACTTACAGGGCTTATTTAAATCCTCTGTCCACTCCCGCAGTACCCGTTCCCGGTCTTCAGATTTATATATAATGGCCACTGCTTTCGATAAATCTTTTATTATTCGATCCTCTTCCCTATGGAACTCCATCCCTCCCCACATCCGTCAATCCAAAACCCTTCCTACCTTTAAATCCTAACTGTTTAATCATTTCATATCCATACAGTCATCATAAAATTGTAAATAGTTACTACTGTAAATATGTATATAAATTATTAGATCGTTCTTTATTATTTTTACTTCATGTTTATTTTCAATTTTTTACTTTTTATTATTAACTGATGTAAATTAGAAAATAACTTATAATTTCTCTTATTATTTTTTTCCATTTATCTATTTTTTTTTTTACTATTTAATCAAACTATATTCTTCTTTATGTATCTCTGAGGCTCCTTAGCCCACATTTTTGTCTCTCTGTATTATTCTAAAGGGAGTCGTCCTCGAATAAATAAAGCATTATTATTATTATTATTATATAGTATTTATTTGAACGCACCCCCGACTAACTCCTTTTGATTTTCTTATTTTGATTTATTTTTCTTTATTTACTCTATGTTATGAATGAACACTTAGTGGCATAATACTTTTTTCATGAATGTCGAAGATGGTATTGTTATATTTAAAAAAAATAAGCATATTAACATAAAAATGGAAAATATGTTCATATTAAAAAAAATTATTAATTTGAAACGTAAACATGATTTTCAGGAGGTTTAATAAATTGTATAATCTGATGTTTTAATTAATTGTATTTCAACTCATACATTCATAGATTTCATAAATTTATGATTTAATTAAAGACACAGGTTTTTGTACTTTTTGTCTTTAATGCGCCATAAATCTCCGAACCTATCGGCTATGACACGAGCACAATCCCCTGATCGCAAGACCGTTAAAATTTATTGAAGGTATTCCGTTACTCCGGCGAAAGCCGAAGGTTTCTCCAGTCGCTCCGGGCGGTTCTTCTGTTTTTGCTCCAATCCCCGACAACTTATTCATTTACATATTCAATCCCTCCCTGTAATTGTTTCTATTTTAATTATAATTACTACCCTTTGAGGCGGCGTACGCGCTATTTTAACGCTTTTTAATTTATCATCAATATAAAAACTCAATTGCATTAGTCGCTCCTTTTATAAATGAACGCTGGAAGTCGTTAAGTGTAACCAATTCAATAATATTCAATTAACTAACGCCATATGAATCTAACTGATGAGAATATAAATGTTAATGAATTATATAGAAAGGTATATATATATATATAATATATATTATAATATTTTATTACCTTTAATAGATGATCTGTAGATTGATAAAATACCAATTCAAGTTTTTCTTATCATCCAATAAAATATGAAATAAAATGTTTTACCTGAAATATGTAGATAAAAATAAAATTCGAATGCATTAGTTATGGTTTAACCTTAATATATTACAAATTAATAAATGAATATCCTTCACAGTGATGTAAGTTTTTGTTCGTATTTAATTTTTTTTTATTCATAAACTAAAATGAAACCACCCCCTTATTAGAAAAACACAAGCGTAATCATTAATTAACTAATTAGTAAGCGTTTTTATTTATTATTGATAACCGTAAAAATTGAGTTTGAATTATATATCATTATTTATTTATGCCACTCCACTTGAAGAGTCATTAAATAGTATAATTTGTACAATCCTATTTTATGTTAAATTTCTTTTTCCTCAAAAAAGAACAATGAGAGCCATTTTTATCATTTCAAGATAACATTTCCTCAAATGTTTAATTAAACCGTTGAAAAAAAAAAAAAAAAGTGTACTCCTTTTTAAGTATATATTACATTTACAATTTAAATAAATTAATTCCTTCACTTACTAATTACAACTCAGTTTCCTTACAACTACCATCCTAATTCAGTAACTATTAAATTATTGAATTTTTAGATATTTTTTTTTTATTAGCTGTAATTATTCTAAAACAAAAAGAAAAAAATATATGTAAATGAAATTATGTCTAAGTGTTTGTTTACAAGAAAAAACAATCAAGCTTTTAGGGATAAATTAGTTATATTTTTTCTTAACATTTGCTTACATTTAAGAACCGGGTATGCATTATAATTCAAAAAGAAAATATAAAGTAATTGTTTTAGTATCTAGCTAAGATAACTCACATATAATCAAATATGGACCGATCAAAAAAAAAAAAATGTTTCTATATTTGAGGGCTTCAGCCTAAAACTCATCATGTCCGTAGATCCGTCAGTGCCCTAGTGTAAGCGTAATTTATTTCTTATAAAATTAATAACAAAAATAATTATTGTTAAGTAAACATTAAGCCAGGAAATGTATCTGAAATCAAACCATTATTTTTTTTTATTATATTTTATAATTAATCATGATATTAAATTTATGTAAATAGATATTCAATTACGAAAATATTTAGTATCAAATTAATTTTTAAATCAAATAAAAAATTAAGAATGAATAAAAATGAGAAAATGTCACAGGCAACAACTTCAACTGTTGATATTAATTTTATTCCGGTTTATGGTGTTGGTGTTCTTATAGTTTTCCTCCGTCATGACCTTGTAACATGCATATTGATTTGCATTCAAAACTGCCTATTCTAACATGATTAGATTTTCAAACGATTTAAGTGACTATCAATTTAGGTTCTAAATAAATAACCACTTACCCTGTTACAGCACCCCCTTGACTCAACTCAACTGACTAACCAGAGTGACTGTGTACAACTGGGTCCAATTTAGAAAGCACTCACTGTTTTTGCATCATACCACCCCCGGGCGCTTTCTCCACTAACTTTTTTTCTCCCCTTGGTCTTTATTGCTGCATAATGAGTACCCACTCTCTCTCCATATTCGTTTCCTTTTGTGCGCAGTTTTTGTCCCCCCTTTCTAGCCGGGTAATCTCCCACCTCTAGAAAGTCGGGATGAAATGAAAAAAAAAAATGTTTTTTTCTCCTCATTCTCGAGAAACACAAGTGTACTGACATACTGATTTGACCTGGGTTGCGGTAGATACTGGACTCGCACCCTTTCATATTGTAAACACAATAACCTCTTACCCAAACAAAGGTAATAAAAACTGGAGGAACTGTGAAATACTTACCCAGAAACACACTTCTTTTGAAAACTAGAGCAGTTCTGGGTCAAATTAGTTTGGAATACTTCAACATATCAGCTTCATGTCATAAATTTACTTTAAATTGGAAAAAAAAAATAATAACAACTTTATTTATATAATTTGAATTTATATATTTAAATATTTATAAAAATTAATGAATCGTTAAGTAGCAAATTCGTTAGATATCTTTAGGAAATAATACGACACAGTTGTTTTATAAGCTGAATAATTCTATAATTTTCATGTAATAGAATATTCTTATTCAATTTAAAAAAAATAATAATAATATGTAATTGAACTAATAATTCAATTTATTGACAAAATCCTATTTCGGTTGTATTATTGTATTAAGTTAAATGTTGAATTCTTAAAAAAAACTAATTGTTAATTAAGCCTTTACTGATGGGTTGAAAATGGAGGTATTAGACGAAACTTTGCCAGTGTAGAAAATTTTTTTTTTATTATTATATAAAATGTTGCCTTGACTTTAAATTACGCTATTTATAAAGACTCAATTTTTCTATAGATCACATTAAATCAAATTACATGGAATAAAGTATCCCATTTCATTCTTAATGTACATGTTCTTTATCTTATTCTTTTTTCCACTTCTTTTCATCCAAGGTATTTAAACATTTAAATTATTTTTGCTACATTATACGCACTTGTTTTAATTATATTCTATTATTTTTTTTTAATATATAACAAATTTTTTTAATAGACTTCCCTGTATTCAATTACATGTCTCGTTTATAAACATAAAATAATTAAACAAACCTAACATAACGTTCTAGAACAAGTAACTACCGTAATTAATTTACTTTTAAATATATATATATATTTTAAAAATTATTATTCTACTATCAGTTTTTTATTTTATAATTAGTTTCTTAACATTTGCAAATAATATATATAAATTTTCAAAATATCTCCTCTGAAGTAATTTCAGATGTTTTGTCAAATGACCTTTCATATGTTAAATTTAAATTATATTTACATTTGTTAAAAGGTAATTTTTAACAGAAGACAAAAATAAAAAAAAGGAACAACATTCATTAAATAGACATATGTATATAATTAATCTTTATATATTATTTTTCAAAGATATCGGTATAGTATATGTTCGTTAATTCTTCAATTCAGTCTTCATCAAATTGATTGAGCCATCATTCAGAAGGTTTTGCACAAAATAAGTATATTCTACAGAAAATTCTGGATAAAGATTTATAAAGAAAACGAAACTTTATTATAACTCAAACTCTCCTTTCCACGATCTCTTGCGAAAAGAAAAAAACTGTTTCTTGGCCAACATTTGGGCAAGGAGGTGATTTGACCGAGATCACGCTCAACCGCCAGCATTTCCACCTTAATTAATTATTTAATTAAGAGTGCCCACTCTAAAGGCTGGGTGTGCCCAAGAGGGTCTCCTGACTCCAAGCTCGATTAAACAGAATAAATATCGATCATAAGCCGTGATTTAAACCTGGTACTTTGAGCATTGAAGCTCAGTCTAATAATATATTGCATAAGTATTTCCATATTACATTGTCATTTGTTTGATTAGCAATATTGTATATAAATCATTGACATTGGCCAACTAGTATTGATTTTTTTTAGATAACTGATTCGTTGTATAGGGAATGTAATATAATGTGCTTTAGTATTAATAGAATAAGATATAGACACCCAGCTGGTTATATTAAGGTCATTGTAGCAATGTCCTGTCGCTAATATTGTTCTTTTCTTGGAATTATTAAAAGTTCAAGGGGAAGAAGTGGGTGTGTGCTTCCTCAACATTTATTGAGATATCGCATTTCTGGGAAATCATAAAATCATGAACGAGTGGTCTGGTAAAATATTTAGATTTTCTAATTATGAGATGTACTCGATGGCAGTGCAGAAATTGGTATAGGCAGGACGCGGCGTAGATATCGATTTGACCGGCTCTCCCCTCACTTGTTCTGGGAGATTGCATGATTCATAGCGCAAAATATCAATATCCAATCTAAATTTACATGGAGTATAAACCAGACCCAATCGGAGGAAATTCAATTTCCGTCCTTGATCACGGCTGCGAAGGAGTTTTATTCAAACAGCACAAAGCCCCTCCGACTCACTCTCCCGCATAAAATATATGACCGCTCCCCAAATGGAGTGGGCCTAACTCCGTTTCCACGTTCAACTTGGGGTGAAAGGAGAGAGGGAGAGGCTTTTAGCCGTGGAGTGAGCCGTCATTCGGAAAATCTCTCACTTTACTGCCCAAATCTCAGCAAGTATCCCCAAAATGGAGTTGGTTGCTATCTCATCCGAGCTAAGCGTTCTGAAGCTTCCGTGCTTGAAGGAATAATCCAATCTATCCAATCAACAATATATACTGCAGAATTGAAATTAAATGAAAAAATAATTTTATTTTGGGACTACTGTCCCCAAGAATAATAACAGAGTTACAAATTTATGTATCTTAGTCTGACATAATAAAAATACCAACTAATTTACTGTTAATTGTTATTTCAATTGTGCAATGGATTGAAATTAAACATTGTATAGATGCAAGTAATTTTACATGTTAGGGGAAGTTTGAATGTGGAGTAGGTGTTGGAACAGGAGTTGTTTGAAGGAATTTGTGGACGAGGATTGACGCATGGAGGTAGGAAGTGAGTTCCACAAGGAAGTAGCACGAATGACGAAGGATTTGCTGAAGGAGGAAGTTTTATGGGAGGGAATATATAAGTCTATAGGTTGAGACCTAGTATTGAGAGAGTGGATAGAGGAGCGCAGAGTAAGGAGTTCCAGGATGTAGGGAGGGTTTTTGGTTCTGAAGACTTGGAAAAGGAAAACACCAAGGAGGAATTGTCGTCGGAAAGTAGGATAAAGCCACTTCAACTCGGTGTACCAGAGTGAAACATGTGAACGCCTGGATATCCCGAAAATGTATCTTATGAAACAATTCATGACTCTCTTTAGTCTCAGTTCTAGCCTAGCAGATAGCCCTCCGTAGTCGAAGTGGGGAAATACAAGGGAGGTTACAAGGAGTTGTCTGGTTTTTAGAGGAATACAATCACGGAATTTTAGGAGTTGTTTAAGAGCAGGTATGGATTTTCGGGTAATCTGGGAGATATGGTTATTCCATTAGAGGTTCTGGTCAAAGGTTACTCCTAGGTTTTTGACTGTAGAGAAAAAATGGATGGGATGGTTATTGAGGTTAAGTAGAGAAAAGTAAGGCAGGGAGCTGATGAGATGTCCTTGGTTTTATCTGCATTCAACTATAATTCATTTATTTCTGCCCATCTGTTGATGCAGTCGATGTCCTCTTGTAGCTTCCGGGCAGCCTCAGGCATCTCGGAAGGTTGGAATGATTGGTATATTTGGAAATCATCGGCATATAGGTGGTAACTGGAGTGTTGAATGGCGTTAGGATTGCAGGCTATTTTTGCAGCATTACATTTATCAATAAATATAGAAAGCTCGGAAACAGTAATACGTTCTGATTCAATCTCCGACCTTCAGAGTATAGCAAACTTTAATAAAACCGGACCTACAATAAACAGAATCCACCAATACATCGAAATTATAAACAACTTTAATAAAATTATATTTTTTTCTGGATCTGCAGAAGATCAGGCAGCGAACAGAGCTGATAAAGAACCAGCTCATATGAATATCCAACCTCTCCACATATACGAGCATGATGTGAAATCATTGCTAAAAGACAGATTACAAACAAATTGGTAATCCATGTGGAATGAAATTTCACTGACTAATAAACACAGAAATATTTAAAAAAGTAAAAAACAGTAGGTAAGTGCTGGTAGAGGAAACAGAAGAGAAGAAGTGGTTGTGACAAGGATTTGAATTGGTCATACTAACCTGGCTCATGTCCATTTAATAACAAAAGAGAGCCAACCATATTGCGATACCTGCCAGTCACCGCCAACTATAAAGCATATAATAGATGATTGTACATTATTACATCAAGCCTTTGTAAAAAACAAAATACTCCGTTGTAGAGAACTAGCATTAAAAGAATCAGTAAATTCAATAGAAAACATTATAAAACTTTTAAAACAAAAACATATCCACCGTAGAATATAATAATTAATGTAATATATGGAAATTTTTTTTTTTTATATTTGTTTATTTAGAAATATCACATTCTGTCACATCAAGGACATTTGTAATAGTGTTCAGAGAACACACTCACACTCTATTTACAATAAATAAAAAAAATAATAATAATACAGAAACTTAATAATAATGCATACAATAAAATAAAATAAAAATAAATACAGTTACTGACTTAACAGAACCGAAATTATTGAACCAAGTACCCACGCTATTGAAAATGGGACAAACATATTTTAAAATATATGGAAATAAACGTATTTTTTTAATATTTAGAAAGATAAGTTACAAATAATAACAGCATAGCTCAAGGGCGTAATAACCAAGTTGTTGATCGCCTTGGACAATTCTTAACCTAATCTAATCCATTTTTTTTAACCTATTTTTTTTACCACACCTGTCAGAAGTACTGACAATTAGCAATCAGCTGTCGGGGAAATACAAATAGTGGCTTGAACGGCGTGAGGGAAAGGAGTGCCCAGCGGCATCCCTTCTTGACTTGAATGTATTTTTAGGTTAGAAAATTATTCATCCAGTATCTTTTGTGATTGTGAACCCAATTAGGATACTTATTATTAATGAATTTATAAAGTAAATAATTATCATTCCTTTTAGATAATTGAGAAGCTGCTTTAAAAAGGGCACATATCAAATTTTGGAAAAATGAATGATAGTATTAATTAAATAATAATCTTTACTCGAGCATTGCAAAAGAAAGGGATTCATTTGTTTAGTTTTGATAGGTGATGGTATGGCAATTCCATTCAGTTGATTTTGTAGTATTTAATCCTTTTGAAACTAAGCTCTTAGGTAGTACTTAAGGTGTTTGTTAGCCATGATTGACGTGTTTAGGTCGACAATTCTCTATCATCTTAAATGAAGATGAAATCCTTTACTTTGTATTTTTTAGAACTTGAATTGATTTAGTCTCAATCTCTGAATACATTTTAATAATGTTATATATTATTTCTCAAATATATATCCCTTTTCCGGCACTGAGTGATGAATTTTGACGAATGAGGTATCAATAGAAAGGAGATATCACGTAGAATGCGGAATTCGTAATTTTGATTTCTGATTTAATACCAGGACTTAAATAAAAGTGAATTTAAAAGTGGGGGGTTTCAAACCAATGACGATTTCGTCTCAAGGATTCGAGACGTTACGAATGAATTCATAATTTGCGAATAACTCGAAAAGTACGCAATTTATGGTCCATTATACATACATAAGTATTTGAAAACTTACTAAATTCCATACAAAACGTAAAAAAAAATCATCAAAATCGGCCGATTTGGTACAGAGTGATATTGTACTGAAAATATTTATTGCATATAAGGTTATGGAATTGGTCCTTTTTTAATGTTTTAATTAGTAATTTTAGTGATGTTTCTAGTGGCAAAATATATACCTTTATTTACAGTTCTATATTTCAACACTGCAGTCACCTACTCTGGAATCAACTTACTCACTGTCTGTATAAATATAACTAGAAATATCATTAAAATGACATTACTCAAAAATGTTGAAATTGGAGTTAATCATTTTGTCAACTGAAAGGCTAAGAGACTGAAGTTGTGCGGTTTATAAAAGCAGGTGGAATAACTAGATTTTTATTGCCTACCTACGATATAATAAATAGACTTTTTGTAATTTGATTTGATAAATTGATGGTCTAAATGATTTGTTATCAGTAAGCTTGCAGCTTTAGCTCCGTTTTAAAATGCTCTTCAAATATTTTATAATACATACACTTATCTACTGAAACCCATCTGGACATACGCACCTCAGATTTACGGTTCGTCAAAAAAGAGGCACTTACAAAAACTACAGTTATTTCAATCCAAAATTTTACGACTTATAACAGCAGCTACCTGGTACGTCAACAACAAAACTTTGCATAATGACTTACGACAACCAACAATTGAAAAAATATTTATCAACACACACGTACTCCTTACTCTCGTTTTCATCTCAAACTACACGGACACACAAACATACTTATAAACGACATGGCTACGACTGACATGTCCATAAAGAGGAGACTAAAAAGGAGCTGGATGAGAGATCTTCTCACCTAAATCAAATAAGTAAATAATAACCAGGAAGAGGTGCTGCTGGGTACTATCCTTTCTCATGCCTTTAATGTCAATACTCATCATCACGACACATCTGCTGATTGTCAATACCATGACCGGTGCGGATAAATAGTTAAAGAGAAAAAAACAATTATTTTATAATAGCATAATATTGTCAGAAAATAATGTCTATTCAAAGTAGAGCGGCAAGTGTGAGTTGTGTGTTGCACTCACCAGATTTTTTTTTTCATTTACGGAATTATTATTTTTTATTCTCAAATAATCAAGAGATTGTTTCATGAAAAAAAAATTATTTTGGTATATATTTTTATATTATCAAGTGAATAAAGTTTAATTATTTATATGTCATATTATTAGTTTTAAAAGGAGTCGGATAAATATCGATAAGCATTTATGGCGAAAATGGAAGCACTTCGCCCATGTGGGGAAGGTAGAACATAAAGCACATTAGCAGGCCCACTAGAGATGATTGAGTCAACTGGTGGACAGCTAACACACTATAAATACGGTTTAGTGGCCAGTTTTATCGTCTTACCTGATTTATAACTTTTAATAGCCAGAGAGTCACTATCATTGTCTTCAGCAGTAAAACTAATGGATTTATTTTATTTTACTATCTCCCGATGTGTTCCTACTACTTCTTTACAATTTTTTTTATTTATTACTATTATTTTTTTAAATACGTGACAGCAGGTTCAATTAGTTACTTCAGAGTTCCCTTTCATTTTTGCTATAATTAGAAGAAGTTACGGCATACACATAAAGTTAACGGGATAATTAGTGTTGCCTAAATGACTAAATGCGAGACGAGTCTTGGTCTTGCAAACTCAGTTTTGGTCATTGTCTTGGTCTTGCGCAAGAGTCTAGCAACAGTCTTGCAGTTACTTATTAACTCTTTACTATAGAGATATTACTGTAATTTTTTAGATAGGAGGAACCTAACTAAGCCCAAATGAAAAATTGGAAGAGTTAAATGCAAAATTATATTGATTATTATCATATAGTCTACTACTAACTAAAATTCATATAGTAACTATTTTGCCTTATTTTTTATTTAAAAAATAGACATTTTTTACCAGTTCTGGTTTTGGTCTTGCAATAGTTACGAGGCCTTGGTCTTGGCAAAGTGCAAGACCATGACCGATTTTGGGCAACACTGGGGATAATGACGTCTATGGTTTTTAAGATGTTAGAATTCATGGATTTTTTTCTCATATTTCTTATAAATATTTGTAGCAAATGTGTATTCGAGTGATAACAGGCGTAAACAAAGATATTCTACAAAATGGATTTGTCACCGCTGTCAAAGTATATTTTTTATTTATCATTAATTTTTTCTCCCCTCGCTCAATCTCCACTTGCTCCAATACCAGTGACGCGGTTGAGAGAGTAGCGCAAGGATCTCTTGAAGTCATGTTTTTCCTTCTATAGTGGGAGGGAGAAGCCTGGCTTGGGGTTCCCTGCCTGATTGTATATAGGTATGACTGTGTTTTCAAGTTTTTAATTTAAATATCTTTAGGCTATTTTTTATTGCACATTGTTTTTTATTATTATTTTACTTTTGTTAATTTTATATTTTCTGTATATATGGTATGAATGTATTATAATTATTGTCCAGGTGACAGATTGTTATATTTCTAAATTAAAAAAAAAATATATTATTATGTACCAATATTTCTGTTAGTATTCAATGACAAATTTATAAATAACCTCTCACCAGCTGTAGTTTTGTGTTGTCCAACGAGGCGATATTATTCTATATCATTGCTTATTTTTCTACTGATATTTTTTTTAATTAAGACTCAGATTTTGTGTTTTGGATAAATAATCATCATTAACCGCTGTATTTGAAATAAATAATGCTATATTTGAAAAATAAATAAGTAATATTGCAGTTTATAAATATTACTACTATTTTCATCCAAATTGGATTATAAATTAATGCATATTCAAATTTAATTTATAGCCATGTTGATAATACCGAGTTATGCTTTTTAATGAATATTAATAATTATGTAATTTTTTTTTATTTGAAATATATTATATATTTAATAAATTATTATGATTAGTTACTTATCTATATTATTATTATTATATCAAAATATTTTAATGACGTTTATGTGTAAATCATGTTATAATGTTTATTCATTGTGGTTACAGAAGTTATTGTTCTGAAAATGAAGAGTCTTTGTAAATAATGCTAAAAGTATAATAATGCATTTAAGTAATAAAATATAAGAACCAGTAATGTATGCTATTTAAAATTACCAAATAATGGGATGTATTAATTTAATATAATTAGAATCGATTACTAATTGAAAATCAGTGTTTTTAATATTGTAATTTTGTTGTAATTTTAGTAATGTGAAATACAATCATGTAATTATTTTAAGTTAAACATGGGGATCTTGTTACTATGAGAGAGCTGAAGGTGTGCCCGACCCCAGCGAGTTCATATGTAGCCCGCGAGGGGGCGGAGCTCCTAGTGCCGTCTGGGCTCCTGGTAGCGAGTACAGAGAGCTGGATCATACACCCGCTCCCCACCCGGCTTCCCGCCTTCACTCATCCAAGTGCATTTCTCTGACGTAGTCGGTGCATCGCTGCACTCTCTGCTCTCTGACGTCGTCTCTGACTCATACCGTCTTGGCTGCCTCTGCAACCGGTGCATTTTATAAAATTTTATTGAAAAAGAATGGTTAAAATCGGTCTATGCATTGCGGAGCTCACACAGGGGTGGGCCAAAAGCAGTTTTGGCAATTTTGGCACCTGGCCAATTGCCTAATTTGGACATTTTTCGGCAATGGATGATGCTAACTTATGTTTCATATGCATCCAAATCGATAATATTCATTTTATTTCTTATTAGACGACTGTTGAGCAGTGAGCGATTTTTGGCAGGTAGGACCCACCTGGTCGCTACTGGAACAGGTGAATGCTCTCTCAGATGCACTTCTGAAATTCGGATAAAATGAACGTGATTTGAATAACATTTCGGAAATTATTTCGGTTAGAGCAACTCAGATTTGAAGTAAACAATAGAGACGCGGCGAGCGAGTGCAGCGGGCTAGGTGAAAAATTCGGGAGTCCCCCCACCACCGTGTTTTAGCAACTAGGCCCGGCTCCATTGCCGAAATCTGATGGTGGGCCAATGACGTCATCGTCCGAGGAGGCGTGGTCTGCCAAAAGTCGTGCCCCCTCCTCCAGGACCAGGGCCCGGGGATCGTGGGGCCTGCAGGAACGGGGGGCTTCGCCCCCCATGATCCGGGTTTGCCGCTTTTTTAAAATATATTGCATTTTCAATAGAAGAGCTACCAGGAGAACAGGAGAGGCGAGGAGCTGCGGGGAGCGGTGGGCCGAGGTCGGCTAGATGTAGTGCGGGTTAGTCTATCCCGGCGCGCGCAGTTCTCGCCACTTCACCTTCTAATGCATCTCACAACCACACACTGCATCTCCACCTCAGTGCAGTCGGTCCAAGCATAAATCATCAGTAAAGGAGCTCTATTACTGGTTTATTATTCAATAGGCAACGTTTTCCATCACGCTCAGATAAAATATTCACCAACTACACTTGATAAGTATCAGAAACCATAGTTGTATGGATATAATTACGTACATGTATACCTGTTAGGGAAATGAATTTTTTTTTTTCAACTAAAGCTTAAACAGCCCAATCATCTTTCGGCATATCCTTACGTGTATATACCTACTTAAATATTATTTAATATATAATACATACATCATTTTTCACTATATTTTCTTTCTTAACAATAAAAAAAGGAATATAAATAAAGACCAACGGTAGTAATTTGAATGTTAATAAGGTATGAAATGTGGATAATTTTTTTTTTAAGTACATAAAAATGTATGAAAATATTGTCGAATAGATTAAAAGTAAATTATTTTGTATGTATTTGTATTAAAATGCGGAATTAGCTTCTGTAAAAAACTAGCTGAGTATAAGGAAAGGAGAGAATATTATATAAAAAAAGTGAGAAACGTTGAATTAAGAAATCCAATAAACCAAAGAAAAAGAATGGGAGATTTTTCAATGATTGGAACACCTTCTTAGCTCCCTCTCCCACTCTCTCTCACTCACACCCTCTCATTCTCTCTCTCTCTCTCTCTCTCTCTCTCTATATATATATATATATATATATATAATGTATGGACTAACATTTATACACGTGCTACTTTAATTTACTCACATTAAATTAAATTGTAAAATTTTGTATGTAAGAATGAGCCTTAAGACCTAAGACAATATAGATCAATCAATCAGTCAATCTCTCTCAATAAATACACAATTTGAAAAACCAAGTAATTAATGGGTGCTACTTTTGTGGCGTCAATAAGTTGGTTTATATTTGTGCTTAGCAGTTTAGAAACAATTTCTGTCATTAAGCTCCTTCAATTATCCGTTACAATCATAAGTGTAAATTTTTGTTGTTGTTATACCTTACAATGATTTCTGAATAAATCTGGCAATAAATAAGTCAAATCGGCGATTGACAATTCCATCATAAATATTACATCACAGGGTTCTATTTATTTTCGTTGTCTGGGTGAAAATGGAGGCCTGGTGTGTACGCTGGAGCAGAGATACATAAACCATGAGAGAAGTTGAGATAGCTGCGGCAGATACGGGCGCTATCTCAGGAATCTCAAGTCCCTCCCAGGGACCGGCCATGGATCTCATTAGGCTCCAACCCCATTAGTCCCAGCCTTCTCATTATCTGCGACCTCGGCCTTCCATACTATAGTATATGGCCGCTCTTCCAGTCCAACAGGTGGCTTCTAGTTTTCAATTAGGAGACTGGTAGACCAAAGGGATACCTGGCCAGGGAGAAACACACTCAAAACATTTGCCTAATTATACAAAGCCTAATCAAAAATAGTTCAAACAAAATAAAAAAAATAAAAAATAATGCGATGGAAATAATTGTAAGTATCATCTACTTCTTATATTATTTTACCATCTAAGTATGTGAACAGCTCAAAAACGAAGAGTCGTACTAAACTGAAATTGCGTATTTAAGCTTTGTATGTGCCTGGGATGTTACAGCAACTTTTTCGTCAAAATCGACAAACCGGAAATGGTACTTTATATTATCGATTTAACACATTTTTAGGATTTTTCAATAACGGCTCAAACGATTTTTATTTAACTCCCTCGGCCAATGTATCATTAAGTGGTTTTTAATTTAATATAGGTTTTATCTTCATCGATGGAACCTGACTGGGCTTAAATGCCGATTTTTTTGAAAATTTCTTTCTCTAAAGTACTTATAATTTTTTTTAGTTTATTAGAAATAATTAACAATTTCAAAATTAACCGGAAGTGGCACTTTATATAATGCACTAAACACATTCTCGAAAATCGCTCTAACGATTTTAATTAAATTCATCATATCAGTGTAGAATTAAGCTGTTTTAAATCAAATGTTGTTATTATTCTGATTGATGTTCTCTAACAGGACTTAAATGGCTAATTTTTAATATTAGCTTCCTCTAAAGTGCCTTTATTTTTTTTTTTATTTGAAACAATTGACCATTTAATATTAATATCTAATATGAAAAATGGTTAAATATAAAATATGAAACGATTTGATAATTTAAAAAAGGAGAAATAAGAGAACATAACGAAGAATAGTTGTGATAGAGGGACCTGAGGATAACGAGCGCGCCCGAGCTCACCCGATCTCGCCCGAAAGATTGGAACAAGTTTCCATATGTAATAGCCAGGACCCAAAAATCGACCTGATCGCAGGCGAAGTTTTGATTGTAAATTACGAAAGTGTATATTATTCTGAGTAAAAAGAACCTTGTCTGCCATTCCAGAGCCGCTGCTTTAAAAAATGGCTGCTGATTTAAAGAATATTAGGTCTGTAATTTGAGGATCGAAACGGGAAATCCATTGCGAAAAATGTGGGAAAAGTTTTTATTTTTTTAACTTCTATATATGGGTTCAGACATGTAAAAAACAAAATTGCTAACGCGGGCCACCACGGGAAAACTTTTTACAACCAAAAAAGTTAAAATTTTTGATATTTTTTTGTTTTTCCCCTATAAGTCCTAAATGATGCATCAGACCGAAAAATTTACTGTTAATAAATTAAAGAACTTTAAATTTTGCGTCGAACGAGTACATAAACTTTATAGTTTGGTTACCTTTTAAGGTATAAAACCACGGTCAACCAACGCTGATTTTTACCAAATTTGTCAAAAACTGACACAAATTACTATAAATGTCCCTATAATTTGGAAATGAATTCCCTAAGAGTAAAAACCCATAGAATCAAAGTTGTAGAGCAGCATCAAATTTTGCGTCTGCTATAAACCTATAATGGTTTGACAATAAATGAAGGATTTATAGTGTAAATATTCAGACTTTTTTTTTTAAATAGGTTGGTTTTGATTAAAAAGTATAAATAAAAATTAATTACTTAATACAATTCACTTTTCAATTAAAATAATAACTATTAAAGTGATCTGTTGCGTAGTTTTTTTTTTAAATACATTTTTTCTTGGCTTCTATGGGTGGAAGGTCGCATGCCCACCCCCTCTTCTGGGTCCGCTAACGGATAAAAGCATTTCCAAATTTGTATATTTCTGATATTTTAACTTCCTTTTACTCGGTCTAACACTGCAAGGAGGAAGGGAATTTTAATCACAGCACGAGTTAGTTACTTAGATCTCACCTTGAAACATAGATGAGAATTTCCTCATCTAAAATGTATAAATTTTCTAGGCACAGTTTGAATGACCTCAATCAAGAACTCGTTAAAGGAGGAATTTGAAAAAAAAAAAGGACACCAGCAATCAAGGAGAAACATAAATCAGTAGCAATAAAAATACAAATATGGATAAATATGAAATAATTAGACTAAGAATTTAGTTTTTTATCCCTCAAGTGAACTTGCCAATGATTTTAAACTATCATTTAGTGATTTAATAATTTATGGTTTATAAAATGGGGAGAGTAATAATTTATAGTATTTACTACATTATTTATTAATGCTTCTGCATTCATATTTGATTGCAATACTTTGATGGTTACATGGAATATTGACTTAATAAATTAACATATGCATTTTTTTTAGTATAAATTAATATCAATGTTCATTTTGTTTTTAGAATAGCATCCAATCGAGAAATAAATATTGAATGTATATGAATTATGGATTTTCATACCTTTATATAATACAGATTAGTATCATTCACTCACGATTTCTGTATGAATGAAAAAATAAAAAAATAAAGATTCGGTTTTATTTCATAAGCTTTAAGGGTATAAAAGCATCGACACTCATTTTATAATAATTTACAATGTACTATATATTTTAAAGTTTATAAATACAATAATCTACAAAGGGAAAAGAATAAAAAAACAGAAGCAAAGCAAATTGAAAAATCGAAGATGCTCCATTCCCAATATTAGATGAATTATCACTCAATATCTTTATGTATTATTTCTCGATTTTTTTTCTTTTTGTCGGTACGCCATATCAAATTCAATGGTTGAGCAATAGTTTTGAAAATTTTCTTCTAGTTGTGTAACAAAAAATAATTACATACCCCATAAAAGCGATGACAAATTTGCGTATAACTCAAAAATTATACAATTGATGACTAATTTAGTTATAAATCAAGTATAGTAGTTTATCACACCCATTATGCCTAAACTAGTTTGTAATCATATAAAGTAAATTAATCACCAATTTATGAATCATTGG
Source organism: Nezara viridula (assembly GCA_928085145.1). Lineage (NCBI taxonomy): Eukaryota > Metazoa > Arthropoda > Insecta > Hemiptera > Pentatomidae > Nezara > Nezara viridula. Next base: position 71,385,875 of record OV725082.1, read on the forward strand.
AAACGGTATGATTTTGATGTACCGATGTGTCTACCTAATTTATTAAATAATAGATACGTTAAAAAAAATTCTTACTTTGCACGTTTTAATCCATGTTCTACGTTTCACAGACACGCGAGACAGCCAAAAAGACCCAGATACGTAAATTAAAAACTTTTCAATCCAAAACTTTAAGGACTATAATTAAACTTTCTCGTACGTCAGCAACATAACTTAGTTGACGGCCACATACGGACACACAACTAAAGATTTCACAATAACTTACACGAACATCACAACTCACTTATTCAAGCCAAGACCAATTTGCCCGATAAAACGCGTAGGAGACTCAATAAGAAGTTGGCAGAGGGATCTCCTTCCCTAAATATAAATAATAAAATTAAGATAGGAAGGGACCCCTATCTCTCACGTCGACCAATGACTTTTACCAATTCTACTTCACGACAGCACTCTCGCTGGTTGTCGGTACGTTTGACAGATGTGAGTAAAAAAATAAAGTTAAAAAAATACATGTTCGAATAAAGTAGTCATATCATGTCATCGCATAATAACACTGTTTATTTATTGCACACATTATTATAATTTTTTTTCTCAAAATGATTTTTTTTTTTTTTTGGTCTTCAAATTTTCATCCGCACCTCTGAATGGAAGTGACAATTAGCAGAAGAATTGTTAAGGTAAAAACAAAAATGGCATGAAAGACGTGATGAAGAATAGTACCCAGCAGCACCTCTTCCCTGGTCTGTTTACATCCTGAAATCAGGAAAAGAGATCTCTCGTCCAGCTCCTTTTCAGTCGCCTACTGATGAGCATGTCAGCCGTGACCATGTTATTGATAAGCCCGTGTTGATGTCCGTGCAGTTTAAGATGAAATCGGGAGTAGAGAGTACATATGTGCTGGTCAATGGTTGGTTGTCTTAGGTCGGTATGAAAAGTTTTGTTGTTGACGTATCAGGAGGCTGCAGTTATTAGTCTTAAATTTTAGATTGAAAAGATTGTAGTTTTTGTAAGTGAGTATTTTTTGCTGAACCGTAAATCTGTGAGGCATATGTCCAAATGGGTTTGAACAGGTAAGTGTGAGTATTTAGTTTCTGTCTGTTTTTCAGTTTTGATTTGGAAAAAAGTGACTATAGTATTTTCAGTCGCTTGTTCAAAGACTTTCGTTTTATTTTTACCTCAGATCATCTTTTTGTCGAATATTAGCCCGAGGTAATGTACAATGACCGTCTAAGGAATTTGATTGTCGCTGATTTAAACTGGTGGGCATGTGTCTCGTAAAATCGTAAATGTCATGTGTTGTGATTTGTCATGATTTAATCTAATTTTCCATAATTAATAACAATTTTGTAAATTTAGTAAGTGATTTTGTAAATTTAGTGATGCTAGTCTGGGGTAGTGGTGTTTTGTTAAAATTGTTGTATCGTCTGCTTAAGTAGCAGTCAATGTTTCGGAGGTGGTTGGCATGTCATGGGTATAGACAATGTAGAGTAAAGGTGCCGATATTGTTCTTTAAGGCACCCCTGCTGATACTGGTCGATTTGAGGAAACTTCTTAACCCTGTCGAACAGAGAAGAATTTGTCGAAAAGGATAGGCTGAAGAATGAGATAGTATGTATGAGGCTGTATAGTTTTGAGCTTATAGAGAAGTCTCTGGCGCCAGACTTTATCTTTATATGATTAAAAAAAAAATTATGAAAACCTCATTAATCGTCCCTACTAAACTTTGTAAAAAAAAATGTTCATATCATAGACATAGTGATATTATACTGTATAGCAATATATAAGACCTTAAAAATTGTCTAAATAATACTTTTAGTATTCTGTGTAATACCAACCTAATATTGTTGGTAGCAGCGTCTCTTTTAATACTCTATTCTCTTTCTCTGTGCGATACCGGAATTGTCTCTCCAGCCTAAATATTTTCAGTTAGCTCATACTGCTCCTTTGTTGGAGAGACGATCGACAATAAAGGCAAGGCACGTCGCCCCGGTATTGATTTCGATTTAGTGTAAGAATGCTCTTCAAATACAAGCGAACCCTTTCTCCTCCTGGAGATTGGAGGATTCCAGAGAAGAGCTGACATAAAGCTGCTCTAAATCCAGGCTCCAGGAGTATTCAGCCCACGTTCTGGAGCGGATGGCTTTGGGCCTTCCATCGATCGCCTTTGTCTGTCCCAGAGGAGTCCAAAATAACTTTGGTTGAGCTGTACGAATAATTTCAGGAACGATATCAAACAAAGAGTTTTCGCTGTGTTAAGGAAATATGATCGATAGAATTATAAAAACGATTGAAATAAAAAAAATGGAAGAGTTCATGAAACACGCAACATTATCTTTCATCTATCAACTCCGGTTTTTTTATCGCTTCCTTGTACAGTTATCCTGTAAGAGTGCTGTCTATACATTCTAAGCTATCGATTCGTAAACAATGTACAAACATACCAAAATTCATAATAAGTATTTGTAAATTTAGTTAGTAATAAATTTACTTACAAATTACATTAAAGATATAAGAACAAAATAAGGAAAATGTATAAAACATATTATTTTTCAAAAAGTTATTTCATTTTTTAATCTTATTTACTTCATGAGGATATTTTTAAACCCTTTTATTGAAACTAATTTATTAAATTTTCATCGAAAAAAACCTCTTACGACTTTTCAGGTTCTTTTGTCAAATTTCAAGACCATTCAATCATTTGAGCTCGCTTGTGGATATTGCTTTGTAATAGTTAAATGATGGAGGAAACAATAATACTTTCAATAATATTTTGAAAAGAAAAATCCTTCGGCGAAAATGAATTATATTTTATTGAATTTAAATTTAATTGACGACTTTGAGATATATATTTTGGATATGTATTTTTGTGAATGAAAACTTAATAATATGATTTAAAATAGTTTTCATGAAAGTATATAAGATTTATAAGTATTAATATATTTTATGAGAAAAAATTACTTTATTTGTATTTTTTTTTCATTCATGATTCAAGCCTTAGATTGAAATGAACGAAAATCGATCAGTAATTTGTCTTTGTTACAAATAAGCTGCAGTAACCTCCTATGAAACTAGGAGCCGCAAGACCGCATAACCCAAAAGACCAAGAATAAGCTGTAATAATTAGTAATAAGCTGATAGGTAACGGCAAGGCTGTTGCGAGACTAGCGCAAGACCAAGACTCGTCTTGATCTTCCATTAGGGCAACACTAAAAAGTGTCAACAAGAGGGTCCATGTTGACACTTCTAGACTAAATCTCTCGATTTTGCAATATGTTTAACAAATACCCTTCTATCTATAATTAAAGATAATAAATTTTAAAATGTTTTGAGCAATAAAACTTTTTTAAATTATTCTAAGCAAATATATATATTTGCGTATGTTATATTTGTATCATGAAGCACTAGAAACATCTCTACTTAGAATTTAATCATCAAGTTTAGACAAGAGTACCTTTGCTGAAGTTGGGGGAAGTTACTTCTGGAACTACTAACATCTTTAATGTGTCGGACATCACAAAGCTCTAAGCAGGCTCCTGTATATACTTAGATATTCTAAGTTTAATATAATTATACAGGGAGTCCCGTAAGTAGAGGGAAATATTTAAATGGTTGAAAGCAGACATCAAAATCTACAAAAAAGATTATATAAATAATTTCCCAATTTCCAGCATAAGAGTTGGAAAGTTAAGATTTTTTTGTTTTTTTTATGCGAGTTACGGTTTTTGTTGAATAGGAAGCGATAACTTAAAAAATGTTTGATTAAAGCATTAAACATTACTCCATAGTAAACTATACAAAATTTTCTTTAAGCGAAAATAGAGCTAGTCGTTGTTAAGACTATTTAAAGAGCGGAATACTATATTCTAAAACTACTATCGAGCCGACAAATACAGCTAAGTTCTGTTTTAAAAAATTTTTTAATTATTTGTTAAATTTTTTTATTATCCTTCAATTGTGCAACATTTCACCCTACTGTTGGAACATTTTCCTCGTTTAATAAGCTTTAAGTACATATTAATTAAATTGAGGTATATAAGGAAAAATATTGAGATTCATCTCAAGTTGCGTAAAGAAATAGTGCGATTTTCTATACCTAAAACTACCCGTGTTTTCAGAAAAAATTACTATAATTAAGTGTTGCAAAGCTTTTAGTTATTGTTTTCTTATGAAACAATAACACTTATCCAGTGCCGTTCTGCCACTGCTGCTGTTGAAGAAAGATGCCAGTCTTAATGCTCAAGGAAATCAGTTTTGAACAACATTTAATGTGAATATTAATGTTTACATTTAATTAATAACGTATTTAGAACAAATAAATAGGTTTTATTTATTTCATATAACGCAAATAATTCATAACAACGAAGATCTTTAGGTGTGAATATCTCCTAAACAAAGGGTTTGCATTGGGGATGGGGTTTGTGGCTGAAGCCCCCCTGTTGAAGAGAATCCCATTGTTACCTTAAAAAAAACTAAAAAACGGGATCGAAACATCGAATGAACCGCAGGGAACAAAGAACATTTAGAAGTTTATTGAATAATTATTAAGTGATCTAGTTCCCAATTTAAACATTTATGTTTATATATATAGGTGTGTGTGTGTGTGTGTGTGTGTGTGTGTGTGTGTATTTACAAAATTTCTTCAAACGACCTTTGATTATTATGTTATAGCATAATTCATTTAATTGCGAATTAGATCACTTAATAATCAATAAACTACAAAATGCTCATGGCTCCTGCTGTTTATTCGATGTTTCGATCTCGGGTCTTTTTATAGTTAACAATTGAACATTGAAGGGGATCTCATAAATATATATATATATATATATATATATATATATATATATATATATATATATATATATATATATGCATTGTATTTATTCTCAACTGAAAAATATATCATTACATTAAAAATTAATTTTTTCATGCATACATAAAAATGAAATAGCCCGTCTGGACTTTGTGAAATTATTAAAGAAAACATAAATATGATGTAAGAATTGAAATGTTAATATTCTCCTAAACGATTTAATTTGTATTTAAAGAAAAGTTTATGGAGTTCCTTAGAGATACTATTTACCACTACGTTCTGCTAACATTTTATGATATTTTTATGACATTTTATGCTAATATTTTAATTCTGCTTACATTTTATGAATACCTACTGATTTTTTGTTGATTATTTGTGTGTGATTTTTATTTAAATAATGTATTTTTTTATTAATAGGTTAATGTTAGTTTCTCATTATTTTATTGGTTTTATTTTTTTATTACTTATATCAATTTTATCAATTTATCATTACTTCATTAGAAATATATTTCTTAGAACATAGACTTTAGCCTAGAGTACTAAAAAAGAACAGCATTAGTAATAGTGGTTTTCTTTCTGTTACCAGTTGTTGCGTTGCCTATGATGAAATAGAGACCACAGATTGCCTTGAAGTCAGGTAAGTTAGATTTTTTCTTGTTAAATTTTAAAACATTTTTTTTTCTTCTATATTATCTTCTGTTGCTGACAGTCTTTTTTTCTATTACGATTTCTGACTTGCATAACACCCCGACATAGCTCCAACCCACATTCTCTTGTTTCACAATTCGATATTGCCATGATTTGTCTGTGTAGGGCGTCATATTGTTAGCTGAAAAAATAATACTGTTAGTGTAAAAAAAGGTCGTATGTAACAATTTTCTGTGTTAATTCAATAATAATAATAAAGGTGACATTCTGTAGTCTGCAACTGCATTAAATGGTCTGCTGCTATGGAAAATAGTATATAGAAGTATCAACATTTTTATAAAAATACTTACAGATTTTTTTAAAATATTTTAAAAGTTAATATTAAAATTTTGACATCGAAAGTTGCTGTTTTCATCCCAAAAAAAATTAAGTAAACAAAAAAATAAAATGAAAAAATGATTGATTATACAGAAATCCGTCGCCCTGGTGAGTACATCGAAATATATATTTTTAAAAAGTACCTGAAAGCTTATACTTTAATTCAATTTTGAAAACTATCGATACTTTTTTTTTATATTAACATCTCTAAGAGACAGGTTCTTATTAATGCTAAATTATATTTTTTTTTTAAAAATGAATAAATATATAAAATTGTGTTTCTGTTTACAGTGCACAACAACGTATCATGAATACATAAATACTTACTAATTACAACATATATTTCAGTGCCAGTGTCTGAAGAGTATTAATTCAGCTAAATTTATGTGGTGGTTATAAAGCTATAAAAAAAAAACTGCAACATATTTTCTTATAATGTTGGAAAAATAAAATAACATTATTAAAACATAGGGTAGTACAACTTAATAAGACAGAATCAAGTTGTTTAACAGCCTGAAGTCATTCATCAGTTGAGTAATGCCCGCACATTTGCATTTAAATGGAAATCCTGGAAATTTAATACGCTATCCCTGTTGCTTATTTTCTTATTCAATGGTACAAAATACCATAAACTAAACACAATTACTACTGTAAAAATTGTAATTCTTAATTAGTGTAATGAATACCATAACTGATATCATTGCTTGATGAGATTATTATTAATAAATTATGTCTCTAACATAAATGGGTTTTGATATATTAAGTCTCATTATTTTTTTTTCAATTAAATGTCTGTTGGGAAACACTGAAAAGAAGCACCATTTTGATAAATTATTGCGTTTATTGCTTATTACTATTTTAATATTAAATAGATATAATGCGGAGATAGGCAAATGCTACTATAAGTATTTTACTCAGGTACTGACCTTTTTTGAGTACCAAAGAATTTAATTACGACTTTAGTTGATGTCAAACGGTTAACTAAAGTAATGATTGAATTCCCTATAGAGATTAAATTTGAATAAAATACTTCGTACTCGGAACTCATTTCTAATATTTATTAAAAAAGATGATAACAAACTATTAATATACAAGACTATATTAAAACCATTGGGACCTACGGACTTGAACTGTGGGAGACATCTTTTGAACACTAAACGTTCCAGTCCTAAGTCCTCCGTATAATGGTCAATGCTCCTTATTATGTTACGAACATAACCTTTCATCATGACCTTAACATCTCTTATGTCCTTGACGTTATTTCATCCCAATTTTCAAATTTTCATCATAACGTAATCGATCATCCTAATCTCTTAGCACAATCCTTATCCAGTCCCCGTCATCCCCACAATCCTCCTCGAAGGTTGAAACGGCTGTGGCCGCGAGATCTTCTGTAAATACGTCAGTGGAGTCCTGACAATGGTCAGCTTCTCCACACAAGTCATGAGCATATGTGGCTTTAGTGCCCTCTCTTAATCTCCACTGGAACCCATCCTAGTGATGCGGCTGAGAAAGAAGCGCTGGGATCTCTTAGAGTCTTGCCTTATTCTCCACACGTGGGGAAAGGACCCGACTCGGAGCTCCCTCGGCTGACTGTAAAAATTGTAAATAATTACGAATGTTTTTTTTTTTTTTAATTTTTTTTATTTAATGGTGTCTCATATTTGATTTATTCTGTTATTTAAAGTTTTCATTTCTTTTCTTTTGTTATAATCTTGTTTTTATTTTATTGGATATAAGGTATGATTGTGTATTCCTACTTCCTCAGAACTGTAGGTTTTTCTATTCGGTCTACATCTTAAATGTTAAAGTCAGGAGAAGTTGTATGGAATTTAAGACTTTTTGATAAGCCCATTGATGGCATTGGAAGTGGCATAAATCTTTCCTAGACTCATAAATAGAAATTATGGATGAAATTCAATGTCTCCCTTTATTCACCGATTGAATTATCCAACGCTTAGCAGTTTCACCGACTTTCGGAGTCGACCCGCTGGATGTAACCTGTATCTCAATAGATCATAAAATTGAATTTGTAATGGTTCTCGGGAGTTGTGGACTGGATTGTTTGAAATTGCGTACTCTAATATTCACTGAACTTAAACATGTATCTATGTATAACAAAAAAATTTTATTAAAAATAATGAATACAAAAATACAATTTATGTACCATATTCAAATTATGAAAAATGGATAAAATCTATAATAAAATAATAGATTAAGAATAAAATGGGAGTACAGTCTTTTGAGTTTATGAACTGTACTGTCCTTAAAGCCTTTTGCAGTGTGCCTGTCGATATACATTTGTTTTTTGTTGTAAGCCTAAATTTCGGAAATAAAGATTTTCCGTAGGTAATAGTTGACCACAATATTCTCCATCTACTACTCCAGACGCAGAATATATAAGATATTATAAAAAAATTATATTTCTGATTTAAAAAAGGATTACTTAAGAATTATTATTGTTGTTAATTGTATACATTTTGTTCAAAAATAATGATCAGGATGTGATTTTTATTGCTTATGACCAAAAATAAAAATTGCTGATGATTTTATCTATTTTTTTTTTAAAGGTAGATTTTATCATTCATCGAATGATGTTTAAAACTTTTTAATAAAAATTTTGATGAGATGTGATTTTGATTTTTTTAATTATCGATTTCAAACCCTGTTTATACGTAATATCTTTATCATTTCATAAAATAATTTTTACGATCACAGAAAAAGTAAGGAAGTATTAATTAATTGTTGCAGGGTTTTATCAATAAATAAGGTAAATCGGACAATGATAATTTTTCTACTAGTTATTTTTAACTTGTAATTAACCTTAACCACTGCCAGGAACAAGTTGTATTTCAAAGGGACCACAGTGTTTGCTTATACAAGACCACATCATCCCGAGCATCGCAAACAGAACCCAATAAAGGCCTGGGATACAAAGGTCCCCCGACGTACATTGAGCAGACTCCTCCAGACTATGTACCCAAGCTGTTTACTCCTTTCTGATTGGTTCCCCGCCTCCCCTCCCCTCGCTATAAAACCAAGCCTCTTTAACTATTCACAGGTTCCACTCTGTATGGAAATCCTTCTCTCCAGCTAGCGGAATTCCACCTCCACTTTTCCCTCTTATTCTTAATAAAGTTAGGGAGGCAGCCTCGGATTTTATTCTCCCCTGGGGATTTTTATCTTTCCTTTCTTTATCTGAAAACTTCCAAAAATCTACTTCACCTCTTATGCGATGCACTGGAAGATAGTTGGTTTTAAAACAATATATTGCTGTGACAGAATCATATAGTAGAAATAGAAAATCATCTTTATTCTGGGACTAGGTCCCTTGAGAATAACAATATTGTTTAAACCAATTGACAATAAATCTGGCCAGGTGACCTATTATAATAAAGAGTTACTACAATATAAGTAATAAAATGAGTATAGACATAGTTTTGGAGGGTATATTAAGGAAAGCGGATGGGTACAACGGTTACAATATTATAATATTGGTACAAAAAACAACAATCATACTTATAGCTGAATAAAATTTTAAAGAAATGCTAAATAAGTTTTATAAGTAGTCAATTTTAGTGCTACAATATATACAAAAAAAAAATTAAAATAAGAATAAAAGAAAATATATAGTCAAAATTGAAATAAAATCAACAGTAAATTATGGCATGTAAACATAAACACGTTATATATATATTATATATATACATATACATAATTTATTTTAGTAGGATTTAGGATTGTTACATGTAATGGTGGATACCATCCTTTCCCATTACTATTAATACAATATTATGATATCAGAGGGTATAGTAATTGAATCTTTTAAAGAATAATTAACGCTGAGCCATGGGGAAGGAAAACGTGATTCTGATTGACAAAACGAATACAGGAGAATGATGTTAGATCTGACCTTGAAGGGTTGGAATTAAAGTACCGTATAGCTCAGAGGTACATTGGCAAAGACTGTTGTGAACATTGGATCTTATTATTATTATTCTTACAATTAGGTAAGCTAAATAAATCTTCAACATCAAAGAAAGTTAAAAATTATTATAATTATTAGCTCAAGACTATCTACCCATAATAATATTTTTGAAATTTGTAATAGCAAATGTTTTTAGAGATCTTGCAGAATTCTTAAATTTTTTGACTTGCTTAATTTTTTAAAGCATATCTTGGCGAATACATTAGATTCTTAAACATCTCAACAAAACAAAGCCACACTAGCTTTTAAAAAAATTATCAGCTGTATACTTGGATTGCGCAGTTCTTCTCCCCTGAGAGCTTAGCGGCTAACCGCACACGAGGGCTCGATTGCGAAACCTTGCGACTCGTGAATCTTACCACGCCGGAGCCTCCAACAATAATTTAGAGCCTTGCGGTATTCCTTCGCTTCGGGGATTTCTAAATTGCAACGTGGGTGAGAGGTACAAAGGTTAAGAGCCGTGAAAGTGTGTGCATTTCTCTTGTGGTTCCTCAATTCCACGCCGATTTTCGGGGTCAGTTTCCAATATCACTTATGGTTACAGGTAAAGGAGATTTCGAAGTTAATAGCATTTGAGGGGTCGAAGTGCCGAGTGACAATTTTGTGACAAAACGGTAGATGTGAACTCTAAAGGAATGTTTATAGATTTCAGAAACCATGCGAAACACCAATATGTAAATGGAGTGTTTCTCTAGACTTTTTTGTATCTGGGACCGATCCATATTCTGTCGATTTTTCAAGACAAATGAAAGATGTTTGTATTTAGTTTGTACACTAGTGTCTCTTTTACGAAATTATATGCTGATTGTATTTCTTGAAATATATTGATTGAATTGTCACTGGTTGGATTTAACGAATTTTCTTCATGCACCATATTTTTTGATGAATTTTTCTCCTACTTTCATTTTATTTTATTTCTTTTTAAAATCACAATAAGGTATGGCAAATGTGATTCCCAATGTCTGCCATGTTAGTATCTCTAAAAATACAGATTTGTGTACAAAACCTGTATATTGTGTTCGTCTGTTTTTATTTCTGGTGTTTTTGAGCTTAACAATTAAGAAATCAAGATGATGCACAAATAAATATTTCGTCATCTACGTATTTGTTGTATAATAATAACTATATAATCACCAAAAGAAAATATATATGTGTATGTATATATATATATATATATATATATATATATATATATATATATATATATATATATATATATATATAAGGCCGCCTAACTGCTGCAAGACCAAGACCACGTCTTGGGAAAAAAATCAATTTTTAAAATAAAAATTAGCGATAAATAGTTACTAATACTTTACAATTTTAGTTACTATATGTTAATAATTGATATAAGCAATATACTTTTGCATTTAAATCCTCTAATTTTTCATTTGGACTTAGTTAGGTTTCTCATATCTAAAAAATTACAGTAATATCTCTATAGTGATAAGCTAATAAGTAACTGCAGGACTGTTGTGAGACTCTTGCGCAAGACCAAGACCATGGCCAAGACTGAGTTTGCAATACCAAGACTCGTCTCGGTCTTGCATTTGGGCAACACTAGAAATACTTTAGTGTGGTGATTCCTTAATGTTCAGATCAGAGAAAGTAGAAATGTTCCAATAGAATATTTGCAAAATATCTCGGGGCCATTGCCGTTTCAAACTTTGTGGGAAATTAGGTGGATGGTTAGAGCTGCAAAGGAATTGTGCTAAGGATTATGATGATGGATAAGTTTTGAAGGAAGTTTAAGAATCTGGATGGAATTACGTCGAGGACAAATTGATTGTTGAGAACATGATGTAATGTTCTATTCAAGATGTTTTAATTTAAAAGACTAAGCATCGCACCCCCTACTTCCTGCTTGGCCACTGTATTACACATGCTCCGTAGTCAGTAGGCTTGGTCCATTGGTACCATCATAAATTCATTAACTCCTCCAACAGTCCTGCATAGCTCAATAGGGTTTTATGGCCCTTTTTATTGAGGCCGGTTGTGTTTCGGTGGCGGTGGTAAATCTAACCCTAACAGTGTCTTTATAGGACTTGAAGAAACTATGACGAATGGTCTTCTTTAAAAGATAGTGGACGTAGGTTATAAATATAAGAAACTTTTAAAAATTTTATTTTTCCCGAGAATTTATGCTTTAGTATTTTTTTTTAGTTTGTCATGGAGTTCCTCTGTAAAAGAAACGGTTGTTCACGTTTTGGTCTAAAAGAGAATCTCAAGTGCAATACTTCACAGTAAGACGTTAACGTTATGATTTTATTTAATTTTATAATTTTTTCAACCTATAAACATAAATAAAAGTTAACTACCTAAAAACCAATGGAAGAGAGCTTATACGTATATTCCACAATTATTATAAATTTGTTTATTATTCATACTTATCAAAATCATAAATGTCATTTGAAAAATTTGAATGGGCATCAACGCTTCTCCAGACAACGTCTTAAATTAGGATGACTAAATTGATTATAAACATAATTTAATACCTTATTTATTGAGAAATATAACTTTCGGTCACATGGGGTATAGTGGGGTAAGAATACATTTACCCTAAATATATACATAAAAAAAAGTAAATAAAGAAAACACAGACATACTCAGATACAATATTTACAATCATACAAGTGAATTCCATGCCGAGCTTGTCCCTCCAACTATTGAGGGGAAAGCTGGATTTCAGAAGATCCCTGCACTACTCTCTCAACCGCTTCGCCTGTGCTGAACCCAGTGGAGATTGAGAGAGAACACTTTAGTCCCAAACACTCGTGTCTAATTCAATAACGTATAATGTTTTTAATAAATATATAACATTGTAAAACATTTTTTTTTTTTATTTACATGTATCAGCGACGAAAGTGACAATAATCCAATGTGCAGACAATCAGTGATAAGAAAACATTTCAGGAATGGGACAAGTTAGTTTACCTCTTTCTGGTCATTAATTACAGGAGATCTCTTACCCAGCTCCTTTTAAGTTTCATTCAGATAGCCACGTCAGCTGTGGCCATGTCGTTTTATTCTAGAAGTTTATTATGAATGTGGGAATAAAGAGTAGATGTTGATTCATGGTTAGTGGTAACGAGGTAGCATCATTTGTCTTAAATTTTTGGATTAAGAAGATTGTAGTTTAGTAAGCCTGTCTTTTTTGCTGAACCATAAATCTATGAGGCGTCCTAATGAGTAAGCGTGTCTTTTTTGCTGAACCATAAATCTAAGAGACGTCCTTATGAGTAAGCATGTGTATGTATTTAGTTTCTACCTAATTTTCATTTTTGATGATTTGGAATAAAGTAAGTAAAGTAGTTTGTTTAAGAGCTTTTTCTTTATTTTGAGAGGGTTGTAGTAATACCGTAATGAAACTAAAAGATAAACTAAGATGAATGAAAATTAAAAGAAAAATAGTTTGTTCTTACATTTTATTTGCAATTCAAATGGTGTGAATTCCATAAAGCAAGTACTCCCCAAAGAAATAATTCAGTGATGTTTATTGGATGCTCTAATGATTCTTTAATATTCAAGATTAATATTTAATAAGTCATTAAAAAAAACGAACTAGAAAGCATAAAAAAGATTGTAGTTTAGTAAGCTTGTTTTTTCTAGCTGAACCATAAATCTATGAGGCGTCCTTATGAATTTAAGTAAGCATGCGTATGTATTTAGTTCCTACCTAATTTTCAGTTTTGATAATTTAGAAAAAAATAATAAAATAATTTTAAGTCGTTTGTTTAAGAGCTTTTTCTTTATTTTGTAAAGCAACTACTCCCCTAAGAAATAATTCAGTGATGTTTATTGGATGCTCTGGTGATTCTTTACAATTCAAGATTAATATTTAATAAGTCATTAAAAAAAAACAACTAGAAAGCATAAAAACACACTAATTGAGTAGCCAACTCAAATTGTAATTATTTCATACATAGATGAAGTCCATAACTTACGATGACCACCATTTTTCATAGAACGGAAATGAGAAACGAATTCCCTACTCTAAGAGATCCGGATGTTGGTAACTAATAAAGGGCTGAGGAAGATTCCAGGCTAATTGAGTGAAAGAAGGATCCTGATTGGCCGAGAGAGCTGCCCCTCCAGCAGAACCAGTTCTCCAGCGGATCCGTTATATCTCCAGCCACGGTCACCTCTCTCTTATGAAGCTCCGGATAAAAACTCTCTGCCTCGGCTTATTTTAATAATTTTTCAAGTATTATTTTAAGGTTGTGATACGAAAATATTATTATTATTCATTGATCAAACTCATGACGGTTTATTACAGTGGATTTTACAATAAAGTCTGGCATGTACTTAATAGGCATTTGCCTGTATACTTCGAGGCACACATATATATTTTTAAATATATTTATTGAAATTTGGAACTGTACTAGCTAAAAATACATCTAGTAAATTTGAATCGGTAATATGACATATACATCATGAAAAGAAACTACCCATTAGTAACACTCCAAATAGTGTATTATTTAACAATAAATTTGTACATAATTTCAAGTTCACTTAATTTCAACTTCGAAACTATTCGAAAAATCACAACTTATTGTATTTCTCCGTAAAGCACCTTGAGTTCACATGTTAAAGCTCTCAACAACAGATATTTATTTTAACCTGCAGATAGAAATAATAAATTAATACAATTTCATTCTTTCCCAATATATTTCTTGATAAATTACAATTTTATAATGTTTATGTTATCATCATTATTAAGAAGACGAAGTATTCCTTTTTTTCTACATTTATATTTGTGCCTATTCTAATGAGTTTCATTACCTGCAACAAACTATCAAAGGACTGCAACTGAGATACAACCGTCTAAAATATTTCCATAATGCAGCGAATATTGATGTAAAATCTTGCGTGCCATGGGAATTATTCAAGATTTATGAGACACAAGATTTTTATTCCGTGAGACGCTTATTATACTATTTTAGTTTAAACCCACTCAAAAGGTTTTATGTTTCAAGATACCTATACCTAATCCGTGAATGAGATTTTAAAAAATCCGTCCGTACCCTGTATTTATGTACTCTATGTATTATTCAACGTATTCTATGTAGGTTGAATAATTTATTGTTATAATTATAGATTTTTTTAGAACTAATCCAAGCGCGTCTTACATAATCTAGACGCACGCATTCCTGAAAGTCATTGAAATTTTCTCAAACAACATCTACAGCTATGGCTTGTTATCCACAACGAATACACGGAGACTGTTCTTAATTCAATAAATTCAGTTGAATTGTGGATTCCTCAACAAGATTTATCTTCTTGAGAAATATTAACAAAGAGCAGCAGTTCATGATCTCAGTTATTTCTTCTTTACAGCTTGTTCCTCAAATCTTGATTTGGGAAGAATTATTCTCCAACAAGGGAAATAAAACCGTCAAATTGTTCCAAAGCAGACTAAAGGTCACGTCTCTACTTTCCCATATTAGTTTCACATAAATTTCAAGCTATTTTTGGATTTTTAATTCATTTTTTCATTTTTAATTAATACATGAAAAGTAAACTACATTAAAAGAAATCAGTAACAGACCGAATAACCTATACTTTGAAAAAGTCAAACTTATAATAAATAGTATATTAGCATTGCGGTGTAACTCAGTGAGTAAGACTGCTACATTCAAGATTCCAGGTTCGAATCTGGCCGTGGTAGGTAATTGTTTATTTTGTAACATCAATCGTGAATCGGCTTTATGATCGAAAGACCCTCCTGGGCACACTCAGCCTCTATATAAAGTGACGGACCCCTTATGGGGTACTCTTAATTAAATAATTTAATAAAACCCGTTGGACTTGAAACAGTACTTCAAGACCCTCTATGGTTGTAGTGATACCAAGGATTAAAACATTTATGGATCTTTTTGAAAAAGTTCCATTTCTACTGTGTCTGCGAAGCTATTAGAGAAAAAAGTTCTTATAATAAGAGTTTTGATGAAGTGTTTGTAATAATGTTGCAGGTTTATGGTAAAAGTTTAACTTTTATTTGTTCAACTTCTCCAAAAAAGTTCCGTAAAATGAAAAATAAACAGTAATTAGGGCTTAGATTGGAGTTATAAACGAATTACTTTTGATTCTAACGTGCCTTTTGTTTGAGTAGTTGAGAATGAAAGTCATTTTTTTGATCGAATTTTTAGCGAAATCGACATTCATTTAAAAAATAAAATTTCTGTAAAATCTTTACTTGAAAACGTTGCAAAAGAAAAAGTTATAGTTCCAATAGAACTCAATAATTATACTATCCCATAGATAGTAAAAATTCCGACAATACCGGAACTTTTCAAAAATAAAAGATTTTTGCTGTTTCAAGCCCTGTCACAGATTTCTTTCTCCCTGAAAATACTTTTTCCTTTTCGTTGAACTCGGTTGTAAAGATTTGACTCATTCATTTTCTGAAATTTTTTTTTTTTAAAAAACCGAAGGACCCAAGAAGAAATTCAATTACTAGACACGCTGTTTTTTCCAGCCTATCGTCTATATGAATGAGTAATACCCCTCTTCTTTACGCTCATTCATTCACTAGCGGTAATTTACATCTAAGCGTAGCATAGACAATAAAATTAGATTTATAACTCGTGGAGGCCTACTAAGAGCCGAGCGCTAGTAATAAATACTAAGTATTAAGTATAAAATCAGTGACCGAGTAGCTGTAGGAATATGGAAACTGTGTTGGGATTAATGGATTCTAAACGGCTATATCCTTCAGTTATGGCTCCGATAGGAGCACGCGATACCGGTAGATTAAAATCTTAATTGCTTGTTTAACGCAATCATTAAAATGTCCCATCTACTTTTAATAGTACCGCCACTCCTCACTGATTTACAGTCCTCTCTCAACCGTTTGTCATTTGAGGTTCTCTTGTGGAAATTGAGTTTTCTAGAACTTGAGACGCCCTGAGCAATTACGGTTACGTTTCTGATACAATTTATGATGTATTACCTTTAAAGAGAAAAAAAAAATTGAAAAAGAATTATACTTTGAATCTATCACTAAAAATACCTTAATGAGATTAAATCCTGAGTCCGAAAATTTTTTAAAACGTATCTAAGGCGATATTCGTGTATGGATTCAAAAATAAATTCTTGAGTGTCACCAGTAAGCTTCCATCCCTAATGAAAAAAAAAAAAAAAAACCCTCATGAAGTGTTATTTGCTTTCCACTTGAAACGTATGACTTTGAACACAGATCGAGGAAAAAATCGAAGAAAACAAATATTACCATAAAATCCGTTAAATACATTAAAAATATAAACAGCTATGTTATACATATTTTTCATTTAATATATACAGAATCCTCAATGCTCTCTACTTTGTCACAAATAAAATCATCCATGATGTACCATACGTTTCCGATTTAGCTCAATCCAGATACCGATACACTTCCATAATAAACTTCTGAACGATCCGAACCTTCTTTTTTCTAACCTTGCTTCCTCTTCTATTCCTGATAACCCTCCGAGGCGTCTGAAAAGAAGATGGCCTCGGGACCTTCTAATACAAAAATATAATTGGAGTGCTACCAATGGGTAGTTTCTCTTCATGTTGTACATGTCATGTTACTTATTTCATAGTTACTAATTGTATTTATTAATTATACAGTTGTAAATTTCAATAATAAAAAAAAATATATTCAGAGTTGGGAGTTTCGTGTTGGCGGAAGTTACGCCATGAAAATTGTTGAAGAAGGCACATTTCGACGGGTTTAGAAATTTTCGCAATGAAAAGTTTCAAACCAGAGGGCAAGGGCAAAAAGTAGATCAGGCCGCAGCAAGTGTAATTGTATATGATCAACGATTTTTCTCACTCTACTTTCGCTGGAACTGTTTTTAAAAAGAGGAGAGAAATAAAGTATCTTTTATATGCAATCTAAGAGTATCATGTGCTATCTACCTTGACAGTTCCTCCTCCCATATTTTTGGACTTATATTTGGGACCCCCACTACTGAATGTATTTTCAATTTCAATTTTATAATCTTCATTTATCCGTAAGGATTAATAATCGTTTTATAAATGTTAAGAAATGGTTGACTGTAGACAATATGGTCGGGAATTTCATCCAGAGAAAACACAAATAGAAAATTATAAAAATAAATAAAAAAAGTCACTATATATTTTTTTATTTGTGTGTTCTCTTTGACTGCAACCCCCAACTAAATTACTAAACAATAATAATTTTACTTGTTTTTCTAAAAATATTCTTAAATCAATTCATAGTAGTTGCGAAGTGTACCTGACCGATTTAAATACAATATTACTTCTGAAAATGTAAGATTTCTTTTTAGTCTCGTATGACGTTCTATTCGCCCTGGTTCATTGATCTCATTGTAAAATTAAATTTATAATGCATAGTTTAATACTAATATACAAGAAAAATCTTTTTCATAGATGACGGACACCTGTGTCATACCAGAAAACACGTCTATCTTGACAAATGTAACCATATCCTCTTGTAAAGACGTCAAATAAAGCCATTATGAGGCTGAGATCCCAATAATTTATCACCAGCCGTAAACGGTTTATGATGTCCCTGTTTATCGTAGACGTTTGACATATCGGTGAGGTTTGTGGGCCCAAACACTCTAGATCACCCTTGGGATATTTCCGACTCCATTAAGATAAGATACGGTCTAAACCACACGTCACTCCCACGGGAACTTGACGTAAATACACGCGGGTATATTTACCTAAGCTTCGGGCCTGAGGTTACCCAGGTCCCTGATTTAGTGAGGAACATGGTGGAAGGTGGATGGTGGACGGGGAACCGAAACGTTTTTCTCGAGATCATTTTTTTTTTTTTTTTGTTTGGACCGACATGGAAACACACTCTCCCTCGCCTGGATAAAGTCTACTTCTACTCGTTTACGTGGCTGCAGAGGTGTTAAGATTTTTTAGTTATTTTTATTTTCAACCCTTTGATTTACTGTAAACTCAGTATGGCTGACCTAACACGTGACTAAATTCCTCTTTTTTTGCTCTTAGGTCTTGACTATTTATCGTTGAAAACCAAAATATTTAGTGTTTAGGAAAAAATATAAGATTTTTCTGTCACCTCCATGGTTTTTGGAATTTTCGAATCACCACTGCTTGTTTTAATGTAGTTTGAGTATTTTAACAATCTCGCCGTCTCCTAATGTTGCGAAGTAGTTTAAAGTTATAGTATAAAAAGTATACAATGAAATAGTGTATGAAGATGGTGGATCCCTTCTCCATTAGGATAAGATACTCATTACACTAAAAATACTGATTATCTATACTTTTACCCAAAGTGGATTTAATTAATTAACTATTTAAATTTAATAATTATAAATCTAGCGGCGCTAGATGAGAGATCTTCATATGGAATCCATCGTTATTGAATCATGCCATGGAAGAGATTCTGCCTTATGTCACTCCACATGCCATACATGTCATTCCATAAAACCATTCATTGAATTGAAATTGCTAAAAAACGCAAGAAAGTGTTATGTGAAATGTTTACAAAACAGTATTTTTTTTTTTTTTTGAACCCTGAAAAATACAGAAATTTCATGTAGGATATGTTGTCACTAAACAATGTAAACACGGTAAGAAGTAATATTTATACATTGAAAAAAAAGTGCTTGAAAAGGATTAATATAATTCCATGTTCCCCCCCAAAAAAAATTCTAATTATTAAAATTTTATTTGTCTAAAATCCTATGATTATAAATGCTATTATGGAAAATTTAATATTGATATAATTGAGTTTAGTAGTTTAGGATTTAAAACATGTATTTTTTGGAAGAATTTCATTTTCTGAAATTGTTAGTTTTGGTAAGAAAAATATGTTCAGTAATAAAAAAAAAGGGGGAAAAATTATTTGTCCAGTAAAGAGATAATTGTTATGTATATCATTATTTTTATTTATTAATCATTATCATTATTTATTTATTTTATTTTTATTTTGACTGATCACCCCAACTATAATTCTCTTCATTATTTTTATTACTTTATCAAAAAGCTTATTGACATTAAAGTTAGCAAAAATGTAAATTTTTTTATAAACAATATTTGATGTGCTTATTTTTAGAGATCTATAGGTATATTGTCGATTGTTTAAAACAGGTGTTTTTCCTTAATTTATCTCATTTTTTTGTCGGCATCCTAAGCTCGACCGTCATTCCTGTTTTGGTGATGAGATTTTAGGTTATAATTTTCACAACGAACACATGTTTCATCTAAAATATCTCCGGATCCCTCCCGAAGAAACACCTGATCTCCTCCTCATAAATAATGTAAGGGGGGAGGGACGGGATTGCTAAGTAAGGCTAAAGTAAGGAGGCATTAGTCCTTAGTATCAGGAGGGGTCTGGAGATACTGTAAAAAGCACTCTCTTTCCTTCAAGACCCAATCCTATAAAGGTTCGCTTGGTTTCTTTTATTATCGGGATTTATTTTTATATCTATGAATATAATGGAGTCATCAGCGGTTTTTCCATTTCACAGATTTATTATTTCATAAAAACTCTTTTAAAACTGAGAAGAAGGGAAAAAACGGCCCGGACATAGGTAGCTACTGGTACCAGTAGGCATTGGCCTTTCTTCTTTTCAATGGATTATCATATCGCTTATTGTCATTAAGAGGAATCAACTATGATTTTTTTTTTTATTTTAAATATATTTTTAGCTAGTATCAATAAATGTTCTTTAGGATTTTCCATAAAAGTTTCATGTTTTTCAACATCATGCTGTATTATTTTTTTCAAAATTCAAATCCTTGTTTAATTTTGAGACTGAAATACATTTTTCTAAAATAAATTCGATTACTTTTCGTTTTTAACATATTTCATACATTTATTGCACAGAACAATATGACAATATTAAAGCAGGGCTATGCAGAATTTCAAAAGAAATGTATTAAAAAACATGATAAAATAATTTTTTGTTGTTTATGTGTTAAGATACGGTAGACGTTAAGGAGGTAAAGTATAAAATACATTGTTTGTAATTTCATAATTTCACAGAAAATTTTAAGTTATTTTTTTTTTTTCTTCTCTGTTGCCATGTACAGACCATGTATATCTTTTGCCGCCTTAACAAGCCTGCTCCATCTCTGCCTGTCTTGGGCTATTTCTTTCCAATTATCTGCACGCAGCTCTGTTGCATCTTTATTGATTCTATCTATCCATCTCCTTTTTGGTCTTCCACGTGGTCTTCTGCCTTCTGTGCAGTTTGCAGTGTTACGTAGAGGCTTCCAGATGGAATTGTTACGAGCTACATGACCCGCCCATCTTAACTTCCGTGCCTTCATATCATGGAATATTGATTGACCAATTTCCTGCTAGCAGTTACTTATTGGCCTTTCTTCTCCATGTTTTAGTACTCTGATCCCAGATCGCTCCGGTTATCGTGCGGAGTCTTTTCCTCTCAAATCTTTCACCATTTTATTGTAGAATGGTCGTTAGTGTCCAGTTTCACGACTATTCTTTAATAATTATTAGCTATTAATTATAACACAATATTTAATTCTTAATAATTTAATTTTTTTTTTATTGAAATTTATAACTCTATACATATATACAACAATTAAATCTGCTATAGGAATATATAATATGATAAGTACTTGTGAAGAAACTGCGCTTAAGTAACACTTCAAAGATAATTAAATTTAGGAGATCTCTTGGCCATATTCTTTTTAGACGCCTCGGAGGGTTGTATGGAATAGTAGTGGATGAAAGGTTACTTGAAGCTTGGGATTACC
Organism: Nezara viridula; assembly: GCA_928085145.1. Taxonomy (NCBI): domain Eukaryota; kingdom Metazoa; phylum Arthropoda; class Insecta; order Hemiptera; family Pentatomidae; genus Nezara; species Nezara viridula. Next base: position 71,407,429 of record OV725082.1, read on the forward strand.
AAAGGTTTTGGAATGAAAAGAGGAATATCTAGTCCGATCCAAGTCTTCAGTCTTCAACAAGAGGAATGTTGAGATCATAATAGATAATTTTATTTGTGACATAATAAGGAGCATTTAGGATTCTACGGAGGATTTTGGATTGTAAGGATTGGATACGGAAAAAGTTCGATGTTTTTGTAGAGCCCCAAAGCTTAATTCCATATGCTCAAATGTGCCTCATGATGGTAGTGTAAACGATTTTTAAAATTTAAATTTAACTATAGATAATGAGACAATGAGCCAATATGGACGTATCGAGGTCGTTCTTAATAAAGAAATAGATTAATTTTAAAGAATATTATATTTAAGTGGTCATATTTTAATTCTGTAATTCAAAGCTCAATCCTGCCAGTTAATATAAAAATAATCAATTGAATTTGTGTTAACTTGGATCATTTATCAGTTCCAAAAAAAAAAAGATAAATAAATATATTTTATTTTTATATACTATAAAGAAAGAGTTTTACTTTTCAAAAAAACAAGAATTTCAATTAATCCATTATAAATCAGTTGATTCGCTGGCGTATTTGTAAACATAACAATGACATGTCGGGCATGGGGAAGGACAATACACAGCAGTAAATCTTCCGTAGCACTGTCTTACTTTAAGTGATTAGAGGAGTAGATCTCTCGACCACCCCTTTTTCAATTTCCTTCTAGTGCTCTGAGACACGCCATTTTGTTAGAAGGGGTCCCCATGTGATTTTTCATGAAACTGTATTAAGTAATAGTGTAGTAATGATAATAATGTAAATCATAAGCGCTTCTCCTTTCATTTATTTGTTTCATATTTTGTCATATTTTATTTTCCTCCCGATCAAATAATTTTATTCATTTACATTTTTATGAACTCAAAAAGGATAATTTCACTGTGAGTCGTACCACGAAATCACTCTTGAAAATGCTTATCGTAGTCATTAGTATTTTAAATTAAAAAAAAAAAAATAGTTGACCAGAGAGAAGAAAGAGTTTTGACCGTGTCGAGTTTATAGGCAATGAAAAAAGATGACGGTTGCAGCTGCTGAGAAATCTACATGGCCTAATCGTTCCCAGATAATCTATGGAGGGGAGCTATCACGAAGACCGAGGAATTACCACCATCTTGGACCGTCATAGCCGCTTACTTCTATACAAGAACCAAGCTCGCTTCTCTTCTAGTCGGAACTTTCACCTCAGCATGGCACAAACAGCATGAATCTTACCCCTTCCAATGTGGACAAGATTTAAATAAAGTACCAATAATTACAATATGAGAATAAAAAAAAATACTACAGGATGGTTGTTGGTGTATAAAAATTATCAACTAAACTAATTGAAGGAACGAATGAACTAATTGAAATGATACAAATTACTGGACGATCTAAATAATCCGAAGACGTAAATTTCACGGTTTGTTTGGATAGCCAAAATGTTCGGATTATCAAAAGTTTTTATGAACAAATTATAAATAATGACATGAACAGGCTTGAAGAGATACTACCCAGTGGTACCACTCCCTAAATAATTCTAAGTAAGAAGATCAAGAGGCCATCTCCTTTTTAGTCGCCTAGGAGGATTATCAGAGATCGAGAAAGAAGCAAGGGTGGAAACAAGGGGATTTGGATGAGACTTAATTTATCATGAAAGGATAGATATCTGGCTCGGGCTAAATCAGTGACATATGGTACATTAAAGTCTTTATGAATGGGTTTATTTGTGACAAAGTATGGATCATAAAGGATTTACAGAGGATTTTGGATTGTAAGGATTGGATACGATAGGAATTCGATGGTTTGGTAGAGCCCCAAAGCTCAACTCCGTATGTCCATATATATCTTATTATAGTTATATAGATAAGTCTTTTGTAATTAATTGAAAGTTGGTCTAGTAAGTTTTGGAGCAGTCGGAAACGTCGAGCAGTTATCAAAAGTTAAATTAAAATTTAACAATGACCATAACAATAACCATGACCCACCAGACAAGCCGCACTAAATTTATAAAATGACTTACTACATTTACAATATTGGTATTAATAAGTAATAATCGACAGAAGGATGACCTGTAGCCTATATGTCAAAATGAAACAAAAGACTTTGAACAAGTGACTGAAAATACTATACTCACTATTTTCCAAATCAAAATTCAAAATGAGACAAAAACGAAATACATACAATTACCTGCTAAAACCCATTTGGACATACGCCTCACAGATTTACGGTTCAGCAGTTAAAAACTTACTTACAAAAACTAAAATCTTTTTATTCTAAAATTTTAATACTAATAACTGCAGCCCCTTGTTACGCCAACAATAACACTTCACATACCGACCTAAAGCAACCAACTATTGACCAACACATACGTACTCTCTAATCCTGATATAATTTTAAACTACACGGACATCACAATTTACTTATCAACGAGATGGCCACGGCTGACATACTCATCAGAAGGAGGGTTAAAAGGAGCTGAATGAAGGATCTCCTTTCCTGATTTAAGAATGTAAACAGACCAGAGAAGAGGTGCTGCTGAGTACTAGTCTTCATCATGCCTATATGCTATTTTGTACCGGAACAACAAATCTGCTAATTGTCCCTTTCGTGACAGGTCCGGATGGAAATTTGAATATAAAACAAATTATGGAAAAATGCTGAAGATTAAGAAAACATTGCAAACAAAACATAATCTGATGAATCTTTTAGTTGACAGAATGACTTACTCTAATTTCTACATTTTTTTAAATGTCATTTTAGTGATATTTCTAGTTGAAAAAGTTATAACATCTGTAGATACAGTGAGTAAGTTGATTCCAGAGAAAGAGATTGTGGTGTTGAAATATAGAAATGTGAATAAAGGTATAAATTTTCCCACTAGAAATATCACTAAAACTAATAATAAAAAATGTTGAAATCGGACTTATTCAATGTTATAATAATATGCAACTCGGAGCTCTTTAAGCAACTTTAACTTTTTTTTTACTTCTTCGGATTACTAGGGATTCAGATTATGGAGATCGTCCTATAAATACAGACTAATAACGCCACTATGAAATTGAAATTTTCTAAGCTAGATCTAGAAACTTTCTTGGAGATTCGCTTTTCCACTCGTTGGAAGACATGACTCGGCTTATTGTTGTGTTAGGAATTCCTCTGACCGATTGACTGATAAATATGGCTGCCAGCAATATACATTTTAAAGTAGCCTAGGTCCTGTAAAGTATTACTTAACTTCGTAAATACACGGAGAAGGTTATTGTAAATGTTTGATGTGTTCGATTCTTTGTTTTTTATCTATAAAATATCGACAGAAATGGATTGTAAAGACAGGTTGGATTTCATCTATATATTCATCAAGTTCTTTGCCATCTGAATCTTGTTTTATGATTTCTAATAAAGCATTTTCAACCAAATAATCCATCAACTAAGTCTTTTCACTTCGCTTTGGCATTTTAAAAATTAATCAAAACGTTAGTAAATCAATTAAGAATTCACAAACTTTGTTTATAGTACAGGCATACTATAACTAATAACACTTTAGCACGTTAACACGCTAAGTATTTACAATGAGTGCATGAATACCCCTACTATCATAACAGTGACTAGTCCAAAGTCTTTTGAACGAGCAGTTCTGACGAATCGAAGAAACTCAGGTCTGCACAAAGAATATATTTTCCATAATTTATTCATATTATTTAATGTTCTGGTTCATGGCATTGTGTATCATTATAATAAATTAGAGCTTCTATAATATACAGAAGTTTCTTATGCTTTTAGAGAAAACAGCTTCATAAAATCGAAGTGGACTTGTCGCTCCCGAAACGAAGACAATCTTCAGACCAATCTAACAAATGGCCCAGAAGTTAGGAGCTACCTCAAGAATCGAGCTCCCCTTATTTCGGAGGATTTTATCGAAAAAATACAACCTCCTTTACCAAATCACGTGGTCAACACGTGGAGCTACAATGCCTAACACGTGGAGCTATGGAGGATAGCGGACATTTATCAACCATCTCCCGGCTCCAAGGTGACTTTCCATATTCGGTATTATCCCCACCCTACCGATTATACCGCGCATACATTACATGTCCCTCAGAGGACCGGACTCGATACATAAAGAAGAGGAGGTAGAATGTAATAAAAAACTCAGGGCATAAGCGTATTTTATATAATATACGCCTTCGGCTGAGCTCTAATACATATAAATGGGTCCCAAGTTTAATCCAAGAGAGATGGAAGTGAAACAAGGACAGTATATATGTAAATGAGGGCTAATTCAGAGCTGTGGGCCCGGTCTTATAAATGTAGCTCATTATGTGACGCGGCCTGTCGGGGCGGGATCGAGCAGCTTCAAGGATCAGATAAATTCTAAGATAGCTCAGTTCCTATCCTTCGTTAAATTTCCGAGAAACTAATCAAAATGCTAAATTGAATCTTTTTCTTTTTTTTATTGCGTAGGAATTCTCGTGTTCCTTCGGGAATATCTGATCGGATGAAATACATAACCGGTTCTTGATAATCTCTGCTGATATAACAGAAAATACTTTGCTATATCTATCTATAATACGTATTATTTTAAACACATATTTGTTACAGAAAATATCAGGATAAAGAAAGCATTATAATTTGTTCTCAAAATCGTCAGTTTTTTTTTTTACTTTTGACTTAGCATCTAATAATATTTTATTGAGAAAAAAAAATACATTTTGCCTCAATTAAGGGCATTGAGTATCTAATAGGATTCGATTCAAGCTTAAACAAGATTTCTAAAATAAACTGTTATTTAGAATAGAATAGAATAGAAAATGAACTTTATTCTGGGACTAGGTCCCTTATGAATAACAATTATGAACAAAAAATAAAAACCACATCTGGCCAAAAATTACATTAATGAAAATTAAAGAATTTATAGAGTATCTTCAGTATATCATAACAAATAAAAAAGTACCATTTTGAAAAAAAAAACAACACATTATTTAAATGAAAAGAATGACAGAAAATTTATTAAACAGAAATCAAACTTAAAATTTGATTCATAATATTTATACTACGTTTGGTAGATATAAACCATACAATTGAAGGAATTTCTAAACGTCTCTTTTCTATGTATTACAGTACATTGCGAAATGATAACACCAATAAATCGAAATTGATCTCTTGAACGTTCTATGACTTATGTTTATGTTTGGAGAAGATTATTTTTTTTTTTATAACCCCCTTTCCATAGTAGGTTTGTTTTTAATCTTCTGTTAAATTCCCTTTTACTGATTCTTCGATACATTTTAAGGTTTTTCTGATCGATTCTTTATTCTGTTTTAATCATTCTTTTTTGGCTGTCAATCAGGATGATGAGGCTAATGTCTATCTTCATTTTTTCTTCAAAATCTAAATTATACTAAATTTACCATCACTGAGGACCAGCTGGAATCTGAGGATATTAAATTCTGTGTTATAAGGAGTAATAACATTTTATTATTCTCTTATTGATGAATTCATCTACTATTAGGAAATTTAGTAACGTGTGAAGTTTGTTATATTTATTTTTTAAAGGGACATGGTTTTAATGATCCTTTTTTAAATTTCATTTTGAAATTGCTGTAGTCCTTTGCTTGTATAATGTATCTTAGAATAATGTATGATTCACTTTAATTTTTTTTTCTGTTCCTTAATAATTTTATTTTAAATAATACATACATAATTATAATATATATATATATATACGATTATCTAATCAACTCCTGATAAAATTTCACAACTAGCTTTATACATATATATATATATAATATATAATAATAGTATATAATATATTATATATATATTATTTTATTAGGAGAGAAACAGTTGGCTGTAGAACGAATTGCAGAAAATCCTTGGGAGTTATTAATGAAATAAAATATACAAATAATATAACTTGTTATAACGACCCGAATACTTATACAATCATTAGGACTAAATAAACAAAGCAAAGACAAAATATAAATATTTAGTAGAATAATTATGAACTACTTAAATGACAAAAGTTTATAAAAAGTTGAATTAAGACTAATTTTAATAAGAATAGAAAAACATTATTAACGCCTAGATATTGAATAAATTTTAATTTATCCTACTACAATTTTTATATCGCAATCATCTATTCATACATCATTATTTAGACACATATGTTTGGTCTATTTTTATCACAATAAATAAGATTTCTTACTTGAGTGTTTTATTTCATAAATGACCGAAACTCTTAATTTACTTTTAAATAAAAAAAAAAAATTATTGTCTTATCATGAACTGCCTGAACAGAATTTGTACATAAATCTTTCAATATCGTATTCAAGGTGAAAAAACAATTTAAATTGTTAAGAGTCATGGTAGTAGTTATGCTTATAATCATTTGCATTACATTCCTAGATACTTTTACTCAATACCATTTCGAAGTTGTTGAGACAATTATCCTCACGAAACATATCGTTTTTTCAATAGTTGAGAAATGGGTTTTCAAGAAGATGAAGTTTCTTAGTGATATTTAATAATAAAATTAACAGACTATAGAAGAAATATTATTTCAGGAGTCATTAGTAATTTTGTTCAATTAATTTTCTTTTAAGTTAAAGAAAATCCTGGTACGAAAACAATGATAACTCCGTACTAGGTTCGATTCATAAATTTCGAATTAGTGATTGTTCCTAGAAAAGCTAAATTTTCACATCTGAATTTATTTTTTTCTGATACCTCAATCTAAGCTAGAGAACAGAGCTGAAATAGATTTCGAGATAAAAAAAAAAAGCAAAACAAAAAAAAAAATAATTGGATGGAGAAGGGAGTTGGCAAGAGCCCAACCACAAGAAGATACAGAGATGAATCCAAAGCGAGGGCGCTGACCTTTTAGTCCTTCATTTTGTCTTCGTGTTCGTCCGTTGGGGCCTTGGAGTACTCTTGTGTATGCTCCTCTGTATTTATTATGCCTTGTAAGGCCAAGGGCCTTATATATATGCTTATATATACACGTGGAAATTTAATAAATTATTTTAAAAAAAAAAGAGTTGAAATAGTTCCTCGTAAAAAAATAAGTATTTTAAAAATTCATATAATATTTTGAAAATGATATTAATTAATTTATCAGAAAAATATTATGATAACAGAATAATTTTAACACATCATAAGAATATTAAATTAAATAAATGTTTCTATTTAAATATACTCCATTTGAACTCGTGCAGTTGCGGATCTTGCCACTAGCGGATCCAGGATTTAATTTTGGGGGGGAGGCTTCAGCCCGGAAGCTTTTTTTTTTCATATATATAACGATAATTACTTTGGAAAAACAGAAAGAAACTAACTACCTATATGAAATGGTGTTTAAGTGATTCTTGAAGTCCTATTAAATGTAATTAAACGAGCAATAATACTTTAAGACATAATTTTTTAATATTTTTTACCATAAAACATGGTTACATTTTAACATTTTGGGGGGGAGGCGCTTCAGCCCGAAATCCCCTCGTAAATCCGCCTGTGGATCTTGCTAATTCGATGTAATTGATTATTTTCTTTGAGCTTACTCGATTGTGATTTTAATTTAGTTATTTTAGAAAGGGCAGATCTCTTGGCCATTTCTGTCTGCGTCGAAAAGGCAACAATTGAGGAGGAAATTGAAAGAACTAGAAATTTGAGGTGATTTCGAGTTGAAGAATGCAATGTAGTATATTTTTCGAGGATGTAGGATTTTACTGTTGAAACTTTTATGTCATTATGCATATAGCTAAATGAAATATGTCAAGAAGTGTCTACTATTTTTAGTTAAATTTTTGATAGAGTAGTTTGTATTTTGTTTTGCAGAACCCTAAAGTTCTACTCCGTACTTCCAAATCGGTCTCAGTTTACCTCAGTGTAGTGTTGTAAATTAGTTAATTGCTTCGTAAGTTAATTGAGGATTTTTCCAGAAGATGTGAGAGTAGGTAATATCAGTGCCACCATCAGACATTCGGCGACCCCGGACAACAATTTATTTCGTAAGTTGTTTTATATTATGAAATATTTGAATTCTATTTCATTCAACATTTCTCTAATACAGTTGCTTTATTGATAGACTAAAATTAATTATTTTAATACGTTTTTTATTTATTTTTTTTTATTTTTATAACTGTAAATTACCCCGGCTGACCCACTCTAAGTCCTGCACTGTGTAATATCGTTTATCTTTGATTTCGTATGTATGTTCCAAGTAAGTCTTTCGTCTGAGTAGAGTCCGAGGTACCGTATTTAAATTAAATTTAAGAAAAATTAAAATGAATTCATCTTGTCACACAACCGCTATTTACTGATAATGATAGATTTGTTTTTAAAAATCGAGCACCAATATTATCACAATGCTTAATTTACTAATTACTTTAATACATTACTTTATTTATAGCTATAACAAAGGACGTATTAGTTAAACTAAATTGAAATTAAATTTTGTATAAGTTGGGGGTTGCATTCAAATAAAAATAACAATTTTTGACAACTTTTATTTTCGTGTTAAGCACGTACATACAAGGTATTATATATTATAATTTAAAGAATATATATAAATTACCTACGTATAAAGATTAATTAACTATCGGGAGTAAAACATAAGAATATTCATATGTAAATATATATATGTTGCCTTTTTTCTTTTTGCTTTATTTCTCAATAATTGTTTGGTATAAATTAAGTCTAAATTCAAGTCCACTTACTCAAGCTCTATCGACTGCTATAAATCCATATAATCTGCTCAGAAGACTGCTGAGGCGCTGGACAAGAGACTTATTGCATTGAACTACTCGCTGTACTATCTTTTTTTTAGTGTGTTATTTTACTACTTTTTTATATTTTTTTTATTACTATTCTTTTTTTTAATGCTATCATTTCTTATCCTGAATATCATATTTGCTGAATACCAAGGTAGATGGCAAATTTATTGTGAGCCAGGAATATGTATAACTAATAAATAAATGCATTAAGAAAATTATCAAGTTGAAAACTTATGTTGAATAAATCTACAATTCTTTGTTGTCATAGTTCTCAATGAAAGAATACAAGTCGATTATGATAATGATATTATGGATTTTCATACCTCAATTTCAGCACGTGAGCAAAGCCGAACTCCATACGACAGACCACAATCAGGGACAATATTGGAAAATAAATTTATTCATACTAAATACTAGAACAAAGACGAGGTTTGATGAGAAGGGCTTAGAGTTACGAGCGCTGGCAGAAAATAGGCAGGCCGAATGGGAGGGGGCTCAATTTCCAGATCCAATCTAATGCAGGGCCCACCCCATCAATTTTGGAGCCGGCTTATGAATATTCCTAACGCTCCGTCCCGTTTTACGTTCCACTTTTGGTTATCTTCCATTTTTTCTATACCCCCTTCTAGAATCTCTAACACAGATTGCCCAGATTCAAACCGAACCAGATTAAACTTTAAGGGTAGGTAAATTATATAAATCTGTCTTCTAGTGCTTTATGCTGCAAGAGAAAACAAAATGAAATCAACTAAAATTCACAAATTACAAAGTAGGATAAGAATGTTTTTTTTTATTGTAAGAACGAACATTCATTTTTCATCATTTAATATAAAATTTATAATAGTGGATAAATAGTCGTTTGTAGATAGCATTGTTATATTAAATCATTAGTGATTATTAGTGTTGCCCAAACCGCTAGACCAAGACCGTCTAACTGTTGCAAGACCAAGACCAGGTATGGTAAAAAAAAATCGATTTTTTGAATAAAAATTAATGAAAAATAGTTACTAATACTTGACAATCTTAGTTACGATTTGTAAATAATTGGTATAACCAATATAATTTTGCATTTAACTCCTCTAATTTTTCATTTGGGCTTAGTTAGGTATCTCCTATCTAAAAACGGACAAATTCGAATAGCGGAAAATTAATTAGAATAAATATTCATAAAAAATAAATAAATTGAAAATTATTCAACATAATAAAACAAGAAATTCTTCAGTTTCATTTGCTATGTTTATGTAGTGTTGAAATCCTTTGGTAAAGAAGTACATTTTCATGTTTTATAGTGGCCCTTCTGTCAGTTGAGACAATGCTGGCATACGGAGGGGTTGGGGAATGGCCACTGGGAGGACAGGGAAGGGTTGAAGGGATTTGCATAATGGCATAAGAGGGGTTGCCACCCTTCCATCTGGACCTCTAAATGGATTCCTTCATGACCTCCCCTCAGGAACTCCCCTTACTGCAATGTCCGATTGTAATACGTTTACTAAGAGGATTCATTATTTCGAAATCCAATATCCATGATGTAACTTATGACAATATTATAAAAATATCCATATTACAATTGTATTATGAATTTAATAGTCATAGCAAATTGTCTAATAGGAATCTAATATCTAATAAGATGGGGTAACTTTGGGACTGGGTGGGATCTTTAGGTCAGCGGGTAAAATTTACTTTGTGGTGATTCAATGGCGGATTCAACTGTGTGTGTTCTGTCTGCAAAAACGTGCTTTGTGTAGGCATGTACTACGCTTCTACCTTGAGGCACAAGCGAAAGTTTCAAGAAAACAAGAATTTTGAAAAGCAACGGATATAAATAAAATCTAACTGCACAACGAGTGTAGTGAACTATGGTTCTCAAACTGCCGCAAGATAGTAGCGCAGTACATGACTCCAAAAAACACGTTTTTACAGATTGAACAAACACAGTGTAACTAACACGGAATCACCACAAACTAAATTTTACCCTATGTCCCAAAGTTACCTACCTAGTTCCAAAGTTACTCCATCTTAGGGTACTATAAATTTTAAAAAAACTCACAAATTGTCTAATAGGATTCAGATAGGCAATTTGTTTTAACTAGAACCAGTCACAATTATTTAGGAAGGACCAATAATCCTAAAACATACTTCGTTTTCCCCTAATGTGATATTATCGGTTTATTACAAAAGAGTCATTAAGTCAGAATTTTCACTAAGAATGTTAAACAATTGTTTCATTTTTTTTTTATTATTGAACTTTACAACTGTATTAAATGATAAATACAACAAGTAAATACGAAACAAGTAACATAATATGTACTTCATGAAGAGAAACTACCTATAGCAATTATATTTCTATAATAGAAGGTCCCGAGGCCATCTTCTTTTCAGACGCCTATTCAGAGGATTATCAGGAAAAGAAGAGGAAGCAAGATTGAAAACAAGAGGGTTCGGATGGTTCAGAAGTTTATTATGCTAGGATAGGTGTCTAAATTGAGCTAAATCGGAAACATATGCTACATTAAGGTCTTTATGGATGATTTTATTTTGACAAAGTAGGGAGCATTGAGGATTTTACGAAATATTTTGGATTGTAAGGTTTGAATAGGAGAGGAATTTGATGGTTTAGTAGATCCCCAAAGCTAGATCCCGTAAGTCCAAATTGGCCTTATTGTAGTAATATACATGAGTCTTTTGTAAATAGTTTGAAGTTTAGAGCGTTTGTCTAGTAAGTGCTGGAGTAGTCGAAAACGTCGGGCTGTTTCTAGTCGTTTCAATGTGGTATGAGGGTTCCAAGTGAGTCGTTTGTCAAGGTGGAGTAGTAGGTATCGGATTTGTTCGACAGAGATATTAAACAATTATAACTTTTGGATTGTTTGTGAATTGAGCAATTATAGCAGATTAGTTCAGTATCTTCAATAATTGCTCATAAAATTATTACTCTTTTTAATGATATATTTAATTTTACAAACAATAGATTCGAAAGTTCCGTGTTTTGAACTTTTTTAACGAAATCATTTTTTGGACTATTTTTATTTTCATCAATGCAATGAAATAATTATTAACATAAAGTGATTTATGCGCCTGACCTAATTAGTTTATGGAAAATTGCGTGTCTTTCGTGAGAGTTAATAAGATTTCCGTTCGGGACTTAGCACGTCTGCACGAAAGTGCATATGCACTGTATCATGAAAATTATTTAATACAAACCTTACTAAGAAAATGTATGGGAACTCCAGAAATAGGACAAAAGAAGTATTATAGAAAATCATGATGGGCCTATAAAATCAAATAAATTAAGAACTGAAGTCTATCTGAAGAATTTTATTTTTAAAAAATAGATAGCTTAAGTTATCTAATTTAAGAAGAATAATTGAAAAAGTTTGTTCGGGGGAGTTATATAATATTTACCGAAAAGCATAGATTTTGATATACTTTGCTGGTCTTTATCAGGAATTTCGTCCAGTAACACTGGAAGTCTCACAGGAACTTAAAAAAACCTGATACTATATACTATTGGCGCAGACATTGCATTCTGGTTGTGGTATATTAAGTAATCATTGAAGATATTAAATATTTTTATTTATTATGATTACAAATAAAATAAGTAATCATTGAAGATATTAAATATTTTTATTTGTATTTAAAGCTTGAGACATTGAGATGAACTCTAAATTCTCCGATGCTTCAAGTTAATTGATTTATGTTATATATTCTACTCATGTACTTATATTAATTGTTATTACTTTTTTATTCGATATACTGGGGGAGAAAGGAGAGGGAGGTGAAACGACATTTTCGCTCTCTCTATATTTTCATTAGGGGACAATCAGATATTAGTCAGAAATACTAATAGAATTTATTAGAAACACCATTAGACTTCATTCTTGACCATAGGGTGCTAATGTATTTTGTATATGTTTTTTAAGTAATTTTTAATACTCATTTTAACACAAAAGAGAATAAAATTTAACAGGAGGGAATTAGTAATTAGAATTATTATTATATAAATCTCACATTTTTATTATTGATTACACGTATATAAAATTCTTCTGTTCATTCAAATTTTGCTTATTTTATACTGTTACGTCAATTAGATTTTTTATTTTTTTGAAAAATATTACAATCTGTCTCAAGGACATTTATAATAGTTTTCTGGGATCAGATTCACAGTCTATGTTCAATAAATAAAATAAATTATACAGAAAAATAATATATATACAATAAAGAAGAATAAAATAACCTAAAAATAAATAAATAAAAAGAACACATACACACCTATATACAATACAATATATAGTGATTAGATTTTCTGACAGTTATGACTAGTGTTGCCCAAATGCGAGACCGATACGAGCCGATGATGTTAATGTACAAATACGCAGTATTAAATGTTTTCGGCTGAATGATAGGAAGATTTCATGTATGGGTCGTTTTAACTATTGTTGCCCAAATGCGAGACCAAGACGAGTCTTGGTGTTCTGCACTCAGTCTTGATCTTGCTCATGCACAAGAGTCTCGCAACAGTCTTGCAGTTACTTATCAGCTTATCACTATAGAGATATTACTGTAATTTTTCAGATAGGAGAAACCTAACGAATGAAAAATTAGAGGAGTTAAATGCAAAAGTATATTGATTATGCCAATTATTTACATATAGTAACTAAGATTGTCAAGTTTGCGTTAATTTTTATTCAAGAAATCGAGTTTTTGTACCAGTTCTGGTCTTGGTCTTGTAACAGTTAGGCGGCCTAGGTCTTGGAATTGCAATGTGCAAGACCAAGACCGATTTTGGGTAACACTAGTTATGACGTGATAAAATATGTTTGCAAACTTTTACAATCGTGTCGATTTTCCACTGAAGTAATGTCAAATATGCATCTTTTTATATTTAAGAAATTGTTCATGGAGAAAATGATAAATAAAATTCTATCGTTAAACACTCATTCTCTATGCGATACATAATCCAACGTTCACTGGAACTATATTTTTCGAGATTGTTTCCAAACAATCTGTAGTGTTTTCCCCCTCTGTACACACTTTAATCCTAGTTTATCGTCCAGCTGGTGTTCCTCTAATGGAAGTCGATGTTGGGATTATCGATTGCTGGAGCAATTTGTCCCGGCTCGGGGGGTCTACAGGTTGTAGAAGACACGTGGCACATATTAGTTTAGTGCAACAATGAAATTGAGGTTGTACCGGTTCTATCGAAATGGTTTATTTCTTACCAGTTTCGGAACGTTTTTTTGATAATCTGCGTTTTTGCTCATTGGTATTCAGAAAGGTATTTTATATATCATTTTCTTAATCATATAAATGACAGAAAAGTTCCCTCCAGTACACTGGTTTAGTATTTTTTCAAGTGAATCAAAATTTATGGATCGATAAGGAGAATTTTCACAACTTTCTAAAACTCATTAAAAACTCTTGAGAATAAAAAAATTACACCTGTTTCCAACATAGAACCACTAAACAATATAAATATATATTTTTTGAAAAGTTTAAACGTCAGTGCCAGTAACCATAAATAAGATTTATAAAAGTTTACATTAAAAAAAAAAAATATCAATGTACAGGTATAATAATAATAATGTAACATTACGAATAAAATATAAATAATGTAAGTATAATTATATATAAATAATAAAAATACTGATAATAATAAGAATAAAAAAAACAAGAACGGGAGTGTATAACATAGGGAAATAATTAATAATTAATATCGTCTAATTAAATGTAAATCACTAGAATATCAAATTAAAGTGACAATAAAGATTTTGATGTCCCGCTAGGCAATTTCATACGTTTCAATTTCATAATAAAAATGATCATACTGTTCTGATTCATATAATATTCATAAGTAATTTGTAGTAGTAAAATTTGTAATTTTTTTCTTTTTTTTTTTAATGTACTCTTCTAAATAGATAGGTACGCTGTCCACAGAAATATATTTTGCTCTAAAATTTAATAGGTATAATCTTTACTTTCAGGTGCATTTTTTATGGAACAAGGGTTCCCAACACAAAGTTCGTGGGCACCACTATGCCCACGTGACGTCATCTATCTTTAACTTTTATCAGCGATCATCCTAGAAAAATTTTTACTATTGTCAGCAGTTTGTTGACAAGTAATTAATAAAATATTGAATATTTATTTCAATAAATATTCAATAATTAATTGAACATAAATATTATATACCTGGGTTATAAGTAGTTATAACTCATACTGATTTTAATTAATTTTAATTCCAATTTAAAAATGTGTTGATCTATAATAGCAACCCTTTATAAACTCAATAACGTTCATTAAACTTGGTGTTTTTCGCCTTTTGTGTTGAAATATGTTTCATTAGTTTTGGAAATGATAAAGATGTTTGTTACTGTTCGGATATATTTCTTTTTATTAATGAACTGCACATTTATTTTTTTAATATTATAAAAAGTAATCTATGTGCAATGTGTATTGAATAAAAACATGGGGCCCGACCACTGACAAATAACCTATGAATGTGCCCGCTGGTGAATAAAGGTTGATAACCCCTGCATATTTTTATGTAAATTTCACTCAAACACATTTTGTTTTAAAGAAAACCATACCTTATACTTCGCACGAACTGGATTCGTAAATTATGACGTAGAAATATAACAGTTACTTGAGACCTATGATCTATTGACTGTTCAGATTCTACGACTAGTCATTGAGGGCTTGACGCAATGTTTGGGTTGTAAATTTTAAGTTTACGACCAAAACAAGTGGATTTTTATCTACTCTATAAATTTAATGGCGGGGATTATAAATTTATTAATGCACTGATGATACTGTCTTGGAACAGTGATGTGCGGACTCAACCATAGTGTTGCTTCTTTGATTGCCGAGCACGTAACAGTTCCAACATTGATAGCCGACAGTAGTTTACACCAACTAAACACCTCTGTTACCTGGAGGTCCTGTGTCTATTGCTTTTTGTAATCTTTTAATATGAATAGTAAATAAGTTTAGAATATAATTATATCTATATTAATTATTAACAAAATTTACAACACACTAGTATTTATTTACATATTATCTAATGTTAACAAATGGTACCTCAATGGACTAATAAGTGGAAAATATAATTTAAAACTGTATAAATTCATGATGAATAAATCTTGATAAAGAGACGCATTATACTTGGTACCTGGATAAAATTATAATTAAATTATAAGAAGGAGTTGATCGGAGGGGGTGCGGTAAAATAAATACCAAATTATAGAAATAGTATTATTTAATTTTTATGACGACGTTTCGACAAAATATAAAAGGTACATGGGGAAAATAAAATAAATGAATATAAGTAGACATAAAATAAGAATTGTCTGATAAAGAAATAAAAAGATGATATCAGAGATATATTGGGTGACAATGTAGTTAAAATGTCAAGTATTATATATATAGAAGATACAAACAAAAGTAGAAAATAAGTATGAATAAAAATAGAAAACATTCATGATATATCACTGATATCATCTTTTTATTTTTTTATCAGAAATCTGATATTAGCTTCAAGTAAACAATTTGTCGTTTTATGAATGTACATAATTAGTGACTATCTAATGAAGTTAGTGAATATCTAATGAAGGATAAAAACTATATTTGCATTGTATACATACATATTAACAACTGCATAAATAATTGTTTTTGGCTTTTAATTAATAAAACAAAATTGTTGAAAATGTTATTCTTGAATTTTATTGAATTTTACGTGGCTGTCCTGGACTCCCCAAATACTATAAACAACAATGTACTTTAATAATCATGATTTGTTTTGCCATTTTTTTGGAATGCTTAAATATTTATACCAAGTTAACAACATTACGTAATTAACATATTGAATAGAATACCAAATATACTTTATTCTGTAACCTTCAGAATAAAAATTGTCTTATGAATAAAAAACATGTTAAATTACAAATAAATTGAATACAACTCTGGCCACACAACATTACCAAAGTTTAATAAGTATATACACTATATATAAAAAGTTAACTTTATAATATATACATATATATATATACATATATATATATATACGAAATGGAATGAGCAGACAAAATAAAATAATTAAAACAATGATAAATAAATAAATTAATAAAAGAAGAAGATAAACAAAAAAAAGTGAAAACTATGAATTAATCCATAAAGTTGAATGTTATGCATTGAAACTATTACTTATTTCTAAACAAAATTTTATTTATTAATTCAGATACATTTAATGTTGAATTAAAAATTGATTTTTAAACAAGAAGTATTTATATCGATGACGTAAACAATGTTGCATAAAAATATTTTAAAATTCTTCCGAATCAGCTGGAAATTACATATTTTTAGTTATTAACATTTTTGAGTACATAACCTAAATAAATTATGGTATGCGCGCACGGAACAGCTCTTAAATTTATGCAAAATATGTTTTAGTAATTTATTGTAAATTTAGCTCGACATATTTACACATGCCAGCTATGCATGAAGAATTCTATAACGTAGAGTATAAACTAGTATGCCTATCTATCCTTGATAGTTTAAAAATTCTGCTTAAAATTCCAACAATAATTATCTTCATAAATATTGACATTAATGTTATTATTTCTGTTACTTTCATCTATTTAAATATTTATAAAAAATTAACATTTGCCAAGATCAAAGCCAAATGGCGACTACAAAACACGGCTTGATAATTATAACTATCATTATTTTAAAAAGTAATTAAATCCTTTACTGTTATGCATTTAATTACGGACGTTGTATGTATAACGCTGTATCTTTTCTTGTATTTCTTACTGAGCAAGACAATTTTGCAATACTTCGACGTTGTGTTCAGTCTATTTGTCTCTTATGAATAATTTATTTCCAATACGTCATCAGGAAATTGAAAAATTCCTTTAGCTGCGTCGATAGACTTTGTCTTAGCTAACTGAGGAAAATCAATTACCATTTATTAACGAAAGAAAAACAAGTACAATAGATATTCTGGGAACCACGGAAATTTCATAAGACGGGTTCAGAAAAACAAAAATTGAAAGGACAGAATTATTCATTAATAATTTTCATTTTTTTTTTTTTTTTGTGTTGACAAAGAGATGAATTTGAGTTTTTTATTTATGAAATCTGGTCAATCAGGACTAAGGATTATTCTTTATTTGTAAAATAAAAATAATAATGTTTTCTTAACCGTGCTTCATAAATGATGGAAAAGGTAATTTAAGTAGTATCTTTTGTGTTAGGCTCTATACACTTATTTTTTTTAAACAAATAAATAAATTTATTGTGGGAGAAAGTCCCTTAATAATAACAATGGCGTAATTTATGAAAGAAACGTATCGAGGGGGAGTATTCAATAACATTATAAATAGAACGTATCACAAAGGGGAAAAAAAAATATCGGTGAAAAATTATAACAAATATTTGTCATATTCATAAGTAAAAAGATGCATAAAACAAATAAAATCTTTCGACATAATATATAATTATCCAATATCTGGTTGATTTATGAAGAGGAATTGGAATAGACGGGTTTTAAATGTGGATAAGAATGGGGCTCGACAGATTTCCAAAAACTGGTGAAACGGGCAATAAAAAGTTATTGAAATAAGACAGATCTGTGAAAAGGAGTGTAAAAGGCAGAAGTACGAGATCTTGTGACGAGAGAGTGGATGGAAAACGTGATTGTAGGCGTAAGACGGGTGAAGATTGTTAAAATACACTATATTTCTCAACTTCTTCTTCGGTGCATACTATTTATTTTCAAGTTTATTTATTATCAACCAAGTTTACGACAATTTTGTCAACTTAAGTACATCACATCTAATTACAACGTTTCGGCTCGTTGAGCCATTTTCAAGTCTAAATACCCATCATCAGTGACTGAATAGAAATAAGACTGATGACATGTCGATGTGGACTTTTAGAGTATTTTTAGATATTTTATAGTGTTCATAAATCTCAAGAAAATAATGTCATATTAATCTATTCTTTATCATATTTTTAAAAATCTTCGTATATTCTAAATATATATGTGTGGTTATCGATACAATATAATTAGTATGACTTAGAATCCTATAAATGGAACTGATGAATTTTAAAATTTATTTCTATTTATTTTAATTTAAGGTGGACATGACAAAAAAAAAAAAAATGATTATGAGTGGACGCATGCAATTCGCATAAGTGAAAAGGACAGGTACATGATGGGTATTTAGACTTGAAAATGGCTCAACGAGCCGAAACGTCGTAATTAGATGTGATGTCTTTAAGTTGAAATTTTTTTAAAAATTGGCTGATGATAAATAAACTTGAAAATAAATTGTTAAAATATTTGGTATAGGATTGTGCATATGAAGTATTATATGTCTTCAAAAAGAGGAAAAGAGCCACATTAACTCAACATAATAGTAGAAAATAGGAAAACGGTTCGGAGTACTATAAATGAATTTTACTAAGCTACTTTAAAAATTAATTAAATAAATTATGTACACAATTCTTTGTATACATCCAAAAATGTATACATATTTTTAAAATATGGGTTTTAAAATTCTACTAAAATAAAGTAATCCATAATTCGTATTTAATGTATATTTTTTAATGATTGTCAGTTTCGAAGAAACAATTTTGATAAATGTTTGTCATTATTACTAAGATCTTCTATATAACGATGAAACCATTTTATCAACAATCTGAATAAACGGAGTACCTACATGTTGAGAACGTATTTTACTTGTTCCAAACTTTTCTGCTTCTTCCTTTCCTTTCATTTTCTTCTCTTCTCTCTGTCATCAATAGGAGTCGACATGTTACTATCTAGAGCACAATTATACGATGTATGAATTGGATGTTTATTGGACCGGAAAATGGTTTTGTTCCGGCGGATAAGCGTGTGATATATCCTCCCTCCCCTCAGCCTGTTACCCCTATGTAAGCTAAAAGGACAGGCAAGCATAAATACATCAGCGTAATTGTGTTCTGCTCGAGGGGGCCTTGGGAGGAAGATGTTTACTGCCCTTCTGGGGAGAAATGGCCTGGACTGGGAAGATAGGGCAGCTCGCATAAACCTCAACTGACTTCGTTTGTCTTGCAAATGACCTCTGCGGTCGTCCGGTTATGACCCTATTGTGAAGGAGAATCTAGAGCATGAGAGTACTGTTTGGTATCATCAACCGTTTTATGAATAGTGGACAAATAAAGGATATATATATCCTATATTCAACAACGGGAATAAAATGTTTGTGTCCCCAAAAGAAAAATGAAAAACAACCCTAAAACTCTGGACATTTTCTGTTCGGAATCAGCCACAAATAAAGCTTTTTTCCTAGACTGGGTTAAGAAAAACTAACAGCTTAATGGAAAAATAAATTGCTATCTAATTTATTTAACCCAAACCGTTTCATTCAGTATTGTTATGATTGAGTGTTTTATGTATTGTACAAGTTATTAATGGAAAAATCCAAACTACCAAGCCATGATGGGTCTCCAAACATACAGGTAAATACTTAACTTGTCAATGTTTCGCCAATTCAGGCATCAAAAGGAAAAAAATAAAATAAAAAAAATATTATTGCTGTAGACATCTCACGAAGCCACCCCAACACATACTGAAGGAAATAGAAGGTTCTATTGACACAGCTAAGGAAGATTATATCGAACAGCTGATTAGTTAGAATACAAGGACTTAACAAAAGTACATAAATTTAACACATTTTTCATTATTATATTTTGAGTATAATTTATTTTCTTTCTTATATTCCTGTTTATAAATTGTTCCATATAACCTTCCCTAGCTGTGTTAAGGATAATTGGTTGGCTTCGTGAGATGTCTACGGCAAGAATGTATATACATATATATTTTTAATTCTTTTTCATTATTCTTTTTCTTTCTACATATAAGTTATCTTGCTTTTTTCTGCCTTGATGATGGCTGAATTAACAAAACGTTTTCAAGCTAACTATTTACCTGTATGTTTGGAGACTCATGGTAGTTTCGATTTTTCCGTTTATGACATAATTACTTTATGTCTCTTTTTTAGCTTTATGCTTATTTTAGTAGTATTGTACAATTTTAAGGACAAATTATTTATGTTTTAGAGCAAGTTCCTAAATCCATCAGAAATCCATGAATGTGCTCCTACCGAATTATTTTATTTCAAAACAAAAATAAAAATAGATAGAAAGTAAACTAATTACAAATATTTCCATTAAATTAAGAAATAACAACAGTTAGGTTATATTCAGTGGATCTATCAATCCCAAAAGCCGATGTAACCGCTGAGCCATCGGTGATGAGTAAAGGTTTCAGCTGTTCCTTTATCCAGCGATGGAATCTACAGATATCTCAGTGTTTCCATCGGCGTTTGGGGAGGATAGATTCACTGGATGTAACCCAATTATAATCTAAGAGTTGTTATCTCTTAATTTACTTGAAATATTTATAATCAGTTTACTTTCTTATTATTATACGGCTCCATAAGCCACAGGTTGAGTCTTGGCGTGCTCCATTGACCGTCACTCATTTCTGTTTTGTGCTGCTGTCTTCCAGCTGCAGTTTACTTTCTATCTATATTTATTTCCGTTTTAAAATTCAACTATTTAGTAGGTAATTATTTCGATGCATATTTTTTATTTCTCATATGTTTGTAAGCTTCCATTGGAATCCAGCAGATTATTCCTAAACAGCATAAATTGCTGTTCTTCGTTACTCGATTCATTCCATGTATGAATTCCTTAAATGGAAGTTTAATGCCATCTTATTTCTGATATATAGAAACTGAATAAATAATTCTTTTGCTTCTATCTTTAAAAGATGTATATCTGCGGATTCAATTCATTTTGATTAATACAAATGAATTCGACAAAAATCTTTCTGTTAGTCAATACTTAATCTGACGAACCTAACACGCGTCTGAGTGAAAAATTAAATAACACAACGCACTATGTGAACTATTATTGAGGTTAATTGCAGACGATTCGAGTAATTTGCAGTTACATAATTGTTGATACATATCTGATATCAAATAAAATGAGGGTATGCTACTGTTGAATGTTTTCATGTGAAGATCATTGTGTAAATTTGTGTTCCTAACGTATGAACTTGTTTTATTGGTTGTTTGAAAACATGTTTATGTTTATATCTTTAGGCATGTATGTGGCCTGAAAACTCAAAAATGATTTAATTAGGTCTTTAAATAAATATTAAAGTTTTATTTTATTTTGTTTTGACAGTAGTTAATAAGAAACGCATCTAATCTTATCTATTTCATTTCAGAAGCAATAGAAGCAAGCTGAATAACAGAACTTTGTGATGACCCTTTGCATTGAACTCAGCAATCGTGGACCCCTCTGCTATAACCACTCACCTATCTAACAGGTATAAATAGTTGTAAATAAATAAAACATAAATAATAAAAATTAATCAATACAAAATAATTTTATAATGATCAAAAACTTGCATACATTTTTATCTTTTTAACTTTGAAAGATTAGAGTGCTACCAATGGGTAGTTTCTCAACATGTGTTCCATTTCTTTATACCAATGTGCAAATTTACTAGATGTATTTTTTGTATACAGTTGTAAATATCATTTAAAATAAATAAAAAAAGAAAAAAAAACTTTGAAAGAAAAAATGTTCTTTTATTTCCGTAACTACTATTGAGATTTTTGAGAGTATTTTTAGATATTTTATAATGTTCATAAATCTCAAGAAAATAATGTCATCTTAATCTATTCTTTATCATATTTTTAAAAATCTTCGTATATTCTAAATATATATGTGTGGTTATCGATACAATATAATTACTATGACTTAGAATCCTATAAATGGAACTGATGAATTTTAAAATTTATTTCTATTTATTTTAATTTAAGGTGAGATTGGATTCATTATTAAGGTTTAGGCTGTACTTATTCTGCCATTTTTATTTTTATTATTTTCTTATTGCACTGCAACGTTTCGGCCATGTCGCCATTTCCAAGCCAAGATTGATTAATGATGTTGATTATGTTAGTCAAACATTTTAAAACTATTTCCTTAATTCGAATATATTCTCATAGGGACTATAATCCAATTTTATTTAAAAAATAAATATGGTGGAATAAATACAGCTTTATCCTTTGAATTTATCATTACTTTTCTTCCTAGCTTTATTCTCTTTTTGGAAAAAATGACAGTTACGGCTTACAAGAAATAGAGAAAGATATCAGGACCTCATAACGGTTTTGATTCAGTCTCTTAATTTAGGCAGGATTTCTCCATCCAGATCCTTTTTAGTTGCCTCCTAACAGCAAAGTCAGTTACTTATCGGAAAATGACGCAAATTTTCAAAAACAATTTCTCAATTCTTTTAAATTCAAAATAATACTATTTTCTTCTACTTTGCAATAAAGATATTTAGGTATTTCCGTGGCGTTTTCTTAAAGTTGATTTCTCGAAAAAATTCAATTATTTATTTCATAAGGATAATCTCACTACGTAGTTTTATTATCAGCTCAAATAGGGAATTGATATTTTAGGCAACTTTGGATATAAACGCTGCTTTCACCAGTAAATACCATATTTGGATTTATATGAAGGAAGAAATAGTTACATAATACGGGGCTGAAAGAAAAATTTACTCACAAAGTTCTCTTGTGTTGATTTGTTTTTTTCTACAATATAATTTTATTTTCAGAGAGAATCTATTCGTCAGACTGAAACTCTTATTTATTATTTCAAATATATGGGGATTACTAGAATCTTATTATATAATGATATTCATCAGAAAAATATATTTTACATACATGAAGCTTACTTAGCCAAGCTGAGATGAGTATCATAAACGTTGATTACCTTATTTAAGTAGAGTTATTAAATCATCAATTGATTTTATTATTTTTTCTGATGCTGGTAAAATATAGTCATGCCTACTAAATTCATAAAATCATATTAAAAACAGTACTAGAGAAAATGAAAGCACGGGTGTATACATGACATATGGATGTAAACAGCAACCGTAATAAATAAAGTAGTATAAACATCAAATTTAACAATTATTAGTTGACTTCTGTTAGTTACTAGTTTGTAAAAATATTTTTCATAAAGAATTATTCCTAAGGTATTCCTTAAGGTAAAAACTAACTTTATCTGTTACTGAAAGGTGTTGGCTCCTTTATTTATTTTTTGTTTATTGTCTTTACTCTGCAGAGTCATTGCAACTCCTTCAACCTAAACTTTGTTATGGAATTTCAATATTTTCAAGAATTTGACTGTTTGATTATAATTTTTTTTACAACTTTGTCTCATAAATACACTACGAGAGAAACATTTAAAGGAGTGATAACACACCTCAAAAGCTACAACAAATATGAACAATAGCCTGATTTTTCTAAAAGTGGGGTGCTTGTAGTGTAGTTTAAAGGTAATAAAAAAAAGTCGCAAATAATTCTTGATTTGTTTTTTAAACCAAAGGCTATCGTACTTCAGCCACCTAAAATTTCTCTTTAAATGATTTTAACAATGACAAACTCCATCTTTCAATTAAAGTAAATTGGCATAGACTGAAATTTCGATTGTTAAGATGTTTAAGAAAGGGGATCGAGGAAACTTAATTACCGTGATATATCTATGGCAAACTAGAAATTTTTTACACAAATTCTACTAGAAATGAAGAAAAAGAATTATAACAGACTGCCATTTAGAATTTAGAAGCAGAAGTTGCTTGGATAATATTTTCGTCTTGAATGCTGTTATCCAAAATCATCGCAACAAATCTTTTCGTCCTTTTTGTTGACTTTCGTCAGGCTTTTGACTCCATAAATCACACCTTACTGTGGTACAAAAAACTTAACTTAATTTTTAAAATAATGTATATTTCCCTCTTTTCGGAAAATTATTCCATAGTTCATACGAACTTTTTTTTTTAAGATCTGGCTTTATTATCACCACTTTTTAATATTTCCTTTTACTTATAGGACACCACTACATAAAACATATTCCACGTGTCTCTCCAAATTTTCTCTAAATAATTTTTATACTTCGACATGTATTTCCATATCTTTTTCACGTACTTTATATAGTATACGATTCTCGTACACTCACTTGTACGCACACACAGACATAGATATATGTAAATAATATATATATATATATATATATATATATATATATGTATAGTTTTCTTTTGTATATAAATTATATTTTTCTTGAATTTTTTATGATTGTAATCTAGTTTTTCATTTATATCTTATGTAGTTTTTTTATGAGGTTTTTCCTACTGTAAAAAAATGATTTCAATTTTCTAAACAAAATTCATACCACTAGTATATCATGTATAAGGTTACTGCAACCACAAACATGTAATTTATCATTATGACATGATGTAATGTCTATAAAAAAAAAAAAATATATAAAATTAAAAAAAAAAAGACAGAAACATATATATCTATTTTAAAGAAAATTAGCAACTTTTTTTTCATAAATTTTCAATGTTTTTTGTTGGACTTTTTCTCTATCAGAGATAAAAATATGTTGTCAAGAGAAGGTCGACATAAGATAAAAAAAATCAGATAAGAAATGTGGAGATGACAGAAAAGGAATCTGACAGGACAATGGAATGTGGCGGAGCCATGACAACGGGCCGGGGGTGGGGATTTGAATAACAAGGGGTGGGCGCCAAAGCGCATGCGCATTACCCCTCTTCGCCCTCTTCATCTCTTCTCTAAATTGATCAATATAGCAACCCTGTTCTTAACGGACATTGTTAGTTCATTAATTGTCTTCTAAGGGACAGCATGTTATTTTAATGCTATATCATAATTTATAATTTTACCCAATATTAAATTGTATATTAGTATTCTTATCAAAAGAATATTTTAAAATAATAACTAATTAATTGAATAGTTCATGAATTTATTTTTAATTATAATGAATATTTAATTAATTAACTAGCTTCATAATTTGAAGAAAATAACCCACATAACGGCAAAAAAGTGCAATTTTTAATGTGATTTAGTAATGATGTTTCCATTATTACAAATCACATTGAATTATAATTTATTTTAGCTATATACAATAAATTACAATTATTTACTTTCGTATTATTGTATATATTTTTTTATTTTCGGTAAAACTTTTTTTTCCAATTTTCCTAGATAGAATATTTTTTTATACCCAGATAGCACATTTATCTTGACAAAAATTGATAGATGCAAATAAAATTAATTTTTAGCGGCTTAAATCAACTTATGAGATAACCTAGATGATAAAATTTAAATTTTAATCAATAAAAGTACACAGAAATAACTGGAAAATTAATCTTATATATAACATGACCTCAAATAATAATAATGATAAATTTTTAAATTAATTATTTCATAACAAAAAAAAACACCCATTAAATATTTTCATGGAGATTGAAATTTCGTATATCACAAAAAAAATCTAATTTTCATAATTAAGACTTTTTTTCCCGAACTATTGGTTTGTAATTTTTTCACAACTTCAATTAAGTATTTTTATAATTAATTATGAAATGTTTTGTAAATAATTTGATAAAACTAGTTTTTCCTTCAGTTTATTTACATATTAGATTATTTTACTAAATAATTAATTTAACTAAGCATAAAATGAAATTAAGGGCACATTCAGCATCTTAATACATCAATTGGTTGCGTGAAAAAACGTGGAGTTGAGCGTGAGATGTTGATCATATATTTTTCAGTCGAGTAAATTTATATCCTGTATGTGAACTAAGTTCTTATCAAGCATTGAACCATAACTTTTTCAAGAACAGTAGATGAACATATTCAAGTATGTAATATATGTTTGAAATTTATAATGATTCGCTGATTATAACAATCTGAGATGAAAATTCTATTGGAAATCAGAATTGCAGAGTAATGCAGTGAGTGTAAAACTGTATTTTTAATAACATAACTGATCTAAATTATTTTATTTTAATTAAATACAATTTGAAAATCATAATATAATAATTCGTAAGAACTTTTTCTTTTGTTTAGTAATATTAAAAACTGTGAAGATACAGTAAGTATACTTTATTCCACATTCATATCATTTTAACTATTATATTAGTTCGAAATCATCAAGCTATATTCTTTTCTACGAATAACGCTCCAAATTAATTTTTTTTTTCATTTTTATTTATTTATTACTAGCTATACGATATACATATCTGTCATTAAACAAGAATTTAAATTTTTTCAGGTTCCACTGCCTCTACCCTACCATCACACTGGCAAGTGTTCAAGGTTACTATCATTTAGTAATATGTTTGTTATTCATAATTAATTTTATTTTATGCTATAATATTAAATAATTTTATCATTGTTAAGCAATTAAATTCTGACTGTTCTAGTACCTGTTTATGAGTTGAGAGTAATTAATTGATGGCTCAGTTATTAGAGTTATAATTTTAATATCTAATTAAATTAAGTTTACATATCGTTTATTAATTACTAAAATATAAGCTAATATTTTGATTGAGATTTGAATAGATCTAAAAGAGTTTATATATTTATGACAGTCCAAAATTAGCAGCAATATACACAATTTTGTCAATAATTTTGTTAATAAATAATAATTTTGTTAAATAATATTTTGCTATAGATAAGTACTGAAAGTGGTTTAATTTAATTTCCACTAAGGAATAAAAAAAACTCTTCCATTATTATTTCTAAAGTATAAGAATTTTTATGTTATTTAGAATTTGTATTTCATGATTTAGTATTTAATGAACGTTTTGTTTGAATATTATCAGTATTTCTACCTCCTA
Source organism: Nezara viridula (assembly GCA_928085145.1). Classification (NCBI taxonomy): domain Eukaryota; kingdom Metazoa; phylum Arthropoda; class Insecta; order Hemiptera; family Pentatomidae; genus Nezara; species Nezara viridula. The sequence goes on from OV725082.1 coordinate 71,434,986, forward strand.
AATCCATGGTAGTTAGTTACAATTATGGAATTGTGTTTCAAAAGGCACACGTTTGAAAAAGTAAGCTGTGTTTTATTTTGATTCTTATTATTATTAGTAAAATTTGGCTTATATTCATTTTTAAAAAAATCAAAAATATTTAATGATGCCTTTTGAAACTAATGTTCTCTTTTGTTTTTTATGTACGTAGAACTGATATGGCCGAGATCACCGCCATGTTTTCCCCCTTAATTAATTATTTAATTAAGGGTACCCACTTTATAAAGGCTGGGTGTGCCCCAGGAGGGTCTCCCGACCAGGGGTCGCTCCACGGCCAATGAAACAAAATTAGTAAAATTTGGCTTATATTCATTTTTAAAAAAATCAAAAATATTTAATGATGCCTTTTGAAACTAATGTTCTCTTTTGTTTTTTATGTACGTAGAACTGATATGGCCGAGATCACCGCCATGTTTTCCCCCTTAATTAATTATTTAATTAAGGGTACCCACTTTATAAAGGCTGGGTGTGCCCCAGGAGGGTCTCCCGACCAGGGGTCGCTCCACGGCCAATGAAACAAAATTAGTAAAATTTGGCTTATATTCATTTTTAAAAAAATCAAAAATATTTAATGATGCCTTTTGAAACTAATGTTCTCTTTTGTTTTTTATGTACGTAGAACTGATATGGCCGAGATCACCGCCATGTTTTCCCCCTTAATTAATTATTTAATTAAGGGTACCCACTTTATAAAGGCTGGGTGTGCCCCAGGAGGGTCTCCCGACCAGGGGTCGCTCCACGGCCAATGAAACAAAATTAGTAAAATTTGGCTTATATTCATTTTTAAAAAAATCAAAAATATTTAATGATGCCTTTTGAAACTAATGTTCTCTTTTGTTTTTTATGTACGTAGAACTGATATGGCCGAGATCACCGCCATGTTTTCCCCCTTAATTAATTATTTAATTAAGGGTACCCACTTTATAAAGGCTGGGTGTGCCCCAGGAGGGTCTCCCGACCAGGGGTCGCTCCACGGCCAATGAAACAAAATTAGTAAAATTTGGCTTATATTCATTTTTAAAAAAATCAAAAATATTTAATGATGCCTTTTGAAACTAATGTTCTTTTTTGTTTTTTATGTACGTAGAACTTGTAAAAATTGATACTTATTTTTATTTATTAATTATTAATATTTCGTCATATAAATTCTAACACCTGAAATTCTAGCTAAATGTATGTACAAAATATGGCTGCAAGACGTTTTGCAATTGAAAACATATATAAATTATAAGGAGGTGACTTGCAACGAAATTAAACAGTTTTTTTTTTTTTTAATCACTTGTAAAATTATGAAAATCTAATTAGGCGGTATTAGAATTTATATGACTATATGCATATATAAATATCATTAATGTAATTTAGTTCATTTTAATGAATATATTTAACTTATCTTATAGTTTTTGTGACGATCTTTGTCGAAAGGCTCTTCGAAAATCAGTCCCTTTACTTTTTTTTTTTGTAATTATAATAAATGGGCAGGAAAAGGGAAGTATTATATAACCATAAATCTATTCTGAGCTGCAACTGGCGTTTCCTCCATATTACCTGCCATATTGAATAAAAAACCCGTATTATCTCATTTGCTACGCCATGTCTTGACAACATACGTAGAAATATCACCACATAAAAAAGAGGCTTATAATATTTCCAGCTGCCTCTTCCTCTAGCTTCTTGTTGGAATTAGAAACCAAAACGACGCCTTACACCCTTGCTACAGTTCCTTACTTTGTTTCTTAAGCCTGATTTGCGATCGCTCTTTCACCTCGGGATGAGATGAAGTGGTCTTCTCTTTTTTTCCTTACGGACGAAAAAAAGGCTAGGATCGGTCGCGGAAGGACGAAGCCGCAGAAGAAGAAGAAGAAAAAAAAAGGCATTAAAGTTAAATGAAGGTAAAAAAGAAAAAAAAAAAAACGGCCACCTGGTTGGTCAGGACCAAATCTTAATTTAGTTAGGACAGCTCAATAAGAAGGCCTCAATTTATTTTGTTGTAGGGTTAGGTGGGAGGAGGGAGGGGGGTAGGGAGGGGAGGAAATATATGTGTATTAAGTGGCCAAGAGACCTTTCCCAGATGGTGCTCTCGAAGACCACTTGATGTCTAGTGTGTCGTCTAATTGAAGATAACAACTCAAGACATTAACAAAATTACTGCTCTGTTAACGCTCTAGTCGTTTATTGATCAATGTTTTACATAGAAGAAGCATGAATTTATTTTACCGAAATAATAAATGATTATAAAATCAATCCTAAACAAAAAAAAGATACATTAAATGTTCCATGAAAGTAATTGATTTAAAATATAATCCAAAATAAATGCATAATGATATATATTAGTCATTTTTATGTGGGTGGAGATATTGTAGGTTAATCAAAAAGATAATTAATTATTTTTAGTATTAGGTGATAAGCAATCAGGACGCAATAATTTTTTATAGTGTTTATTGTCTACGTTTCAACCCTATCATGTAGTCAACTTTAGTGTCGAAAATGACGCAGATACAAGGCATCATCAATATATATTAACATATACAATGTAGATAGTTGATAATCGATACAGAACCATATATATATATATATTGAACAAGTGTAGTCACCCTTACTAAAGCCTATAGTCGGCACACACTAAACAACTAATATACTTAATTCCGGTTTCCTTCTTGAACCCCAATCTCCAACTATCGTCCTCTTGGTTAGTCAATTCCTTATTTAAATGGAACCCAATTTGATTAAACAATTGTAGAAGTTTGTAATAGTTTTTATTCCATTTAATTTTTTTTTTCTTAATACATACATACAGTTACTGAAAATTTTGAAAATGCTATTCGCTTAGACAATTTTTTCGTTCTTTCTTTATTTTTTTTATTATTATGTATTTTTATTTTTAATTTAGAAATATAATAATCTGTCAAGTGGACAATAATTATAGTGATATATGAACACATTCACACCATATATACAGAAAATATAAAATTAACAAAAGTAAAATAATAATCAAAAACTATGTAAAATAAAAAAATAAAATAACCTAAAGATAAGTAAATTAAAAAACGTAAAACACAGTCATACCTATATACAGTATATACAATCAGGCAGGGAACCCCAAGCCAGGCTTCTCCCTCCAACTACAGAAAGGAAAGCAGGACTCCAAGAGATCCCTGAGCAACTCTCTCACTGGTGCTAAAGCCAGTGGAGTTTGAGCGAGAGCGCTGCTTAGACAATGCTGATATTTCAATATTCAGATAGATTACAGGTTAAAAAGATAGAAAATAGAAATATCAGCTTTATTGTTCGTGTCCTTTATCAAGTCGGAGGAACTATTATTATTTATTTGATCTACCACCCGAATTCATCTGCCTACTAATAGTGCTTTCAGGCAATATTTTTGTAGTAATTGATTTTATTAATTATTTTTCGTATTCTTGTAGTTTGTTATGAGTAAATTTGTATGGATTTGTTAGAAATGTGTTAATCACCAAGAGCATTATTACCAACATAGCAGTGCGCTTGAACGTTAAGCCAACTCTCTGGGAAGTTATTTTCATGGAATCTTCATAACAAACCAAATATTTCAAAGGTGAGTAATAAATTAAGGTTGATGTAATGTAACGAATTTCTTCCTTGGACTTTATTCAGAATTTACTTATGTTTAAGTTCCTGATTTAATGACCATCGCTTACATATGCGGGCTCCAGCTTATTATTTCAAAGGCTAGACTTTGTTGCCTCACTTTGCCGTTCTATGCTAGTATATGTATGATGCATGCTTTGACAGGAAAACTTAAATAAACTCCTGATCTCTATAGTACTGAGGATAGCTTGTCGAAGAAAACAGTAAAGAAACAATTCAAAACGCAATAAAAATGATTAACGAACTCGAAGAATATTCCAGTTCATCTTCTTAAAACCTCTACCTATTCGAAAGTTAATATCATGTGCTTAAAACGGCAATGAAGTTGGATACACTGTTGATGATTGTTCAAATACTTGGCTGTGGTTATGTGAGGTTCCAGTACAATTATTTTTTTTAAAGTATCTCCTGTTAGTAAATAATGAAGAATTAATTTAATTAATACATTGTTCCTAAAGTATAATTACTAATGCATAGTAGACAAAAAAAAATTCCTTATAAATTTTTCAACTTCTTATTTTTTTTTTTTTTAAACTAATGTTCTAGTAACCGTGGTATTAAAAAAATTAATAGTAACAATAACAATTTTAAAGATTACATTCTTAACACTTCAGTTTTATTGTAACACAATTCATTTTATTTTGTGTTAGTTTTTACTTTTTGTATAACGAAATTATACTTACTATCCATGTTCACAAAATGATTTAAAACAAAAGTATATATAAATATATATAATATCTATTAATATTATTTATGTAAATTGTTTAATTTTTTTCTCTCAAGTACTCTCCATTAAAATTGACAGTCATGAATTCGAAGTTTTAGACATTCTCGTCTGTATTCTCCCCCCCCCCTTTTTTTTTAACAGTCAAGAAAAAAACGAGCTATAATATCCCAAGATATTGCCTACACAAATATTAAAAGACAAATTTAGATCATTCTATAATATCGAGAACCTGAAATAATCTGTTTGAATAATAATTTTTCTGTTTTTCGAAATGAAGATTAAGAATCGTTCCTTTTTCAATTATTAAAAATTAAATAGAAACAGGTACTTGTATTTTATACATTCTAACTATCTTTCTCGATATGATGAAATTACGTTTTTTTTTTTGTTTTTTTTACAGTGACTACTTTTCTTGAAGAAGAAATTGCTTTTATTTTTTTTACATAGTATTTTTTGTCTTTCTTGATTCGTGTATAAATCTCACCCTTTTTTTTATCTTTAAATTTGGAACAAATTTAGAGAACGAAACCAATCTTCATAGTGTTTTGTACTCTAATTTCCTATATGTCAATTAATTTTAGAGTATTATTTCAATTTGAAATATTGGCAGTTAAATTTCATCAATTTAATAACTACGCATTTTCAGATTCACAAGACTTAACGACAGGCACGTACTCAACCACATTATACAGTTAAAATACTCGGCGACTAAATAATTCATGAAAGCCAAGAATTAATTGGCGATCTCTATTCATAGCCGTAATTCGGGAAGATAATTAAATGTCAATTATCCTAAAGGTACTAATGGATAGATGGGTTTGAATCTATTAACGGAATGGCTGATAACAAGTCTCTGACGTACCTCCTTGAGATATTTTTCTAGTTTTCACAGCGAAGAATATCGCTTTCTAACTGCGTTTTTTATTTATTCCTTCTAAATTACAAAAATACAGGTTTACATATAGAAATAATAACATAGTTCTGTGTCAAAATCCTCCCCTTAACATAAATTTTGTTTTTTTAAATTTTGACATATGCTGGTCCAAAGGCAGAAAATCTCTACCAGGCATCCTTTCATGTCAAATTTGTGTTGGAGATCAAAAAATTAGATATTTTTTCGATATTTTGGGGATTTTTTTTATCATTGAAAAGCTCAATGAAAGATGGGAAAAAAACTATTTGATTTTCAATCTCGTGCAATGTGTTACAACTTGAAAAAATCCTTGAGCTTAAGTTCTAGGCTTCAAGAATTTTTTTGGCCACATATCCGCACTCTATTTAATTACCTGAAATTCTAAGAAAATGTAATTAAAATGAAAAAAAAACAACTTTAAAACGTGTGTCAACAATTTTCAGGCGAACAGAAGAACTCCAAATCACAAATAATATCATATCATATCATATATATTATATCATATAAGGTCATGGGTTACATACTACGTGTCATTAAAAATTCATTTTTTTGCAATCTCATTCGGATTTCTTTTCTTTCAATTTGGGAGCCGTTTCAAATGAACACGAAAAACGCTTTCATGAAGATATAGTCCAAATTTAGAAGAGGTGTTACGATAAATGCAATGAGAAGATGCTTGTGCTGGCTAGTGTTGGACACTGATGAACACTATAAAAGGAAAAAAAATTACACATTGACTAGGTATAAACTTATAAGTTACTCACAAGAAAATAAATAAATAAATAAAGCAAGAAAATGCATGCTATTTTTTTTTCTTTTTTTGTATCTTAATGATATTTACAACTGTATTAAAGAAAGACATTTAGTAAATTTGAACATATGGATATAATGACGTGAAAACACTTGTTGAGAAACTACCCAATGGTAGCACTCTAATGATATGTCTACATTAGGAGATCACGGGGCCATCTATCTTTTCAGACGCCTCGGAGGGTTATCAGGAATTGAAGAGGAAGCAAGGTTAGAAACGAGAGGGTTGGGATGATTCTGAAATTTATTATGCAAGGATAGGTATCTGGATTGGGCCAGATCTGAAACATTAAGGTCATTATGGATGGTTTTATTTGTAACAAAGTAGGAAGCATTAAGGATTTTACGAAGGATTTTGGATTGGATACGATGGTTTAGTGGATCCCCATAGCTCAACTCCGTAAGTCCAAATAGGCCTTATAGTCATATATATGAATCTTTTGTAATTAATTGAAACTATAGAGCGTTTTTCTATAAGTGCTGAAGTAATCGGAAACGTCCAGCAATTTCTTGTCGTTTCAAAAATGGTGCCTGATAGAATTTTTAGGACTTCAGAACTCACGAAAATATAAAAATTAGGGAGGATTTATCAAGGGAGAGAAAAAAAAATGTTTTTTTCATAACAGTGTAATCTGCACTATATATAATAGTAGAGATTCCGTTTAAAGTTCTCAAGAGGTATGATAATTTGATAAATAAGGCATCAAAAGATAGGGGATTTCACGAAGAAGGGGCGAATCCAAATTTCAAAGGTTTAAGTGTTACTGAGACGACAATAAAACCTATTAAAAATAAGAGGTTCCAATCAAGATATAAAAATTTTTATTTTAGAGGTCTTGATTATTTATTTTTTAATTTGATCTTAATTTCTTGTAGTTATTTTTCTTGTGTATGTAGTGTATGAGTGGATACTTTTAGCTCTAATGTATATTGCCCTTGTGCGCGGCAGCTTGTGTTAATATTCAACAAATATAAAGTAATAAAAACAATTTTTGAAGGGGACATGAAACCCTCTTATAGTTCTCAAGGTCCAGGACCTATGATTTCAAGCCTTAAAATGTATATTTTTTTAGATATATCGTAATTCTTACGTAAAGTCTCTTAGCTGGTTATGGTTGCTACGATACTTATCACATGTTTAGGTTTTAAAGTATTGATATTTATGATATTCGACAAACTAAAACTTCATTGTAAAAAAAAAATGGAGAACAGCTCTATGATCTCTCGAGCACTTCCAATAATAATTCAGAAAGATTTTTTTTAATATTTTGAATAAATAAAGAAATATCGAGGTATGGATAGCTGTCTTACTGCTTAGCTATTAAGCTAGAGGGAAATTTTTTAAAGGGATAAGCTCAGTACTTATTATATAACTCGTTACTTTATTATTTGCGGGAGGTACGTATAAGCTTCACCAATATTTTATGTTGAACAGACTAACTTGATATTATAATATCATATATACGAATAAACAAGTTTGCTTGTGTTTTTTGTACGTTGAATGGTTCAGGGAGACATTCAATAGGATAAATTCAAAATGGACTTTGAATTTGAAGTGTCGATTAAGTAACATCAACAAACAATTACATTTAAAGAAATATATATTAATTAATAAGAACGTAAGTACCTCAGTGGTTACTTGTTTTATTACTTTTTATTTCCTCATCCATGTTAAAGAAAGATTTTGTTTTTATTATGCTATTGTTTCAGGATTTAAAAAATTAAACTTCACGGGGCCTCACAACGTGTTGATAGATCCTTATTATTTCGTTATTGGGAGTTTGTTAAAAAATAAAAATCTTATTTGCACATTCGGCCTTTGGAGTTACTGATCAAATAAAATCACCGACAGATCACTATGATGATCATTTAATAGTTTACATTCATCAAGTTCAGTGATTATCTATAGTAATCAGTGATTATATAAAATCACGAGTTAAATGCATCTGTTGCATATATAATATGGTATATATTATTGAAATACATTAATCAAATTTTAGTAGTAAATTATATTGTGGGAAAAGAAATATTTTCAGCCGAAGTGGAAAAATTTATAATCCCTCAAAAAATATCTAATTGAATCTTTGGAACGATGTTATGACTCAGTGTATCTTAAATCCTCCTTCCTTAAATGTTCCTTCAGATTGACTTGTCAATGCGAAGGCCATATTGTCAGTTTTAGATATGCGCTGTCACATTGCTATTGCTGGAAGTGCGCACTGTTGCAACGCGAATTCTAATCTGTTGTTTGAAGTACGGAGAGCTCCCGACATGAGGCAGGATGCAGGGAGGACCACACATATTGTCCAAGCGTTTATATATATATAATCTCCCTTGCAAACCAAATTATGTTTTACAAAATAAACAAAATAGGTTAGTATCTTACAATTCAGCATCCCGAAAATTAGTTGAGTGCAATCTCCAAACTAATCAGTGAGAAACTATAAGTTAAGATCGGTTTATTAAGTTTATGAAACCACCAATTAAAAATCGAAAAAAATTAATCTCAGAAAACAATATCAAAGTTGTTATATATATTAAATGCCTATGTGGCTGGCTTGTATATCACTCCAAATAATGTTTTTTATTTAGTTATTTTTTTTACTCTGCTCTTTATTTATTCTTACCAGTTCGTTCATTCTCTAAAATTATAATATTATTTTTGTTTTATTGTAGTATTATAATTTGATATTTTTTATTTTATCTTTTGGTTTTAATAAGCCTTAGATTGAGTTCAATGGAATAGGAGATGCAAGATCATAAGAGCGGTGATAAGAGTAAAAAGAGAAAAACAATAATAATATGATGTATATTTCATAGTACGATATTTGATATGATATGGTGAAAAAATGTATGTTTTAATTTTATGACCGGAAAAGATTGATATTTATTGCATATCAATATGTATATATTGCACCACTATTTGTAAATATTTCTCCCTCTTTATCTTTTTGTCTTTAATGATTTATGGAAAAATACTACCAAATTATTTAAATAATATTAAAGGCACTAAAGAGTAAAAGATATCATTAGAAAATTACGATTATTACTGTGCCCCAGTCACGTCAAAAATTATCTGATATTTCATGTGTACACTTTTTTTTATACTACGTGTCCCTTGGAACATCCATCAAACCACTGCAAATACTGATTTTTTTTTTATTCATCGATTTTCAACGGTATGATTAATTGTTGTATAAAAAATATTTAGGAGAGACTCGGTTCTGTCAATTTTAATTTAGTCGTCTTCAATTTTGACAGAATACCAATTAGGTAGAAGGAAGATGTTTTTTATAATAAAGCTTACATTTGACTAAAATTTTGTCCATAAGCACAATATTTATCATAAAGGAGCAAAATAGAAAAACAAATGGAAAATGTTACAATCGACTCCATCCTAAGGACGATGGTGATAGTGTTTGGGATCGCCACACACAGATCAAAAAAAAATACCAATATAATATAACATCACCTTTATTGTATCATATAACATCATTGTTAGATAATATAACATATATAATTATATATATATATATAACATTAGCTGATGTAGGGGGTCCAAATTTAATTTCATAAAATTGGATGAGAGGGTTGTTCTGAAATTTTTTATGGCCGGGTTTATGGAAGTCAAGATTTCGCAATAGTCATAATAAAAACTTTGTTATTCGGCTATTTGTTATGTGCCACACAACTAAACCTACCACTACCGATCCATTAAAATTTGTTAAGTGTTTAATTTTCATTTATGATGAAGCGAGGAGATTGTGGAGTCGATTGAAATAATCAATAAGAGTTATAGTATCTCCACTTCTTTAAAGTCTGCTGAGTTTATTGTTGCCAAAATAACATTGGACATTGAGTCATCTACATCCGAGTAAAATTAGAACTTGATCTGAATATTTTGGCGGGCGGGGTGAACTTTGTGGGAGTTATTTTTCCCGATTTTCGGCTAATCCGCTTTGTTATTCATAAAAACGTATAACACAACATTTGTTAATCTCGAAATGTTGAATCGAATGACTCCTTGAACGGGAAGATCGGACAAACTTGAAAAATGAGTGTGTTTTACCCCTGTTTTAAGCGACAACGCGTTACAGATATTCGGTAATTCGGATTTTTCCCGTTGAGTTGTGATTAGTTGAATAGTACAACTTTTAAATGTGGCTCACGGTAGAGTAGGTTGGGATGAGAATCGACTTGGGAATTACTCTTAGAATTCATAACTTTGGTTCTACTCAATATTTTGTATTCATTTAAAGGCTATGTTTTAAATCAGCCATTGCTGAGCTTACTCATGACAAAATTTCGTTGGACAATGCGGAAATACAAAAAGACAAACAAATTTTTAAAAGTGGATTTGGTGTCTATAATATACGGAACAGAAATATATCATGAAATGGGGTGATTCTATCAAATGTACAGACAAAACATTTATATTATTTACATAGATTGCTTTAACTAATAAGGAATAAACATTTGATACTCTATCTCTACATATTTAACAACAGTTATTCGAAGAAATATAATAAAAACTATCACTTTTGTCTCTTGAAAATTAATGAAGCAAACAGGCACTACGTCCATTTCTTCTTAACAAACCTATCGGCAATTCATTATAATATAGTTTCTTTATCATAATGACTGTCACAACCGTATTCTAAACCTGGTAAAACCTAGTTTCAGGTAAATGATAATATATTCGTAAAGATTGTATTTACATTAATTTTTTTTCTTAACTACATATAAAATCATCAACTAAACGATTTTTTTTAATTACTTAAAATGCATAGCTGTCATAAAAATTCAAATATTGATGCGAAATCCTTTTACGAAGAAAAAAAAAATACCCTTACTCTTTCTTCTATTACATATTTTTCGTATATGGTATCCGCCTTCACACGCCTGACCAAAAATGGAAAAGGTAATTACTTTTGGTAATGATGTTCGTGAAAGTGACGTGAGCCGAAAGATGACTTAAACGTTGCGGTTTGCGAACCAAGGTTGTATGAAATATACCAAGCAGCCTGATTTGAAAGTCACACAACAACTGCAGTCTCAGGAAACAATAAAACAATGCAAAATACCTATTCCACCTATAATATTTTTTTTTTTAATTTTTGTCAATAATATTAGTGAGAAATAATACTAATACAATAAACGTACCAACTCATGTATATTTAATAATTCTAAATAACAAAACAGCGATATTTTTTCCTTCTTTATTTATTTTATGTAATTATTGTTTTTTTTAATTTCATATAAGTGGTTGCTCAAAGTGAATTTCAAAAATATTTAAAAGTAAATATTTTTCTGTGACATTTTGAGCATTATCATTTTAAATATAGTAAGTATACCGTGAATCAATTTAATCGGTTTTTAGAATAAGAATTTTTTACTATTTATATAAATTTTTAGAACTTAAAATTAGCTGGATAATAAGCCGAGTCGACGTTTTTTTTTCAAATATGTTTGCCTTTTAATACTTAAAAATAATTTCTATAGTTAAACGATCAAGTTTATTTTTATTTTTAACTCATTTAAAAAGAGCTACTTCAATTTTAGTTAATAATATGACAGAAAAAAAAAGTACAAGAAGATAACCTTCCTATATAAATATTTGTCTTTATATATGCTCTACTTATAAACATATGTCTTAATGTCCCTTCATATGTTATGGTTCTAACATATAAGATAAACGTGTATTAAATGAAATCTCTTAAATTAGGATTATTAGATGTATTTATTTATTTTTTTATCATTTAATAAAACTATGGTTATAGATTTGAAAAATCAATTTGAACAAAACTGCTAAAACCTAGACCTAGACTGTTAATAATAATATCGATTTTTTAAAATAAAAATTAAGGCAAAATAGTTACTAATACTTGACAATTTTAGTTACTATATGTAAATAATTGGCATAACCCATATACTTTTGCATTTAACTCTTCTGATTTTTCATTTGGGCTTAGTTAATTTTCTCCTATCTAAATAATTACATTAATATTTCTATAGTATTAACATAATAGGTAACTGCAAGACTATTGCGAGACTCTTGCGCAAGACCAAGACCAAGACTGAGTGCTCAAGACCAAAACTCGTCTTGGTCTCGCGTTTGGGACACACTAGTTAAAACGACCCATACATGAAAGTTTCTTATCATTCAGCCGAAAATATTTATTACTACGTATTGATACATTAACATAATCATTTTCGAAATAGAATGAAATAAATATACTCGCGAAGAAAAGATACCTTGACAAATGGTAACATACCAATACAAGGCCTATCACAAACCTTATAACATCGAGCAAAACACTGAAAAGGAGCTGGATGAGGGATCTATAAAACAATTTACAAGAAGAAATGGAGGAGATACCACTGTTTTCCCTATGATCCCTTGCCCATGAAGCGATAAATAATCCAATTCGCATGTTTTCGGAACAATAATTGGGCATAGAGGAGAATCTAGAAAAATAAAATACTTTTGACGTGGAGGGTTTACTGCATACATAGTTTAAAATTATTGCTATCAAGCAAACAAAATGTAGAATTTACAAATGAAATATGAAAAACATAACCGAAAATGAGTTATTTTCAGTTTAAAAAGTTGAACTATTATATTTAATAACAGAAAAAAGATTTTAAAATAATTAATTACTCTTAAAATCATAATCTCACTTTAAATTTTTTAAGGGTTAAAAAGTGTATATGGTCTCAACAAGGAAAAATAAATACGCTAATATTCGAAACTAATGACTGTATTTGTAATGACGCCCTCCCCAATTATATATCCCCCAACTAACTACACTCTCTAACTACAGTACACCTTAAATGCTTCCTAGCAGTTAAAGGATTATTAAAAGTTCAGAAAATTACCAAGTTTAAAAAAAATAAATAAAGGCGGGCTATGAATATATGTGTATTCTGTGGAATGCTCCATTGAGATAAGATTATATCTATCACTTTGATTCAATTTGATTTTGTTATTTTATTTTAATGAATTATTAGAACCTAATCATTTAATTTATTAAACACCAATAATTTCCTGAATCCTTAATTCAGAGTATTTTTTTTTGCAAATGTTGAATTTATTAATTTTATATTGAAATTTTAAAGTTTAGAGTTATATTTTAAACTATAAAGAATACAATGACCATATAATAAAGAATACAATGGCCGTATAATAAAGAGCACCGCTACTTTATTTTACCTTACTTTTCTGATGGTTTCGTCGACAAGATTGCAGCAGACAAAATATGTTTCTGTATGACACGTAACACAGCATAAATGCATATCTGTAATTTTCTGTTAATGACATAAAAATAATACGAAAAATATTATATAGTACTAGTTAATAATATAGCAGGAATTAAATATGATTCAAATTCAAAAGTTCCTTTGGTAGAAATTTTTTTATCATTCTTGAAACCATTTAAATAAATAATATAATCTTCGAATCTTGTCTTCATAGAAAATATATCAAAAAGATTTCAATCACTTTAATGATGCTAATAAATTGTACAATAAACTTTAGGGTCTTCCCTTTTGAGCCATTCTCTGCCCTTGGTCTATTTACTTTTTACTTTTTATTTTATTAAGCTGTCATATTTTTCAGGCATGTTTAAAAAACAAATTATAGCCTGGCTATTTTTCTTTTTTAATAGTTCTTCGTGATTTTATAAACCATTTATTAATCTGAAAATGTCTGCTTTTCACTTAACATATTTTTTCTTATGTTAAATATAATATTATAGAGCCTATGAAAATTTATCAATTGGTATTCTTACAATAAATTTATGTCAATTGATTTTAAATGGATTATCTAAAATCGGTGTGCAAATAAATATTTACGAACAATGTTGTATGTTGATTTAATAAGTAGAAAGGAAGACATGATATCTAAGTTAATATATAAAAATCAAAAGTTCTGTATCAAACATTAATTTTTTGAAAACGCATGTTTTTTAAAGTGTTTCACCAGACACGAAAAGATGCACCAAACAGTTTTAGGGGAACAATACGGAATTAATGATAATTACCTTAGTGAATTTATTTTTAAATATCTAGAAAAATATTAATAATTAAACGAAAAGTGATTTATGTTAATTGTTTGTTTTGTGATCCAAAAATAATTAACTACCAAACATTTTTTTTTTTATTGTGCCCTTAAGGTTTCATGCAAAATTCTTTGTAACTATTAGACGGTATTAATAAACAAAATAATAGCAATAAAAATTTAAAAAAAACAACGAAGTTTATATATATATATATATTTTAATTTGTTTATTTCTAAACATTTATGAAAAAGGAATAGGTGATGTAAAATCACTGAGAGCACAAACTGATTGTATTATTTTTATTTTATTCTTTATTTTTTATTTCTTCATATTTGAATATACAGTTATGACGACATTAAATGTTGATATACTCTGACGAATTTGTCTAATATTTAATTATGAAAATTTAGTCTAGTCATCAAAAGGCATTGATATAATAGAAAGGACAATAAGGTGTCGTTTTGGTTATAGCAGGGAAGTGACCTTTCAAAGGGACAATAGGAGGTTGGAAAGTTGTAAACTAAAGGTGATTTTTTGCTTACTAACTCAGGGCATTGGGTCTTAAGCAAGAGCTGGTAATAGGCTGATGTAGATACATTCAGTAAATAGTGTAAGTACTCGCCTGATATCTGACATGGCCGTAGGAGCGAATTACGAAATCAGTTCGGCGGTGGTTATGTTGATGAGGAGTGAGAGAGAGGTGGTTGTGGCAGTGGTCGCAAGATGTCGCGCGCGTGCCCCTGGCTCCGAGGGGGGGCCGATCCTGGCAGTCCGCTCCCAGCTCTGTCCCCGATCGGGTGTGCTCAGCCTCGAGACAAAAGATCGTCACGCATGTAGCCTCACATTCACTAACATCCTCCGGCCTCTTTTCTTTTCCCGGTCCTGTGCCTCCCGTTCACCGCATCCGTCAACATTCTCATTCTCGGCGACCTGGCCGAGGGGTGCGCTCCGTTCGACAATGCCGGGGCGACCCCAGCCTGCCTCCGAGACCCGACCGGTCCAGGGGTCGCCTGGTGGTCCATGATGAATGGCAACGTCTACGAGGACCAGCCCGCACTCACACCCATCAAGACATCGCCCAGCTCCACGCCAGTCACTACATCTTCAGCGTCCTCGACATCGCCTGTCACCAGCCAGTCTGGACCTCTTCACATACCAGCCAAAAGACTGGGCTACGAGTGCGTCGAAGGATCGGGTGTCATCCGACACTCTCACCATGGCCACTGGGCCAATTACCCCGCCTCTGGTGAGTACGACCAGTACTCCCAGCCGACGTACTACAACCTGCCGGACGGCAGGGACAGGAAGTCGGGGCTTTTCTGGAGCCCGGCGTCGCAGGACTACAAGTACACGACGTCGGTGACACCAGGTACGTCGACGGACCCCGCTGTGTCGACGTGCCATCAGTTCGGCCAGAATTGGTGCAATTACTCGCCGTACTCCTCGAGGCATCACGTCGAAGCACCGTACCTGCCCAGCGAGGAGCGGAGGGTGGCGATGGTTGAGACTGCCGCAGGGTTCGGCCACGACACGTACCCTCTGAGGAACTACCCACCGCACGAACCGGTGCCGTCCACCCCGTACCCACCTCCAGGTAAGGCTTTCTCTTTTTACCCCTTTTCTTAAAAAAAAAAAAAAAAAAAAAAAAGTTCATTGTAGCCTTTAACTTCCTTGACAAGTGACAAGTTTACGACTTTATTGGTGAAACCTCGGAAATGTAGACCTCAGCTCAGTGAAATAACAGTAAAAGTGATAACAGTGAATAGTCAAAAACATTTACTATATATAAAAATGAAATCTGGGTATTCAATTAAATTTATAAAACCATACCCAAATAAAACATGATTTACTCAATTGTTTAAAATTTGATACATTTAACCTTGATTAAAACAAAAATTTAAATAATAACTAAAATTGAATAAAAAACTATATCCATCAAAAACACAAATTTATTGATAATCATTTAGTGAATATGAATTGTTAAAAGAAAAAAACGTTCAAGTGCTTTTTGACTGGGGATTAGACGGATCTTCTTGACAGGGAAACACAGTAGAAACTCCGACATAATTCTGTCCCCTCTCACCGTTGCCCCGGAGTTGGGATTGTAATATTCTTTCAAAAACAGTTGCTAGTTCATTTTTACACATTATCAAACAATTTTTTGTGCGATGTCTATAAAAAACCTTTCACTATTTTCGAATTATCTGTAATTAAAAATAAATAACGAAGTGCTGCTTTAAGTCTATAAACATTGAATAACACAAAAGAATATGTATTTATTTTTATATATTTATAAACATTGAATGAAAAGAAAATTTAAATACCGCAAATGAAAACATTGCCCATGTGAAACATCAAAACAATAGTGAATCTAAAGGAAGAATTTCACTATTGCTAAACTCAAGTGCCCCGCTATAAGTTTAAAATTGTCCGGTTAAATGTGGCGAACAATGGAGCAAATTTACTATTTACCATTATCTCGGCCATTAAATTTAATTGTTATATCTCTCATTGTCGACATTAATAGCCCTGATACTAGACAATAGTACATAAAACCTTATCAATCGTCTATGCACCGAGGTTTCACTAAATCACATAAACATTTGTTGAATTTTCTTTCTTTTTTTTTTTCCTTTTTTAAGTAGTCGATGCTTTTTACATTTAATATTTGTCAAAAGAATCATATTTTGTACGTCATGAATTTTGTGTAGAGGTTTGACTTATAACGACAGTATACTTAATTGAAAAGGAAGGTTATAGCGGCTATAAAAAAGTCACTGATAGAAGGAAAAAAAAAAAAACAAAGATAAAAAAAGAAAAAGATTTCTACTCTTCCTCAAGACCAGTTTATTCCATTCATTTACACTAGGCTATTTTGAATTTTTTTTTTCAGATTTCTTTATAGTTTTGATTCTATGTATAATTTATTTACTAGATACTGGCTTGTTTTTCACTAGTGAATATTTACATTACTAGATGAATTCATTTTGAACATAAGTTCATTATTTATCTATCATATTTTTTTATCAATTATATTTCTCTTTTTTTCTATAGATTTTTTATGTTCGTTTTAGTTTAACATTATTTTTTTTAATTAAGGGACATTTAATCTGTAACTTTTTTTATATTTTATGAAACAAAATAAGTTATAACATTTGATGCTGTGATGGCACTCGATGTCATATTATTATATCATATTATTTATTTTTGTTAGTAATAATATTCATTATCTGTTTGTTTTGAAATTGGTAGTGTTTGTGTACCGGTGCCATGCTTGAAAAACAAAAATTCAATCTTTCATTTAAATATTTTTAAATAATTTAATAACATATTTTATAATCCTACTATTTATTAATTAATTAAATTCAATGTTCTGTAACTTCAAATAGGTTTGTTAGAGATTGTGTCCTTTCACGTTGAAAGGGTTTCTTCCTTTGAAAAATTCAGAGGAAACAATTTTTACAAGTCAACCTATCCTATTTTATTATTTATGTTAATAAACACTGAAGTTTATAAATTCAACAAAAGATCAACATTTGACACTTTCGGTACGAATCGACTAATATTTTTTTGTAATATTCATGCGAGGGATTTTTAAAAATATATAAATATCAGTTTAAGTGGATTATGATATGTTTCAAGAGTAGCATAATATTTTATTAAAAAATAATTAATACAAATATGTACACCTATTTGTAAAATTACTAGATCCGAATTGTTTAGCGATACCTGTTAATCTTTCATTGTTACGTGACATTATCATTTCTTGTCTTTTCAAATCAAATCGTTGTTTTTGCCTCTAGATCTGTTGTTAACGAACTAAAATGGTTCCATTACGATACCGGGAGAGACCGGTTTTTCTTTTTTTTTTTTTTCTTTTTTCCTCCGACAGATTGACCGATAAATTCCATCCATCGTGGAAGACTGGTTCTCTTCTTCTGAGACCTCCTTGTCGACTAACTGTCTTACTATCCATAGATCATACTGAATGTTTCCTCCCCGGCCAGGAAATGCAAATGGGGTCAGTCGTTGTGTTATTAGTCTGATCTATGTCGGAAGGCATTCATCGGAATAAAAGTCAAAAGGGGTGGGGGGGGGGTGAGAATTTAAAGTTTTCTCTGTTATGTAGTAAGATTATATCTTAAGCTTCGTCGGGACGTAGAGCTCTTCTTAAAAACATTATTATTTTTTCTCTTTCAATTTTATAATTTATTTTTTGTTTGTTCAAATATAAATCTTTTTCGTTGATACCTGTGAAATTATACCTATACATAAAAAAAAAAAAAAAAAAAAAGCATTCACTAAATCTAATTTATTTTTATTGAAGATATTATTTCATATTATCTATTTATAACAGTAACTAGTTTAACATGCACTACTAGATATTAGTGTTGTGTAACATTTTTTATTATTTTTTTTTTTCTGAATAAAAACTTCAAAAACGCGTTCGTCCCCAGTTGCAGGAACGATTACAATAATAACGGATATAAAAATAATAGCACTAGTGAAGGAAGGGGTATATTACATTGTAGGGCCAGGCTAGACAGCGGAGTATAAAAACAGAAGGCCCGGAGAGTTCGCTGTTAATTTATGGGGTCATAAAATCGTCAGTGGGACTTGTAGTCTTTGGACCTACTTCTTCTTGTTGTACTTTTCGTCTTATAGGGCATCTTTTAGCATCCTGTTTTCCAAATCCGCGATTGAGCGATTTGAGATTTAAAGGAATTTTCCTCTTCCGTTCGACTTCGATGAATATTTTTTTTTTTGTTTTAGTTCTTCCGATCACTTGTATTTTCGCATTCGTCAAAACGAAATACGTTACTCATTTTATTTATTTATTTTTTAGTTTTCCGTCTCGTTTAATCATTATTGAAACTCGTCAATAAAAAAAAAAATAAAAAATATTTTTTCTTCACTTCATGATTTAAAACTGCTATCAACTCTAAAAAAAAATTGAAAGCCAAATAATATCGCATTTCGCCATGAACAGAAACGGGCCTGTGAAGTTTCTAAATTAAATAATGAAGGGTTCTATCAAACAATAGCGCTTGAAGTCGATCAGAAGAAGATCAAAACGTTAATGAGGAGATCATATTATTTGGATAAAGATTTTTTAGTCATCGTAGTATTAAAAAAAATATATATATATATTTTTTTGTTCAAATGTATTTTTCCCTTAACATGATTTTATTTATGACTGGGTATGCTTATTAAAATAAAAAATAATATATAATGAAAAACATAATCATAAGGCATACATTTCTTGACTCTTCGTCAAGAGTACAAATACAAGCCACAACAATATAACGTTTTCCTGTGATTCTAAAATGCCTCTTTTCAGTAAATAATTCAGTAAAAATAATGGCGCCCGAAAAAATCGTTTGCTTTTGAGATTAAAATAAATAGAACGATATATTATATATATATATATATATATATATATATATATGATATTGAAGGAACGACGTAATGTCAAGGCGAATAGTATCCGAGTGATTCACACCCTCCAAAATCAATATCTTCCAGAGAGATGGGCTCAATTTCGCTCAACTAAAGTATAATAAATTTACAATATTTACATTGTTTATTTTATTTATTAATTATTTATAACATTTTATCATCCAGACCTGGTCACCATAATTTTTTTTTTAATTATGGCTACAAATAAAGAAAATATAATAGCTGACAGATACTACGTGTTCGGTCGTTTAAATTCGTTAAATACTTCTTAGTTTTAATTAGTAAATTTCTTGTTGTCATGGAAATAAGAAAATAGCGTGTAAACGTTAGAATCGAATCGCGTTTGTCTCACACGCGCAATCCCATTCTATTCCGGACAGATAATGTTATCGGGAGGGAAAATGTGAAAAATCCGTGTTATATATACCACAGAGCGGGAGACTGATTCTTGGAGACTGTTGTTGGACAGTTGCCAGACACGTTGTAAACTGTTGTGAAAGATGGTCTTATCAGATCCGGGGATAGTAGGGTTTCGGTTGGCTTCTCCACGGTGTATGAGCGACTCACACCTCCATGCGGATCATAGTGGCCGAGGTACGCGGAGGAAAAGATTTTGGTAATGATATCTGTATATTAAACATTGACAGAAAATTAAATAAGTGTTAATAAAATATTAGCACTTTAACTAATTAGAACTTCGCCATAAACAAAAATAAATAAATGTAAGAATAATAAAAGATGCCATCATTAAAAAAAAAAAAAAATGAATTATGACATTTAATGTATATCAATAGCCTGGTGATTTCGATCGATTGTTTACCTATTCACTACCTGTTTGTTTCGATAGTTACTCATTTATATTCAGACCTCCGAACTGATCCACATTTAACTACGGAAAAATGAATCCAATAAGATGGAGTCGCAAGGCTCACACCCTGATCTATATTTAGACAATTTTGTATTTTGCATTTATAAAAATATTTATAATATTTTAATATTTAAGATCCAAGATGCAAACATTGACCCGACTTTATCCGAATGAGCGTTATTACGGCTCATCACTACCCAAGAAATAAAATGCCAAGCTCCACTTAACAAATTTTCACTTAAAAAATCTTGAAGCATAAAATGAAATAATTATTTTAATAAAGCATTTAAATCTTATTTTAATTTTTTTTTTAATTCAAAACAATATTTAAATTGGGCTAATAATAAAGTGCTTATGCAGTTAATGTTATATGTTGTGAAAGGACATCTTGCAGGATATCCTTTTCTTGTTTTGGGTTTGTTCCCTCCGTACCCAGATGAGAGGGTCCATTGCGGTCAATAAGTGGAGGGGGATACTTAGCGTGCGTCATTGTACAGAACCGCTTTGCAATCCATCATGTACGTGCTTCCAGAGAGGGACGATATTGGAGCCATTCTTTTTCTTATTTATTTATTTATTTTTTGTTTAACTTATTAACTTAATTTAACCGATTTTTAACTATATGCATTAAGTGCAAATTTTATAGTTTCAAGTAAAACAAAAAATATGTATTTGGCTTCAGCCTACAATATTTCTGTTCATACAATATCTATGGTTCAATAATGATGGAAAAAATGTAATTAACGATTGAAGCTTATACATTACACGTACACTATTTTTCATAATGAACTAATTATACTTTTATGAATTCCCGTTTGGAAAACAAAATTATTTTCAATGAGAATTGATGATAAGCAGGTTTTGCTAAAAGTTGGCTAAAATGCTGTTTGGCTAAAAGAACAAAAAATAAAATATTGCTTAAAAATTTTCAGGAATTATTTAGAAAATAGAAATATGTTATTCCATGGACTAAAGAAAAATAATTATTCGTACAAAATATAAAATAATTTTGGCTTATAAGCATGGCGAAATGAGCACTAAAAATAACAAAATTAATAGCCATAATTAATGTGTTTAAAAATAATTCTAGTAAGGGTTTATTGCTTTCTAAATATATTTTGTGTGTTCACAAAAAACTTCAATATTTTAGATGGTTAATTTATTTGAGAATCAGTTTTGAATCGAAATCGTCAAGAAAAACACTAGTACGGAATTATAATTTAAAAGCTTTTATATAGAACAATTTCAATATAAGAAGAATGGCAAATAAAACTTGAGCTAAAAATACCCGCACAAGCTATAAAAGTTCCAACAAGTTGATTTACGTTTTAAACAGCACGTCCCTGAAATCTTTTCACTATCTATATAGGACAATTAGAGAAACCATATCGATATTTTTATTACTTTTATAGCTCTATAATAAATTACAGATTCCGTTTTTATAAAGCAATTATAGGACACAGCCTTTTGGATTTAAATAATTGATTTTTATAGTGAAAAGTAATAAAGAGTACCATAAAATTCATTTCGCTATTGTAATTAAGTTGTATATTAATTTTACTATCCATTTATTATTAACAGTCTCTCTAGGTGTCATTACTTTTATGAAGTCATTCACTCCTCTTCTATCGGGAACAGTGTTCCTAGCATAAATAACTTCTGTACTTACACGGCGGTTAAACATTTAATTTAAGAGCAGCTACCTGCGTTAACTCCTTTATAATTACTTCACTTAAGAATAATAAATTAATTTTTAAAGAATACATTCAACCCATAGTAATTATATTTGTTGTGTTAAATGGCTCAATGGGATTCATGAATGGGACCTCACAACACGAGTAAAAACAAAATACATCGTTTTATAACAGATATGGTAGTTGCAGAATAAAAACTATTTATACTTGAAAATTAATAGTAGTTAATTAATATAAATCTTTAATGTCACCGAATTATTCATTTAATAATAATTAAATCATTCATTAGTATATGAAATAATCTAAAATACAGTCGGCGAAACTGCGGGTGATCTAGCGTTTGCAAAAGCTATTTATCATAAGAAAGTTGGAAAGTTTAATAGTGACTTTCTCTAAAAAATGATTTAATCCAATTATGCAAATGAACATTAGCCTCAGGCGATCGTTTATCTTAATTGCTTCATCGATTAATTTCATTGCGATTTAATAGAAATAAATTAAAATATTTGTTTTTTACGTAAATTATTAATAGGGATGTCTTGATTGATTTAATTTCATTTTTTAATTTAGATTACTTTTTAATTTAATTATTTTAATTTTCATATTTTGTGTTCGTCACAAATACATGAATTATGAAATAAATCGTTTTTATCTCATTTTACACTTTATTTTGCCACCATAAAAAGTTTTTGAATCGTGGGATAATCTGTTAGCTAAAAACGTAATTATAAATCTAACTCTGAAAACCTATTCATACAAAATAAACTTCAGAACGATCCTAACCGCTTCTAACCTTGCTTCCTCTTCGATTCCTGATAACCCTCCGAGGCGTCTGAAAAGAAGATGGTTCCGAGATCTCCTAATGTAAACATATTATTAGCGTGCTACCGGTGGGCAATTTCTTAACAAATGTTTTCATGTTATCATACCTGTTTTTACAAATTTACTTGATGTATTTTTTTAATACACTTGTAAATATCGTATATATAAAAAAAATAACGATTTCTCTAACAATACACCTTTAGCTCTGGGCTTAGTTAGTTAATTGAAGTTAATCTCTTATAGGACGGATTCAAATCAACACCACTTTTTTGTTTTTGTGAAAAATATTATTCCTCTTTCAACCACGTTACACGAGCAGATGATTCGCAGGAATAAGTGATATTTCAAATAATACTAATTTCAAAACTTCGAGACTAAGTGAGCACGTAAATTATACAAAAATAAAACGCGAGCCCTTCTACGTTAAATATGAATAATTGCAATCATTAAAATATTTTTAAAAAAAATAATTTAAAAAGGAGAGTTGTAAAAAAAATAGTTAAACAATTATTAATATTATTATGTTATACATAGAGTAGAATATAATAAAAAAAAAACTTTATTCTGGGACTATGTCTCTTAAGAAATAACAATGGTGAATAAACAAATAATTATTATTTCTGGTCATAAGTTCTGTTATAATAGATAATAAAAAAAGTCCGGAGTCCTTTAAGAATAAAAGAAATTTACAGTACAAAAGAAATACATCTGGCCAGAAGTACTACATTAAATAAGAAAAATTACATTAAATAAAAAGAAAACCTTATGCAAATTAACAAAATATACTAAAATAAATTAATGGAACTATATACAAAATATTTAAACTATATAACATACAAATGAGAAGTGAACCAAAATAATCACTGCTTAGCTACAAAAGTAAAGAAAAATAATAATAAAAATAAATAAAGAAGATAGAAAACAAAAATAGCAAATAATAAATAAATTCTTCTAATAAATGAACACCAAGTAAAAATAAATAATGTAAAGTAAAATATATAGAAATAAAGATCTATATATTTTATCTTAATAAAAATTAAATAACAGAGATAATGTGAAAATAAATATATTAAGCAACTTTGAGAGCATGAAAATCACGCACAACGGAAAACGCATTGCATGAAAAATAGATAAACGAATTCATAACTAGATATATGTATATACATCAATATATTTTTTTGAAAATCGAAAAAAAAACCAGAAAATAAATAAATAAATCAGAAAAAAAAGAAAATTAAATTTATTTTGGAAGTAAAACATTTTAAAAATTAAATAATAAAATTCATTCTGTTCTTTAAAAGGTTTAAATAAATACTCATAACTGCTTAGTTCAATAATAAAAAGGATAGTAATCTACACACTAAGATGTAGATTCTAATTAGCTGATTATAATTAAGTATAAATTATTTAATTATTTTCAAGATTCCAACTTTTTTTGTTTTTATCAATCTTTAATTGTATAGTTATTCCGTTAGTAACAGCCGTAAGTATTTTTTATTGGAAAATATTTTATATGTCAAAAAAATTGTAATTTATTTTTAATTTATAGTGTTATATTAATTTATCATGTTTTAAGGCCTACATGTTTACGTTAAGTAATATTAGATCCCAAACGATTATTTTTCATAAATATTTTATATTGAATTTAATTTGGTTTTTATTTGAAAATGATTGAATTTCTGGGCTCTCTACTACAACTTAATATATTATGTATTAAAAACTATGAAAACCGGAGAATAATGCAGTGGGAATTGGTATGATAATTTTTTTTTTGTAGTGGTTCTTGAGATACAAAATCTCCCATGTTGAAAGGGGTGAAGTCAGTTTCCACTCCTTTCGTTGACACTTATGCAGACATTTTCCAGGGCCGTAGTACGTTGATGATGAGTGTGCTAGCCTGGGGAGAGGGGTTCCCAACACCTGGCCAATTCACCTGGAACATTTCTACCTTCGCATGGCCTCCGCATTCCATCACTGCTTCATTCTATTTCAAACTTACTATTATACTAAAGTATGATTATATCAAAGATATATAACAGTTTTTATTTTTTTTTTTAAATAATGCGATTTTTTTGGTTATTTTTTTTAGCAAAGTTTCGAAAAATCTTGTTCAATTAAGATAATAAATGTTTTGTATTAAAAAAAAAAAAAAGTAACCAAAATTCGCGATAGATAGAAATATCGGTGGGGGACCATGTTATAACATGTAAAAAGTACTTAAATTAAATGAAGTATTTTAAAAAATAATTTTTATCAATCGGGGGTGGTAAATACATAATTGTTTCTGGATAATCCATAATAATTATAATGATAAAGTAAGAATTTGTCATTAGTTAATTAACAGTAATTTTACAATATTTTTTAGAACACATTCATAACTCAAAAGACATAACAAAAAAAATTAAATATTTTTTTTTGGTTACATCAACATGTTCATTTTGTATTGTTTCGGTCTATTTTCAAACATTTTTGTTTCAGTGTATATATGTATATTTCTTTTTTTATATTTGTCAATATCATCTAGACAAGAAAAAAATTTCTTTTTGTCAATCAGGAATTTTTGGTTGGTAGCAACAGTTTATATAATGTATATACTTACAAAATAAAAAAAAAAAAAAGATTTACCAAATTAATGGTGAAAAATTTGGATTAAAGTAAAATATTGTTTTTATGTTAGTAGAAAAAAGTTATCAAAACAAACAATTTAATAAAATTAATAATATATGTTCAATTAAGTTAGTAGTAAAAATAAAATCACAAAACTAAAGAAACTAATAATTGATGATTAATTATTTTAATAGAATAGAATTATGAAAGTAAACAAAGTAATAAAATAATATTCCTTATGTTAATAGAAAAAAAAATGTGAAAGTCAAAGAACTAATAAAATTAATAATTTATGATTACTTATTAACACAAGTTTTACTTGTGGAAAAAAGTTATTTTAGTAAAAAAATTAATATAAATAATAATGCATAGTTACTTATGTTAACAGAACAAACTTATTAAAAAAAAAAAAAAAAAGTAAATTGATAATACATGATAACTTATATTTATAGAAAAAAAATATTAGTCGATAAATTGTGAACATGTTTATTATTTTAAAAAATGGCAGTATTGATTTTTTAAACTATTATGTAGGCATTAATTTAATAATAATAGATTCTCAATGTCTTTGACCTATATCATAAAATATAAGCTTACTGAAAACTTCCACGATGGTTCAATAAAAATAATTTGTATTTGTTTACTTTATAATTAATTTTGATAGTTGTTATATTTTATAAATAATTCCATTAATAATTATTGTTTTCTATCTAAAAAAAAAAATGAATAAAATAAATTTACGTTTGCTCTGTTTCGAAAGTTTTAATTCTAGATATGGGGTAATCGTTTTATTTTTTATTGAGTAATACGACATTCTGTAACAATAAGAACATTGATTATATTGTGGAAAGAGTATTTTCACAACATGATTACAGAAAATACATATACATAAAATTAAACAGAAGAAAAGTAAGAACTAAATAATAATAAGGAATATACAAAATATAAGAACAAAATAAACTTAAAAATATGTGAACATTTTATTTGTGTCTTATTCTTGTATGATCTAAAATTTTGTATTTATTTAATAAATAACAAATAATTGCTATCTGTAAATATATGATCATCAAAATGCCTATCCTTTCTACTTGATCAAAAATGTAAATTTATGGTAATTAATAATATATAATGCCTACTTTTTAAAGTTGGGAGGGAAAACGACAAAATAAAATAATCTGTTTTAAATAAGCCTGTTTATATTTTTTTTTATTTCATAAACCATGAAATATCGTTCTTTTCAGAATATCAGATGCTATACTGTCAATTATATATAATTTAAAGGAATAAAATATTTGTATGTTACTTTAAAGTTTATCATGTAGGTAATTTATAAGAAATTCACAATTTTTTTTTATTAAATTGTGAAATCTTTTCTTCAAATATAAATTTTCTAAGAATTTAATATCTACAATTTTGGGGTTGCCTCCCCTCCACCAAGAGATAACCCCTAAGGCCCGAAGATATCTGTTTTTTTGCTGGTCAGTGAACTATCCCTACCTAGTCTTCTGTGGAAAACGGAACAGTTTTATAGCTAGACCTTTTGACCAGCCGTTCTCTGTTGACGAAATAGGGGGAAAAAAAAGTGAAAAGAGAAAAAAAAGATAATATTTTTTCATGTTACAATATTTAGAAACTGTTACAATAAAAAATAATAATAAAATAAATTTTAAAAAAATAAATAAAACGATAATTGTTTATTAGATCTCATTATTTTTACATAAGCCGTCAAATATTTATTCTTATAAAGATACTTAATATATTCTGCAAATTTTTTCACAGATTTCAGGTTTATAATCCGTGTATATTTGTTTCATACCTGACTTATTCGAAAAAAAAAATATTGAAGTTATTAAAAAAAAATTATTTCTTTATTATTTTTTTTCAAAAATAAGTATCGGTTACGCTTGCTTTAGAAAAGGTAAAGTTTAGCAATTAGTTGAATGGATAATTAATCTATATTTTTTTATTTATGAATATTAGATTATGTCGGTAATTTGATAGATGATATTTCAATAAATTATGTATACCCAAATTGTATGGTGGCGTAGTTTGTTTCGTTATGAAAAAACTTATCAAAAAAAAAATTTTCCATCATAGTCTTTTCCTGGTGATGAAATGAGAATTCTCAATGGCTGGCAATGCTTGGATCTTGGACGGTAACGTTTTTATATCACAAGAAATTTAAAATATTTCAACATCCAAGTCTCCGACATCGATATCTAGAATCTATATGTCAAGAATTTCTGTTTAGTATTATCTGTCTAGTCCAATTATTTAAAAAAAAACTTTTTTATATTACGGTTAGATTTGATATTTTTTTCCTAAGTTAGGTGTATCTGAGGAGACTAAATAATTTCTGAAACGTGTCTATTTATTTATGTACGAAAAAAAGTTTAAAATAATTAATATTTCAAAAACTGATAAAGAAAATATTAAAAAATAAATAAATAAAACGTTTATGAAATTTACTTAAAAAGATTGATTAAATAAATAATCGTATTTATATTTGCTAAGTATTAAAAATGAGTTAGAAATGGAGATAAACTTTACTGTTAAAACTCTATTTAAAAAATCGAGACTTCAATATTTAAAATTTTTTAAATTTTTTTAGCTATGATGGTGATCCATCTAGATCGGAACATCGACGAACTCAATTAATTCCATTATCGACTGTATATTCTGGCTATTTTTCATTCATAAAAATGAATTAAATAATTTGCAGAAATAATAATGTATTTCAATTACTGTAATCAAATTATAAACTAAACTGATAAAATAAAATAAATATAACGACGAAAATTCGCTAACATGGAAAAAAAAAATTCATGAACTACTCAAATTAATGCCATATTTTTTAAAATAGTTAATAGTAATCATAGAATGAAGTGTAGAACAAACAAAGAAATTGTAAATTCCATAACTTACTTACCTAATTTATTTTGTGTTTTGTAATAAATGATTTCTCAAGAGTCTATTATTATATATATAATAATTCGTATATGTTTATATTTTAGGTGAAATTATGTTTTACTATATAAAAAAGGCTGTATTTTTCACCACATTTGGAATTTGGAGAAGTTACACTAACCAAAATGTGGAAAAAAATACAACCTTACTTTATAAAGTATAATAACTAATAATAAAGTTTTTCTTAATTTTTTTCGTGAAAAAATAGATGGGGTATTAATAGTTAAAATAGAATAAATACCGGTATTCCTTTTTTCCCCCCAGAAATATTTCGAGAAAGGGAAAAAAATGAGTAAATAATTCATATTAACAAATTAGATAAAAAAAAAAAAAAAAAAAAAAAATATATATATATATATATATATATGTAAATATATCAAAATTGCTTTATTTGTACTTTTGAATGATTTAGTTTATTTTAAATTTATTAATTACCAAAAATCCTAAACGGTACTAATAATATGACCATAAATAAATAATATCAGAATTCAAACTTAATTTATATTTTCACCTGAGATATCACGAGTAATTAGTGTTGTTTAAGAATGTAAATGAAGAAGGAAAATATGATACAGTAAATCCCGTTTCAGAATTGCTTTATTCAAACTTTTGAATGGTTTAGTCCATTTTGACTATTTTATTTTTAAAACTGTCTGTTCTATGAATCGTTTGAAAAATATTTCTTAGAAAGCAGATTTCTGAGAAGCACCTCCCAGAAATCGGCACGAGCATATCAATGTAAGTAACTAAATTTATGGCATGCTCAAGTTATTAAAAAAAAAGTTCCGAAATCCGTTAAAGAGCCATTTGACCTGATTCTCGCTCGATAAATCAGCTTCTTAGGATCTGGACTTGCCCGATCGGGCATTTACATGTTAAACAAGCCACCGCTCCCAGTATTCGATTTACATTCTAATAGATCCCTGATGATCTCGGCAACCGAAATGTTCGGACAAATCAATACCTCTCGATACTGATATTTTAGCTTTGTTTTTTTCCCGTTAACGATGTTGTAGAGATCAGAAAAACGATTGAGGTCCGTTTGACAAGTCGTCAGGAGAGATCACATCAGTCGTTTGTAGGATACGTAATTACATGTGAGGTAAGTTCAAACCTTGCTTTGACAATATTATAACTAAATGAGGTAGTTGGCAAATAAAATTATGATAACATTTTTTTTTTATGTTACATTCTGTTCAACATATCGAGAAAAGTTTTTCTCATAGTCAGTAACATATATTATTTTCAGTTGCTGGTCCGTCTCTTTTTTTTTTGTACTCCTTTCTTAAATATATAGGAGTAGTTTTTTGATTTTACTCAAAACTAACCAATTTCTGGTCAATAATAAAATTAAAGACTACCCCTCTCCCCACTGAGCACCCATAATTATAAAAAATTAACGAGCATTAAAAAAGGAAACAAACCAACGGCCGAAAATAATGTTTCGATTTTGGGACGAACAGTTCTAGAAACGTTAAGCAGAATGTAACATAAAATAAACCGAAGTAATAAGGAAGTTATAGTTGCTTACTTGCCAACAATTAATTACAACTTACATTTTTGGCTAAAATGAGATTTTATCTGTGAATCTGACTCTTCTATTTTATTTTTAGAAATTTTATCTGTGACATTTTTGTGACTGCATTTTGGCATAGTTTATTTAAAATCATAGGTAAATTATTATTTTCTTATAAAACAATCATCAAAAGTTAAATTAACTCCCATTTCATGAATTAAGGGCAAAATTAATGAATTTGATTGCTGGCGAATAAAGAGATAGAAATTGTATTTCTTAAAACTAAAGTTAAAACAGTTAGAATCTTGTCAAATTCTCTTTAATTGAATAACATTATATTCTGTCTCGATTAAGGACAATGATAGTGGTGATGGAAAAGCACATTAGCACCATATTTATAGAAAAAAAAATTATTAAATAATAACTATAACAAAAGAACATACCAATCCACCATATATGTTCGCAATACAATAAAGTTTGACAGAACAGTCATTCATGGAGTTCAACAAAAACAAATGTGATTATACTACTTTGCATTATAAAAGTTCCTTTAAAACTGTAAAAAGAGTCCAAAAAAATAAATTAGTCAACTCTAAAATATTCAAAAATATATTTTTTTAAACATTTGATATTTCCAAAAGTTCATAGAAGTTATTTCTTTATATCAAATTTTTCGGTCCCTATTTATCTAAGAGCCATTTTTTTTTTAAAGGATTATTGAAATAAATAAAAACAATTATTGCGTTTCACTGAAGTTTTATGTTATACCAAACTTTGTATCTGAGAGTGAAAAATCGATTAGTAACAAAATATCGATTAATCACGCGCGACTCGATAGTTTGAAGTGATTACCGTGGATATTATCAGTTATGAAGTCACCGGTTTGAATGGAAGTCTCCGATCGTGCGATAAAGTGCCTTTTATCCAGAAATGATAGGGAAGAAATAAATTCAAGATAAACAGAGATTTTTATTATTTTTTATCGATCTATATTAAATCAAAGTTTTTGGTTAATTTTATTTTTTCAAAAACTTTATATACTCTCCTATATCTTATCACTTAACAGTTATTACAACGAAAATAAATAAAATAAAATTATATCGTTTTTGATATATTTATACGCTTGTAATAGATTAAGTAATTTTTAGCACATAAAATTAACGGAAGTCATCATTTTAATTCTCAATTTCCATCCATTGCAGAAGCACGTTTTAAATTTATTTATTCCCATTCATTATCGTTATGTTTACATTTTACATTATTATATTTTAGGCTTCTTTATGAATATTCTTTAAAAATAAATTTCCGAAATAGTTCCTGAACAATAGTATTTATTTTTTATCTGTTCTTAACATCTCGGTTGTAGATATAATTTCATAAAACAAAAATTTGTCATTCATAGTATTTTTTTTTATTATTATCCGGACGTTTCGACGATGCATTTGTCCCCATCATCATAATCTAAAAGTGTATAAGAATAAAATTATCAGTTTTTCGCAATTTTTAAAAATTTTATAGTTTCAATATTGAACCTTTTTTAATTTTTATTTAATATATATATATATATCCTTTTTTATTCAATTTAAATAAATTCCCATTTAAATCCTTTTGTAACAGTCATACATACATACCAAATGTATTCCGGCACTAATCCAATACTGCATTGGTTAACTAAAATTTATCGTTAAAAAAAATTAAATTGGACATTTTTTTTAGATTAAATTCAGTTTGGAATTGTACAAATTTAAAAATTAAGTGAATTACCCGTTCAATATAGAAACTATAAAAATATAAAATAGTTTTAAAAAACCATTTATTTGTTGTAATTATTATTAATAAGTGTTATTTATATAATTTTAGACGCTGAAATATAACTCAAAGACAAAAATTTCCCGAAAAGTCTATGTAGAAATAAAAAAAATTTTTATTAATAACACGTTTGTTCAATTGGCTATACTAAAAGGTGTGAAGAAGAAATAAAAATTAATTAATTTTATGAACTAATAAAACTGATGATATTTATGATTTCATATTCTGGGCGGATTCCTACACTTCATACCTGAATACAATGTTCACCAAGGCCATGTAGATAGCTCGACTGACTTAAAATAGTCCCCATGTTTTCGTAACGCAGTCGCCATGAATCAAATTGATGGCTCCATTAAAAATGACATATGATAATAACAAAAAATAAATCATAAATAGTAATGAACAGTTATCATTGAAAAAAATAAATTTTTGCCTCACTACTCCCTAAAGCAGTAATACTAATTCAAAAAACTAAAATAAGATTTCGGTTATGATCCATTTTCATGAATAATTATTAAGAATTCGGATATATTCATTAAAAAGAAAATATATACCTATATTTTTTCCGGAATAAAGAAAACATCGCGTAGTGAATTGATACGCCAATAAATAAATCTATTAAATAAAATGCCATTGATTGAAAAACTACCATGGTTGCATAACGATAAAGGAAAAAAATCGCGTGATAATGAAAATTAATTTATTTTTAGACATTACATTTATAGCCCATTTAATGTACCTAGTTACCGTCAATTATGGGAATTCCAATCAAAGATCTTTCTAAGCTTCAACGTACAAACTAAAAATAGATTTTCCAAGAGTTTATATATTAAAAATGCTAACTATTTATTTTGTTTTTTACTATTCTTTAAGAAAATATTGAGGTGCCTCTAACCTGTGTTGTAAATGGAATATAAATATATGGAATATATTAAATTATTGAGATAGGCTGAAACGTAATAATAATATAATTATAACGTAAGTTGATAAAAAATTGTCAAGAAGTTTATTATTATATTATTTCCTTGCATGAACAGTGGCCCAATTTTTAATACATTATTGGCTGGTTATTAAATAGATACACTGTAATAAACCACACTGTAATACATAACTGATGTGAGTAATTTAGTAAAAAAAATATTTAGGATTATTTGACTTTATACAATTTTTTAAATATACAAAATTAATTTTATTTATTAATTACTTATATGTATAATTGATATTGATGCAGAATATACTCTCGTACATGAACTTCTTTTTTTATAAATATTCAATTTATATAAAATATTTTAAACAAATTTAATTAATTCCTCACAAATTATTGTTTGATTTGTTATCGAAACGTAAGCTCCAAATTGATTTTGAAATACCGCTGTTTTACGCTCAAATCATCGAACTATAATTTTTAAATAAATAATTACATAATAAATACTTAATCAATTCCATATCGTGTTGGAATTACAATATGCTCAAATTTTAATATTTATATGACGTGCTCCTTCAATAAATTCCCGTTTTAAAGAGAAAGCAGTAAAAATAATTAATCTGTTAGAAAAGCTTAGTTAGTGCAACAAAGCATGAAAAAAAAATCAGAATTTAATTCTGTTTTAAATAGGTAATTTAAAGTGAAAAGGTTTTTGAATAAAATTTAATTAAATTTTAATTGAATTTAATTAAACTGAATACAATTAGGAAATGTGTGTGGTATGATTAATAAATTAAATTATCACAACAATTATAACATTTTAATGATTATGAACACCTAAAAGTATGATAAGTAAGTCATTAAGAAGATATATTGCAAGTACATTACTATAGCCTAATGTCTGCTATACACGCAGATATAAATGCATCCTAATAGTACATGTAAATGTTGCTGTCCAATGCATACTGCATAACTATGCAATTCGGCTTCTTATGTGAATATGTTAATCAGTTCCACCTTTCTGTTGCTAAGTCGTTGTTAAGTAAGTCTGATGTTTATGTGCTTTTGGTAATTTATTCGGCAAACATTGGTACCAATAATCACGATACCATCTGGTATCGAGTACAGAATTTGTATGTTAAAGCCCTGCATTAACAGGGTTGATTGTATGTAAACGATAATAAAAATACTATTGAATTAATACATGATGAGGAATGTTAATTCGTAAATAAATTGATAATATATGTACTTTTTAATTACAATTATAATCCGTTTGTTTTAAGGGCAAAAAATAATAGAGATAGATCATTAATTTAATTTAAGAATTAACTTAAAAATTTAATTTAGATAAATCATGATAAATATTCTTAAGTAACGAAAAGTAAAAAATAAATAAATTTGGGATACTATTTCGAACTGAAATATACAAATTCTTAATGTGCATTTTATTCAACGCGGTTAATTTTTTTGTATTGAAATTATATGCATTTGTGACATTAACCATATAATGAGAACTGGAAAACAAAGTCTATTAAAGTAACTTGGTAAAAATATAAATAATAGTATTTAAAATTAGGGCATCGTCCTCAATCGTTTTATGTTAAATTAAGTGTTTTTGTTTTTTTATTAATATTATGAAGATATTAAAACTATTACGCTTATAATTTATGATGTGAAACATATGAATTATATGTGGTAAAACTAAGTTTGAAAGCTTATAAATACATTTGTTTTATTTCTAAAAATATTTTTACAAAAGAGTGATTTGGGATCAATATATCAAAATGAAAAGGAAGGTATATATCAAAACGACTGAAATTATCAAAATTAATTTCAAGTTCAAATGGTCAAAACTGAAACTTAGGTACTAAATTCATACTGAGAACATACTGCTCACAGATTTACGGTTCAGTAAAATAGTTCCGAGACATAATAACAGACTGCACGTTATCTCATTTTCCTGAATTAAAGAACTAAATCATAACCAGTAGTAGGTGCTGATTTAACAATACTTTAACATGCCATTCGATCACAATATTTTTTTTCTTTTTCATTTGGTTATTGCAACCATCATAATGACTAGTCTAAATAAAGAGATGAATTAAAAATCAAATTTAAATAAATAATAATGATACAATCATATGCCTATTTTTTAAAATTAAAATAAATAATGAAAAAGGGGATAAGGATTGTTTTAAATTTGAAGTTTTTACTAATATGCTTTTCAGATATTTTTGAAAAAAAAGAACTAAAATGAAATGTTAAATACTGTCAAATTTCTAAATTTCCACTAAAATAAATCCTCTATAATAAGAAGTGGAGTCCATTTTTTTTTATTCTTCGGAATTTTATGATATATCTATTTTAGTCAATATCATATTTGTAAAAGATCTTCCCTAGAGTAAGATATCTGACCAAGGATTTCCATGATGTCTTGGACATTGATATGATCTGGCAGGTGAGGTGTTGAAATAACACAGGATACAGGACACGCTTGGATAAGGATCTGACACAGAAAGGTCCTGCTGGGTGAGACGATGCCTTCGAGTTTTTGTCATAGGCCCCTTCCGAACTGTGGACCCTCGGGTATGAAGTCTTGGGGAACGCTGGTGAAGGATAGCTACCTATTAAAATAGTTCAGCGTCTACGGGAAAGTTTACAGTTTTTGTAAAAGAAATTTTTATCCACTCTTTCTTGTCTTAATCATAGATTAATCGTAATCTGTCGAATATCTACTGAGAGGAAGAATTAGAAATTTACTCAATATATGGCCAAATTGTGAGAATTTTTTCTTTGTAGAAATATTTGACAACTAATGGGGATCAAGATTATTTGACTCAATCTCTTGAGTACTAATGAATTAATATATAATTGATGAGGAAAATCATCCTGCAAATATATAATACATGTATATTTTTAATACCATTATAATCCATTTCATTAAAGGATAAAATATAACAGATATAAATAATAAAAATATTAGAATAAAGCATAGTACTAAACCAGTCTAAAATAATGGTCTTATTTAACGTGGTTAATTTTTGAATTGAAGTAATAGTTTATATAATATTAAGAATAAAATAAGAACTGAAAATTTTTAATTTCTATTGAATCAATCTGATAAGGAGTGATGTAAATGATGATTTTAAAATTAAGGTATCAACTCTAATAATTTTGTGTTAAATTTCACTGTTTCTTTCTTTATTAAGCTTTCGTGAAAATAATTTATCAATTTTTTTTCTCTCATTGAAGCATAAATAATCTTATTCATTACAGTAAGAATTATGAAAGTGAAATATATGAATGGTGTATTTATTATATATCATATTATTATGAATACAGAAGAGTAACTTAGGATCAAGAAGGGAACGTATTTATTTATAAAAAATGTTAAATCAAGTATACAAAAAAGTATATATATACAGAAAAATTATCTTAGCTAGACCATCTACTGAAAATGTCTTCTTTTCATTAAGATACCTCAAAGCAGATTTTTTTAAGACTAAATGTTTTACAAAAATTCTAATATTTTTAATATATATCTTAATTGTTAAAAAAAAAAATCACCACTTTATTTATTATCTATTTTTGCTCCCAAATTTTAAGCAAACCATAGAAATTTTTTTAAATTGTTCAACTCTACTTAATTACTCATAGAAAACATATAATGAATATTTATTAATTTTTAGTAAAAATGCGAAAATTAAATAAAGTCAAATATGTTCGAAAATGTATATTATACTCCCATATCAGACAGCAATTATTTTACTTAACGTTGTTTAGATCATAAGACGAAATCATATCTCTCATTATGTCTGTTCGAAAACGTTTGAACATTTTTATTATAATTTACTCGCTATTTAACCGTGATAAATCTGCATCAGACAGCAGCGAACGTGATAAAATGTGTTTTCTTTCATTTAAGCTGTTGATTAAAGAACTTATCCGACTGGTAATCGATTTCTATGCCTTTTTAAGAATTAATAAAATTTTCAATTGATGCCTTTCAATTAGTTTTTAATTTTCTTTTACGATTGAGCCTGCTTGTTCTTTTCCAAAATAGCCTTGTTTTCTCAGGACTTTGTTTTCGCAGTATTCAAATACAATTCAATCATTTAAATAATTATGATAAAACCAGCATACCAGAACGAAGATATAACTTGTTAAAAATATCTTTTAAAAAAGTTATGAAAATTGTATGATACTTACCTATATATTATTTATCTCATTTTTATTCGGTTGACTGCCACACATTAGAAAGATATTTTTATTTGAAAACGTAAAAAAAAAATTATTTTGTTCTTTTACGCCTCTACTCTAAAGGATCATTGGCGTTTTAATATAATTTATATTCTGCTATAGTAATTTGTCGTCTTTAAAAATGTAACCACAATTGAAATACGTTCTTTGCTATCCCGTTGGTTTTCTCTTGTGCAAGGGAAATAATTAATATATATATATTTAACAATAATGGAAATATTATTATATATTCTAAATGGATTATAAGCCGTTCTATTTTTTAACTGTTATGATAGAGCCTCTTTGCCTGACATGCAATGTTTGCATATGTGTACTTCACCATTGTGTCATGACTTCCGCTTTTTCGTTGCGATAAAGCTTAAATTGCATTCCATCAGTAACGGATTCAGGATTTAATTGTGTGTGTGTGTGTGTGAAGGGTATTTTTTATAACGTTAATTACATTGAAAGAAAAATAAAGCAACTATATGAAAGGATAATAAAGTGGCTCTTAAAGGACTGTTAAAAAAAATACAGGAACAGTAATGTATTATTTTTATTTTATTTTTTTGGCACGTGCTTACACTTTGCAAGCTGTATATGCTTAATCATTTAAAAAAAGAACTTATTGTGATTGTTTTTGTGTTTAGCTCAGACTACTCACAGGAATAAATATCACCATTACATTAAATATAAATGTTTAAAAGACTACTCATTGTAAATAAATGTATTCCATTAAGATATTTAACATTTCGAAGATATATATTTTAAATTATACCTTTAAACATGTGGTTTCTGTCAAAATATGATGAAATTTAAATCCCTCCTATTTATCTTGACAATGCTGAAATTCCGCAAAAAGATAAAATAAAATATCTAGGACTGACATCCGACAGACATGGGGCCAACAAATCAAAAAAAAAAGGAAAACGTTCAACTTCAGATTACGACTGTCATACTCACTTTTCTCCAGACGCTCAAAATTAAATCTAAAAAAAAAACACTTACACTTACCCACTTAAACCCATATGGACCTACACTTCACAAATTTATGGGATAGCCAAAACGATCCACATACGAAAACTACAAACTTTTCAGTCAAAAACCTTCAGGGCTATAACTAAAAACTCCATGGTACGTCACAAACATTACTTTTCATAAAGACCTTCAATTGCCAACAGTTAACGACCACATACGGATACACTACAAAAGATTTCACAATAACTTGGACATGCTAACCCACTTATACAAAGTATGGCTTCATTTAATACGCCTGAAAACACACTTACGAGTCTCGAAAGAAACTGAATGAGTGTTTCCTCGCTTAGAAATAGCTTAAAATCAAGACAGAAAGGGATGCCACTGGGCAATCCTTTGCCAAACTTTGCCTTTGCTGATCAAGCCACTTACCTGTCCTCTTAACGACAGTAGACCACTAATTGTCATTGCTTATGACAGGTGTGGATGAAGATATAAAGCTAAAAAAAATATCTATTTCTTATTTTAATCGATAATATTCTAGATAATCGATTCTTTCAAGTAACTAGCTCAAGTATATTAATTCCTTCTATGAATGTTTCTTTTATTGTTTTTACTATCATTTTGATCTTTAATTTTTTTTTATTACCATGTTTATGTTCAGCAATAACAATTAATCATCTTAAATAAATTATAAATATAATACAAAAAGCTTTTCTGGCAGTTGTTGCACTTCGACTTCCTCAACTGCATTCCCAGTGTCTATTTCCGTCACGGCAAGCGAGTACAAACATACCGGAAAACAGACACATGCATACACACACACACTCACACATTCGTACACAGCTGTGTTGTTTTATCAAGATGGTATTTAGTAGCTACTTGGGTGGTCTCATACCTTTGCCCCACAATTATCATCCTTATCTTACCGGGTAAGTTTTATTGTGTCCAATTAAACCGTACGGCCTGCGGTCAGTGTTACCATTAAATATATTAATATTCACTTAGCTGGATTATGTTTTGTATGGCCGTGCTCCTCGGTGAAATTTTATTCAGTAGCAATTTATGGTAAATTATGCAGGTATATTTATAAACGCGTGTTGCAAATATATTTATTATTTTTATAGCATTGTAAATCAACAAGAATATTTCTTTGGACTAGTAGAATTTTCGAAAAGCTGTAGTTGATTGGATCATCAAATAATATTGTTGTTTTTTTTTTATCAATTTAACTAATGGGACTTGAGTACATAAGGCATGTCCTAGCAGATTAGCAATCTTTCCTGCTTGGACTGGGATGTTCGAGATTCATTCGCCTCGAAAGTTTGAAATAAAAGTCAATCTCAAAGTTTTCGATTTGCTTAAAAAATTTCATTTTTTTTTTTTTTGTTCTTCAAATTTTCAACCGCACCTGTCATGGTAATGACAATTAACAGATTTGTTGTTACCGTAAAAAATGGCATGATAGGCATGATGAAGAATAGTATCTCTTCTCTGGTCTCTTTACATCCTGAAATCAGAAAAGAGAATCTCTCATCCAGCTCCTTTTCAGTCGCCTCCTGATGAGCATGTCAGCCGTGGTCATGTATATATTATATGTATTTGAAGATGAAAAATGTGTAATCGTTGGAATTAATGATATTTTAATAAATTTAACAATAAACTTTTAAAAAATCATAGTATCGCTTCAGTATGCAGGACATAGAGTGAACTGTTGTTTTCGCCCATTCCTTTGTGCGTAGTTATCCACTATCGGATAGTCGTTTGAAGTACGATGATATTCTGACGACTGTGTAACACAATACCGCACAATACCAATTATCTTCAGAAGTTTAAGATCAAGAATTCAAATAGGTATTTTTCAAATACCTTTGCCGTGGTCAAGTCAGTTCTATCACGTAAATTAGAATAATTCTCTTTTTTTTTCGAAAAAAAAATTGGTTTAGGTCTTATTCAATATTATAATACAAAAATCTGTTTAATCATTAACATATTGTATTTATATTGATCACTAACAAATTCCATAATTACGTTAACAGCTTAGTATTTATTTTCAGATACCTTACGTATTTGTGCTACGTAAATATCTGAATCGTTTTGTTAATATCTTTTCATCAACCATTTTTCTTCTGTTCTAAAATATTCAGACCATCAGCTAGTTACATTTAGAATCAAAGTCAATACCAAAGTCAACACTATTTATTTATTTAAAAAAAAAAATGATAAACAAACATTTAAAGCCATCGTTCTTATTCATTTTAAAGCTACAAAAACATAGAGATGACGAAGTAAGAATTACAAGAAAGGAAGATTTGTTAAGGCTAGAGCCCTGATCCATCAGCCGCGGTAAGTGCTAACGGAGGAATGAAGTTGCCGCCGCCGCCGATAGATGGCAGAGGTGCCGCCTCTTGACGGAGCTTGCCGAACTATCCAGATCTCAGTTCGGCATTTCTTATCAATTTATTCATATCTATGGTATATTTGCTTGTTATATTTATTTAATTAATAAAAAAATTTACTTTGCTGATTAATAACTGACGTTGTAAGCAAAGCTTCGTTTTCTATTGTAATTGATTATCAGTGGTTATTCAGCCTTATATTTTAACGAAACGTTTGCCAGCCAGAGATGGGCAGGCAAATGCTACTTTGAGTTCCGAGTACCAAGTATTTTACTCTAATTGAATCACTATTGAGAATTCGACCACTACTTCAGCTAATCGTTTAACATTAACTGGAGTAGTAATTGAATTTGTTGATACTCAAAAAAGGTCGGTATTTGAGTAAAATACTTGGTACTCTGTACGTAAAATACTGTATTTGCCTATCTCTGATGCCAGGTATTGTGGTAGCAATTTATAGGTTTGTGGTGATAGCCTAGTGGTATCGGAAAACTCCTAGTCCTCTTGCCATAAGCTAGTTCTCAATTGTATTCTAAGGGAACGTTTACTCATTTAACTAACTATGGAAATCACAAACGTGTAAATAAGGTATTTCTCTAGGCTAATGTTTGCGCCCTTCTCTGATCGATCCGTATGCTGTCGGTTTTTCAAGAGAAATCGAAGTTTCGGTTAGCGCTATTTTCGCGTTTACATTACATTTTACATTTTTTTTATACTGTTTGTGCTGCTTGGGAAAAATGGTTCCTTTTAAGATTCAAACAAATTTTCTTCTTCCAACATATCACGAATTTTATAACTTCTTTCATTTTCTCATGCTATGTTCTATTTCTTTAGTGTTTTTTATTAATGACTAATTGTGTTTCTGTTATTTATAAATCCGGTCCCATTTAGCTTTTTTTATCAAGTGGAAGTTTATCTTTATAACCTTCATCAGACCAAATTGTAGTAGATTTTTTTTTTTTTTGTTGTATTATTGATAAATATATGGTAGCTCTCTTCGTGATGTTTTATCTGGATAGGAGGTAATTACTATGCAGGTCCAAACTGAATCAATATTTCATGTCAATATTAGAGTCCATATAATAGCAGATAATTTTTTAGTATATCAGATTCTTTCAGTTCACCACTATCTTTAAAATAGGTGATAGAATGAATCTCGAAGTTGAACTTTTGGGCTAATTCATAAGAGCTTTGTATAATCACTAGTCAAGAAATTGTTTTTCCTAACTAATGAACCCAGTTTAGACACTTTTTTTTTAATTTTGTCAAGTTTCTGTAAGCTTATAAAAGAATAAATACGTTAGTTGCCTACCGCTTGTAAATAGCTTATTACCTCAGAATTATTTTAAAATTAATAAATAAATTTACGCTGCTTCGTTTATCAACTTACATACATTATAAATTCCTTGTTCTAGTTATATCAATGTAAGACTGCTTCAATAATATATATTTAACGTTATCCTCGTGAGCTAATAGGATGTGGATAAATCTTTTCATGAGTTTATTATTTATATACTTAGGGTCATGTAATATTATATCATTATATTCGGTTGGTATTAACTTTATTTTATATTTGTGCCAAATGTGAAAAGTATATTAAGTGTAATTTTGTTAATTTTGATGGGTATCACCAGAAAGATTATTGTTCTCTATTTTTTTGTGCCTAATGATTAAGTTATGCGGTAATTACATAAACGAACATTCCTTTGTGAATCATAGGTTGAAACTCGAAAATTGAACTTGCACCAGAAAAAATTGTAAACTTTCAATTGCGTTTTTCCATAATTATGATTTTTGCACTTGACACATTACGCACAGGTGCCATAGATGTAGATTATATATATGGAGTCTACCTTTTATTCTTTATGCTGTGGAAATTAATGTTAACCAATGGATCGAATACCTAAAGTAATTAAAAAATGATTAATATTTAATTTTTTTTTACAAACGATAACGAAGACCCCCTCATTCTCTTTTGTTGAATATTTTATTACAATAAAATCTGTAATTAAAATGAAACAAATCTACTTTTACGATCTTCGCCTGTT
Source organism: Nezara viridula (assembly GCA_928085145.1). Lineage (NCBI taxonomy): Eukaryota > Metazoa > Arthropoda > Insecta > Hemiptera > Pentatomidae > Nezara > Nezara viridula. Next base: position 71,477,491 of record OV725082.1, read on the forward strand.
TATGTTTCTCCTTTTGAAAATCTTGAGTAAGGTGTTGAAATCATAATTTATCCGAAGGCATCTTAGGACCCAACTAAGTGTGAATATTTCAGATCCGACAGACCTGAAGATCGTCAGATGCGTTTCTAATATAGCAATATACATGCAAATCCAGGACTGGTGTTGCGTTATACGTCTTCAGCGTCTGGGTACCGCTGCGGAACACCTTCCCGGAGGGCTTAGCATCCAAGTTAAGTGATTAAGCATCCAGTTGGAATTTTAGAAAATCGCTTTATAAAATTCTCGCGTCAATAAGTGTCAAAGATTTATGCTTATAGAAATTTAATTCCTTCATTTAGAAAATGCTATAGAAAAAACAAAAACAATAAATGTCGTTGCAGATCATCATAAATCTTATAAGCTATTAAAACGAGATAAATTTCACCAGGAATTTATAATAAATTAATTTTTAAAGAAATATAATTAAGTAATTATGCAACGGTATTTTTTTTTTCTCCAAAAACGATAACTAAAATAAATAGGTGTACGGTGTAATAACATTATTTTCCTCTAGATATTATATTCGTCCTTATTTATTAATTTAGAATTATATAACAACCGAAGTATTTAATAACACAGACTAAACCGAAAAAAAAAAACAGACTAAAGAATTTAGACAGCTTAGCAATGCGAAATTACAAAATGATATGTTTCCCAACCGAGATTGTTAAATATTCATTCTGCATGTATCCACAAATGAAAATCAACTGACTTAAATGGAAGGATTTTTAGCTTATAGTCATGTAAGCAATTTTCGTATTCACAGCTTTAAAATTCAAAAAGTCCTGGTAATTATAATTAAAAATCATAGCTATATTATAAATCATAATAAACTATATTTGACGTAATCAGAAGAAATTGTTATTGCAAAAATAGCTCAAAACGGTTATGAGGTTTCAAATTTATTCGAAGTATTTTTCGATGGAGTAGATTTTCAACTTTGATTTTGGTTCGTAAAATGTTGATAGTTTGTACATAAATCTGACCTTCTTCTCTTTTCCGACGATTAATCAAGATGTTTAAAAGCGAATTACTGGATTATTTTTTTTAAATAATAGGCAACATTTTTTGTTTATTAGTAGAGAGGATAAAGAAAGTTTAAAAAATATTGAAAAAAAATTATATTACCTATATAAATAAAATAAAGGTTTTGTCTGTACATTGAATAGAATAAACCCGTTTCATACATTACAGACACCAAATCCACTTTTAAAAAAAGTTTTTGTCTGTCTGTATGTCCGCATTGTCCATCGAAATTTTGTCGATTCCGTACGACAATTAAAGATAGAGTTCATTACAAAACTAACTGGACAGTAATCAGTTAGATTACGGGAATTTATTTTTCTTTGCGTATTATATAAATATATATTCATAATTTACATATAAATAAGATACCTACCATAAGGATATGCCGGGGCGATAGTAACGGATGTTAATGTTATGCAAACCAGGCATTCACAAACTGCCGAAGTCCATGGTACGATGACTCCAGACTTGACATAAGCCCCATTGACTAGCAAATACGACATAGTTCCCACAAGTCCCAGGGACTTAAAAGGGTGACTTTTCACTCTGGCAGGATCTTCAGTAAATTTCACTAGTTTCAAAACTCATTTTATCGAATGTTACTTCATACATTTCTTAATTCATAGGCTCAGGTTTCCTTTAAAAAGTCTCTATAATATAAAATATCGATAAGTGATATTTATACGAAGGATGGATGACTCATGGGTATTAAAGCTCTTCTTGCCTCACCGCTGTCTACTCCATGATTGCAATTTATGGATTCTATCGCCATATTGTTAGGCTGGCAAAGGCTAAAGAGTTTCTTCGTTAATCATAGTTAATTTCTCTCCTCTCGTATTGACAGTTCGCGCACGTCGTTCAAGACCTCTATGCTTAGCATATACCGCAACACCAATAACATTCCAGAGACGTGATGAAATGTAACTAAAATAACTAAATAAACGTATTTTCTGAATGGTGAACAGTTTATAAATAGAATATCCTAAGGATGGTGTGTTAAACATTAATGATTAGCGTAGCTTTAGAGAAAATAATCTAGGAAAAAAGAATAAAAAAAAAACAATAAGACAAATATGTACATAAATATAACATATAAAAAAAATATCATTTTCAAGTAATCAGGCCTCTATCTCCTTCTCAATTTGTCCCTGAATGTAGAACTGTAAATCCAGTAATTACAGACTGAAGTAGTAGTTAGCTAGTAGTTAAACCATAAACTTTTTTTTTTTTATAATTTTTTCTAAACTTAAAATACACACTAACTCTAAGGGAGTAGTATAAGAAAATCCGATAAGGAAGATCTTATTTTATTAAAAATATTTAACAACGATGTTTCATGTATAAAAAAAAAAGAGAAAAGAGTTTAAAAAATAATGAAATAAGGAATTAAAAAAAAATACCTCAACTACCTAACGTTGATGAGACTGAACTGATGTTTTTTTTTAATTCCACTAATTAACAAACTCCTCTCCATAAATACACTTTTAAAAACTGATATTCTTGTGTGTGTTGAAGATGAATTCTTTTATACAGAGAAAATCGTTTAAAAATAAAATTTACCGTTTAAAAACGCTGAGAGTAATTGATCACATATTATTATGGTGAAATATTTATTTTATAATATGAATATTTTATAATATACTAGGGCTAAAATGAAAAATATATAAAAGTTACTATTAAGGTAAGCGCACCAGTAATGACCATAGCTAAAGAATGTTTTGTACTTTTTGGCTTATATCGCTGTAATTATTATAGTTATAAAGTTCTCCGCTGGACATTTAGAATCTGTAGGTTTTCCTTTTTCTAGTCAACACTTTAAAATTGAAAACAAACTTCAGTTCTGTAGATATGATCTCCATTTAAACAAAAAAAAAAAAAAACACCTTTTTGCACTAGTGATAGATACCCCAAAATGCAATTGTTCTAGTAATGGACAGGGGGTAAGTACCAGTAATAGACACACCTTAGAAAAATCCTAAAATCTTTATTTAACCATAAAGATAACGATAAAGATAAGATAACATAAATGTTCAACTTACTCTTAGCAAAACGGTTAGTAGGAAAGTATGAAAAACACAGATCTCAAAACCACTATAGAAACAACAATGATAGGCATTTTAAAATTTTTTTTGCGAACTTTGTTCATACAGTTGTTAATAGAGGGCATTGTTTTTCAATCTAGAAAAAAATGGGACCTTTAAATCAACAAGGAAGGTTATTATTTACATTTATAAATGATGCGTTCACCCTAATTGGTTCAAAATATAAAAAATTATAATAAGAGTTCAGATTAAATTGGTTTATGATATCAGATGCGAGATTTACTATTTGTCATTTTTCGCCTTCTAATATCTTGAACCAATCTAATATAATCAAATGTTAATTATTTTTGATCTTGTACCAATCGATAGTAACTTTTGCATCTTGGTCTTTTTAGACCTGCTGAAAACCTACAACGTAGTCCGAAACGTAGGTTAAGAAATAAATATTACTACACGATATTGTGTGATTGCTGGCCGCACCTCCCCCGAACAACCACTTCTTCCGAGATATTTAGTCCGTTCTTAACCATCATCTGGTTTCATAATAAGAAATATTTTTTCCTCATCTCTTCCCTAATGAAGAGGAAGGCGGTAAACAGACCTAAACTATTCGAAGAACTTGCTTCGCCTGAGCTGCCATCCCCGATAAGTCGGTGATTCCCATTCAAGCCCGAACGCTCATCACCTCCTAGCCTATCCTCTATCTGCCTGGACCATCTTGTTCACATCGAGCTCTCCCATCCATGGTCCCGATGTATGTCTGTGACCGCATGAATACCAATTGTCTTATCCTTCCTGGCTGTCAGCTTTATATCTACTGAGTCCAGTCTTCTTGCGGGGACCTGTTGCGTGTCACAGCTTGTTTACCGAAAATTTCACAAACTTGGACTTAACATAATAGCCCCATTCCGATTCCCGGGGCCCTCTTATTTATGAAATATGAATTTTGTAAGAGACAAGGAGAAGTATACGTTTTGTAGATAAACAGCTTCGTCGCATCCTTGACCTCGATTCCGTGACCGAGCTTGTGACAAGAAAAATAAGAATTCGAAGAAAGTATTAAAAAAAAAAAAAAAAAAAAAAAAAAAAAAAAAAAAAAAAAAAAAAAAATTATATTATTAATTTTTTTTAAATTGTTAAGAAATCCATTTTAAGGGACCTCATATAATTTACACCTTTGTGAGTAGGTAATTATTAAAAATAAATAAATTAAATATGTCTCATTGCCAAAATGAAACAAATCAATCACAACATTGTTTCCTCTGAAACGCTGAAACCGATTTTCATTACAAAAAATAAATAAATAAATATTAAAAAAATATAATTGGTCAGCATTTGAACTTTAATCAGAAACTTTTCTCTCTCATTTAGTGCAATGATGAATTATATCATTAAAAATTTATATATAACATACCCCTCACATTGTATATTTTTTGCTTGTAAAAAAATTGTTATTTTCAATTTTAACAAGAACATACAATAATTGCAATTGTATTGAACACTCATTATATATATATATATATATATATATATATATATATATTTTTTTTTTTTTTGTATAATGTCTTGTAAATGTTGACATTATTTTTGAAAAAATGAACAACGGCGTCGGTTGAAGCTTCTAATATTTTAAGTGTCAAATCTTTGTAACTAATAATATTCTTGTACATAATCTTATATTAAAAGATTAATAGAATTTAGTTATCACATGAATTTATTTACCTTTGAGTTAAATATTCGGCTGGTCTTGTAATTTTCCTACTTAGATAATTTTATTTATTGCCAAAAATTAAAAAATATAAAAATACATATTTCAATGATATCCCCTTGAAAATGCAGCTCTGTAACGCTGCAGATAACACCATCCAAGGTTGTGGGATCATTGCACTGCTAGAAACAAACATTTTTTCTTCTTCAATATAATTATACTATACGCGCGCACGCGAGTCAGTGCAGGAAAAACTTTAACTAGTTTACTTAAAATTATTAAATCCATTTTAAAGAAAATTTAAAAAATAATTAAAAAAGTGACACACCCGGTAAGTCGATTATGATGAAATATATACTGAAACATTCAATGTTTCTGCATTAAATAATTAATTTCAGTTTCGTATGACTTAATGTTTTTGGGCTAGACTGTTGAAGAACATACGGACCATTTTACGAAACTTAATTTGGGATCAAGTAATATTAAAAATGATAAATACCATGAAAAATAAGATTGAGAATTTTGCAATGGAATGTTTTTCCTTACTATATATCGTGGGTAAAACATACTAATTGTAAGTAAAAATATATTGTTTTGAGAAAACGCCGAATAAATATTTTTGTTTATTTTAACTTATTTGGTATAAGCAGTATTAAATTAAATTCAGTTATAGTAATATAACTGTTTTGGTTACTACGAACCATTCTTGGCTCTCTTATGCTTATATAGTAAAGTTTGGTGATTAAAGTGGATAAAAGTCATAAAGCTGTTATGTAACATTTATTTTTAATTTTGTGTCTGTAAATTTTTCTTAATGCTTGTAGAAAAAGACGAGTCTTAGTGTTGGTCTTGGTCTTGTGCAAAAGTCTCGCAACGGTCTTACAGTTACCTATTAGAATACTTCTATACAGATATTACTACAATTTTTCAGATATTAGTCACAAAGACGATTTTTTTTTTTTTTTACCAGGTTTGGTCTTGCAACAGTCAGGAAAAGTGCAAGATCGATTTTAGACAACACTAAGAATGATACTTTGGCTCGGACGATCATGTGATACTACGCAATTACGCTATCATTAAGCTCGTTTAGATGAGCGTTCCAGGGCTGATGATGTCAGTGTACGCGAGCGGAAAGCGAAATTGTTTCTCCAGCTCATCTGGAGAAAATAGTGCAAGTCGTATGCAGGAAGCGGCACGTCGTACGAGACTTCCTGTCGCGACCAGACGAGGAAATCAGGCTGAAATTAAGAGAGCAGTTGAGGAGAACAAAGTTGGGGCACTGTTAGAGCTGTCGAGAGCTTTTATTTCTCCCGTGACCTCTAGATACAGCGTCTTATCACTCAACCTTGTCTTTCTAGTTCAGTCGATACTGTTGTACCTTTCGGTTCGGATTCTCTCTGAAAAATAATTTTACCCCTTACATTGTTCGCCTGAAGCTGATTCTCGTTACAAAATCTATTTAAAAAAAAAAATTAATTTGTTCCTATCTCACACACACACAAACAAGTTTAATCTCGATTTTTAAAAAGATGTAAAGAGTGATTTTTATCAGTGGTGCTTTGCTTTCACCATAATTACTGTCAAATATGAAATTACTTCGCTACATCGTGCAATCATAGACAATATTAGAAAATATTTTAATAAAATCATGCCAGTCAATGATTCGAATATTTACTTGGTCTATTGCTTTGAATAATTAGCTCAATTTCATATAAAATCACTCTTTAAAAAAAATGCTGTGTAATGAAGTATCAAAATTTTGTTTAGTGTATTTTATTAATTGTAGTTCCACGCCATGAATTTGTATTTCACCTTAAAAGTTCATTTGGATTATCTGTATTTGTTTGTATTGTCGATATATCGAACCAAACTTCAATTAGATAATTCTTTTTTATTTATTTATTAAACATTTTGGATATATTTAATCTTTTTTTTAAAATAAAAATGAGTACAATCGGTGATGGTTTATGCATTATTTATCCATAAAAAGAATTTAAAGATTTAAACACTGATTAAATGTTCAATATTTCTAAATAATTAATAAATTGAATTAAAATGCATGCAGTATTTGCTTCTTAGAGGCTCCAAATTGCATATTATTTTAATAGCCTTCCACTGAATGATTAACAGACAGAATGATTGACTCCAATTTTAGCGTTTTTGATTATTAGCTTAAGTGATATTTCTATTGAAAACTTTGATGACTTTACTCAAAAATGTTGCAATTGAGTTAATCATTCTGTCAATTGAAAGGCTCATATATGACTGTTAAGGATGTTTGCTGGGTCAGTGGAAGACTTATTTTTGATTAAATCCAAGACTAAGTTAACTTTGAACATTACAAATGGTACTGCATTTTACTTAAAAAAAAAAAAATGTTTGTACTCAGACTCTACATTTACAATTAGCCTATAATTGTCTGTCAGTACTATACTAAACTAACATGATTCTTTTTTCGTTTTGCAGCCTCATTGAGCGGCGTCGGAATGACCGGTATGGGCGTGAGCAGCAACCCCCTGGAGTGGACAGGCCAAGGGACGGTGCGGAAGAAGCGCAAGCCCTACTCAAAGTTCCAGACGCTGGAGCTTGAGAAGGAGTTCCTCTTCAACGCCTACGTCTCGAAGCAGAAGAGGTGGGAGCTGGCGCGAAATCTCAACCTCACCGAGAGGCAGGTGAAGATATGGTTCCAGAACCGGAGGATGAAGAACAAGAAGAACTCGCAGCGGCAGGCGGCCCAGGCGGCAAACAACAACAACAACAACGCCAACCACCACTCGCACCACCAGCTGGTCAACCACCACCCGGCCAACGGGCCCATCAAGCATCATCAGTGACCCTCGCCTTTCTCTGGGGTCGTCTTCGGTCATCACCATCATCACCACGGCGTCACCACGTAAACTCATCAGGCACAGCAAGGATGTACAATAATCGGCAACTGAATCCACAGCCATAGCCTCATTGAAATTTTTTCTCCAGTAAAATTTTAAAAGTTCGTTTTTATGGACGAAATAAAAAATAAAATAAAAAAAAGATCGATGATGGAATTCTCATCTCAGGCAACAAAATGCAAAAATAAATATGGCTGTGGGATCGGTATGGATTCCACATTTATTTACGTTTCTAGTCAGATCTCGTTCTACTGCAGGAACCACACTTCAATACAACACTTTTTTTAAACTCCTATCTTTCTGTTACCGCCATTGCATTGTTACGTTATGTTTTTACGATTTCATTATTCTTTGTTTTGTTGATTTTTTTTTTTCTTTTGATTCTTATCAGTTGGTTGTTATAAGACGCGGGCGGTAACACTGAGGCCCCAATCCGCCCGACAGGAATGGTGTTACCGAAACGCCACAATACATCGCCGACCCCAGAGATGGCAGTGGGACTATTGATGCACAACTGACCCCAAGTATGTGAGAGTAAATGAACTCTATGTTATCTGTATTATAATAGAAGAATGTGTAGTGTCTTATCTGTTTGCATATGCCAATTGGATTTGAACGTTAATGTGTATAATGTGGTATTAAAAGAATAGACGTTGTCCAATGGAAATGCTTTAATAAAATAAAAAATATATTATTGTATGTATAAGGAGTTAGCGTGTTTCTTGACTGTTATTATGTAAAACTGCTTATCTTTTAATCTGAAAAAATAAAAGATTTATGGATAAAATTTTAGACGTCTAGAATTTAGATTAGTTGCATTGTTATGTTCCTTAAGTTTAATGAGAAAATTTTTAATTTTTTATTTATTTCTTGTTACGTTTATAAAAAAAAAATGTATTGTTCTGGGTTTGAATGGAAATATTTTTTTTGGATTTATCAAAAAACAATGATAATTCCAAGGCCCTAATACTATTTGGATTACATTAACTTAAATATGTTCTTGTAGAGTTTACTGAATTACCGGAATTATTCCTAAAAAATGACAATTTTAATAAGTATTTATAATGAATTTGTACAAATATATGTGTCTATATAAATGCATAAATGCTTGTAATATAGCTTTATATGTCCATTTTCTGAAACTTTGAAGTTTCTATTAATAGTTAATATTACGTACTTCATTAACAGCTTCTGTAATAATTTTACAAAAATTATATATGGTAATATAATGAATAATAATAAGAAAACAAATCCGTTTCTTATGTCATACGAACTCTATTTATTTGTATTTTTTATTGTATAATTTTGTTATGTTTAGATGTTGCTCAATACGGAAGGAGATGTGTATCAAAATGACTTGATTTACGATCTATTAAAGGTGTAATTGAAAATGAATTGTTTTTTGTTTTTTTAAATGATTTAATAGTGCAATATGTGGACGATTTTAGTGTTAAGAGTTTTTGTTTTCGTTTTCTTTCTTTTCTTCTTGTTTATGAGAATATCAAAATTAAAGCATTATCTTTGATTTAAGCGGAAGTAACAAAAACAAAAACATAATTTGTTGAAAATATTTTTTGACAGTGTTATTGTTAAATTTTGAAACTTTGACTGAAGTTCAGCTGATGTTTACTTCAAATACTTTAATTTAATTTTTTTTTTTGCTTTTTATTTTATTTTTCTGAATATATAATATTATTAAAATAGGGTTACCATGAACTGAATAGATAATATATATAAATATATTTTATGCCCTATTAGATGTACTGTGTTCAAAGTGTGTGTATATTTCATTCTAGAACAGAATTTTATGTCCTTCAAACGAAGCCATTTCTCAAACTAAGGATTGAGTGAGGGCAGTACAGGAATTATTACGTGATCATGCGAAAAAATAAAAAAAAAAATATTTATTATATATTTAAATATAAAACTGTGTAATATAAAAACTAAGTAACAATTGAGCATGGTCACTTTTTAATTCCAAAAAATAAAATATAATTAAAAAATAAGTACCTTTTTAGAATTCAGATCTTTTAACATTTAGTTAATTTCGAACAAAACGAATTTTCAATGTGAGTAAAACCACGACGAAATTTTTGTCTACGCATCTAAGCTATTGTTTATTGTTATAAAAGGTGTGTGCCGGATATCTTGTACTGACGTATCTTTATCAGAAATACAATGAAAATATTACTTTTAGGGCAGTAGTGAAAAGGTTGTATTGTATAATTTTTTTTTTTTTTTTTTGGCCATGTCATTTGGTTATTGTAAATAGTAAAGGTTCATCTTACTCTAATAGAGTTAAAAATATTGAATAAATGATAATTAAATACAATTGCCATAATTTACTCAATATTTTTATTGTTCCTCTTCACATCAAAATAAAAAATAAAAAAATAATGTAAATTACATCATGACAATTTTACTTACAGTCAATTTATAATTAAATATATGGGAGTGTTTTCATTTATTATTCCCTCTCTGTCTCAGCAGTCTTAGTGAAAGGTGAGTTCTTAGACCACACACATACAAAGGTGAGTAACAGGAGTTATAATTTTTAGAAATAAAAATCAATTTGGTCTAGTTATCCTTTTTAGACCAATCAGGTGTTGGAATTTTCAACGAATTATGTTAAGTCTTTGCATTAATCTTAGTAATATTCATTTCCAACAAAATAAATGAAAGGGTTGTGCAGGGAGGTGATTTAACATAGATCACGCTCAAACGCCAGATTTTTCCTCTTGATTAATTATTTAATCAAGATTTCTTATTCCATAGGGACTTAGTATGCCCCAGCAGTAGTGTTGCCCAAAATCGGTCTTAGTCTTGCACTTTGCAAGACCAAGACCAAGGTCGCCTAACGATTGCATAACCAAGACCAGGACTGGTAAAAAAAATCGATTTTTTAAATAAAAATTAAGGCAAAATAGTTACTAATACTTGACAATCATAGTTGCTAAATGTTAATAATTAGTATAACCAATATTCTTTTGAATTTAACTCCTCAGGAATCTTGAGGAAAACGATTATTACTAAATAACGTCACAACAACTAATATCATAAATATTTTATATAGATGTGAATAAGTTTTAGATGAATTTTATTTGTATTTTTGTATTCACCTTTAATTTTTGTTTTCTACAGATTTCGTAACCATTATCTGTTTATATACATATATATTCCTTTATTTGTGTAATCTAGTATTCCCCAAGGCCGCCTAACTGTTGCAAGACCAAGACCAAGGCAAAATAGTTACTAATAATTGACAATCTTAGTTACTATATGTTAATAATTAGTATAACCAATATACTTTTGCATTTAACTCTTCTAATCTTTCATTCGGGCTTAGTTAGGGTTCTCCTATCTAAAAATGTACAGTAATATCTCTATATTAATAAGCTAATAAGTAACTGAAAGAATGTTGCGAGACTCTTGCGCAAGACCAAGACTGAGTTTGCAAGACCAAATTTCGTCTCGGTCTCGCATTTGGGCAACACAACCCAGTAGAATCTTCCTAACATAAGGTCGATCTACGGTTGATGAAAAATTACCTGTCATCAGCCGGATTCCAATCCACGATCTTGAGATTTGGAAGTCAGTGTCCTACCCACTGAGCTACCCTACTCCCGAAATTCATTTCTTTCCCAATTATTATGTAGTGATGGTAAAATATATTACATTGAAGTAACAAAATTTACATATATATATATTTTTTTCTATTTAATTCACCCGTTTTAATTAATAAAAATTTTAATTAATAAATTTAAAGAAGTATTTGATGTTATGGAGAAGTGTAAAAATATAATATTATATTACAGAACATAATAAATTAAATTCATGAGGAAGTGTTAAATTGTTGATAAAGAACATAGAGAATTCAGTAATGCTAAAATAACGATTGGTGTAACCACAATTCTATTAAATCCATAACAAAAGTGTTTTCTGTACGAGCTTAAGAAGTTTGGAAGTTTTTAGTTCTTGCACAAGATAAAATTATATTATATAATTTAAAATGAAGATAAAATTAGAAATTTGTGTCCAGTTTTTGTAAATTTGAAAATTGAAGACATACATGAACATATGTCAATCGATATATTATTAATCATATAGTAATATCAACCACAGATATACAACAAGAGGTGTCAGAGAAAAAAAATTATTTTATATTAATATATTATAAACAAAAGTATTTTACTCTGAAATTTTTGTGACAGATTTTCGGTTGATAACCTTGAATATGAAAAAGTTTGACACCCTTAAAGGCCATGGAGTTCGAAAGCATTCGGTAATATATAATATGTTGGAATAATTAGTAAATGAAAAGCTATGTTCATTTTTTTCATACCCTCTTCTAGCTTTGATATCTGCAATATAGTTATTTCCAGCTCTCTTCTTTATTCTGTACACTATGAAAATATCAATAAGAGCTTTCCTAAAGCTGTTTTAACTAAGATATAATTGACTTATTCTAATTTACCACCAAAGCAAAAATGTTTGTGGAGATGACAACATATTAAAGTAGGGATGGATCCAGTAGTTAGGGAGAGAAACTATCATGCATTTTTTTTTAAAACATTTTTTAACAGATTACGAAATATTTATTACCATTGTTGTATGTTGTTAGTTACTTTTGAGCTTGGTATTTTACTAATACAGAATTAATGTTAATAAATTCAAATGTAGAATGACATATTGAAATTCCTCTTATGGCCTTTGATCAAGAGTATGAAAAATTGGATAAGTTAAATGCAAAAGTATATTGGTTATACCAATTATTTACATATGATAACTGAAATTTTCAAGTATCAGGCACGCAGGAAAAAAATTAAGTATTTTTTTGTATTATATCTATTAAGTAATTTCATTGTTATGTTATTATTAACTACCATAATAACATATATATAAGACATATTACCTTGTCCTAATGTTGCCCAAATGCTAGACCAAGACGAGTCTTGCTCTTACACACTCTGTTTTGGTCTTGATCTTAGTCTTGCCCAAGAGTCTGGTGAAGGACTTGCAGTTACCTGTTAGCTTATTGCTATTTATTAAACATGTTACTTTAGATCTTAGAAAAACGCTACACAATAGGTACATATAGAGATTTTACTGACATAAATATAATAATGTCTAACCAAATTAACTTGACAATACATTAACCACAATGTCAAGAAAGATCGTGATAGGCCTCTATCTTGGGATGGAAGAGTTGTAAAGTAAAAACAATCTATACAACGTCACCAATTATTTAAATAAAAGATCCGGTGTGTCCACTCACACGACTTTCCTACCTATTTTAAACATTTTTTTTTTTCAATTTTAAATATGTATATTAAAAATAGCTCAATTGAATTAGACTAATTTTCCTGATAACTGATCAGAGAAATCATTAGAGTACGATTTCTTTGATGAATGGAAGCAAGTGAACAATTATTAAAAGCAGTGTATAAAATTCAATACAATGTAACGTTGCTAAAACTGTTCCAATTTAGACGATTTCTTTATATGTTTGTCGAAAATTTAATAACCTTTGATAAAATGCTACCACTACTGTTCGTCCTCGAGTTTAATAATTCGAGTTCGTCCTTCTAAAATATTCCAGAAAAGTATTTTATTCTAATACTGTTTTATTGTTGATTACCTGGAATGTAAAAACCGATACTGTAGAGATAGTACCTGCATTTATTAGAATGGGGAAAACTAATTAGGTAAACCCTGAATGAAAAATTGGAAGAGTTAAATGCAAAAGTATATTAGTTCTTCCAATTCTTTACATATTGTAACCAAAATTGTATGGTATTAGTAACTATTCTGTCTTAATTCATATTCACAAAAACGCTGTTTTTTTTTTTACATGTCTTGGTCTTGGTCTTGCTACAAATTAATGGTTTTGGTCTACTACCAGCAACATTACTTTCGAGGGAGGGAGATTTACTTTTTATCTCCTCCAGTGGATCCGACACTGTATTGAAAAGATTATTATGAAGTAAAAACATTTTATAGTACTTATTTTAAAAAAATCCTTGACGTTGACATATTCTAAATCAGGAAAATTAATGAAAATCTGGTAACTCATACTCCCATTTCTAAAATGGGATAGCTTGAGTTGGATTCCAAAGCACAAAAAGAACTCGAATTGGATCCCGACGTACCTTTTGGAGAACTTGAGTTGGGCCCCGAATCATTTTCAGGTATTCGACAAGGATCAGGGTTATCAGCGTTATACGGAAGACTGGCTGAGCCAAATTCACTAAGTCCATTTGATGAATTATTTATAATAATCAATAAATTATAGTAGAGGGCAGCAATTTTAAACAAGTTAAGATCTAAAACGATAACATTTTAATAAATGAGTTCAAAAGGTGGGATGCTTTACAAAGTATGAGGAGTAAATTATGTTTTTAAATCTCTTGTTACCTAACCTAAAAGTATTGATCTCATTTTGTTAATAAATGTGCTATAAACATACTATATCCATTAGATTTATTTTAAACCATACTTTTTTTGGGGGGATGACTAATACTATTAAGTAATTTATTTTCGGGCTTAATTTTTACAAACGCAGCAATTAAAAAAAAATGTACCGATAATTTACAAGACTTTACAACAATTATTTTAAAAGGTATAATGAAAAATAAATTTTCGAAAATCTTATTCGGGCATCCCGTTATAAGAAAGTACGTATAGGTTTGATATTTGAATGAACTAAAAAATGTTTCATAAGTGCTTCTCCAAGCACTAAACGCATTTCACTATTCGATTAAGTACGACAAACACCGATGACTAGTATTGCCAAAATGCGAGACCGAGACAAGTCTTAATCTTCAAACTCAGTCTTGGTCATGGTCTTGGCAAGAGTCTCGCAACAATCTTGCAGTTCCTTATTAACTTATTACTGTAGAGATATTACTGTAATTTTTTAGATAGGAGAAACATAACTTAGCCCGAATGAAAATAAGAGGAGTTAAATTCAAAAGTATATTGGTTATACCAATTATTTACATATATTAATTAAGATTGTCAAGCATTAGAAACTATTTTGCCTAAATTTTTATTCAAAAAATCGATTGATTTTAACAGCCGTCTTCGTCTTGCAACAGTTAGGCAGCCTTGGTATTGGTCTTGCAAAGTGGAAGACCAAGACCGATTTTGGGTAAAACTACCGGTGACGCTATCTTTTTCTCTTTACGCCTCTCTAACAGGGTGTCGCGTTAAGATGCGGTAGCTCATTGGAGAGGATAAAATGCTCTTTGTAATGAAACATTTACCTTGCTTACAGTATGTAGGTCCGGTATTCAGTTTTTGAGATATTTTAATCTAGGTGCAAAAACGCTTAAAAAAATCACTGGAGTCCTTAAAGTAGAAAACAGCATAATATATTTCCAAAGAATCGTCCAGTTTGTCCTCCAGATCGAGCTTTTGGGAAGGACACACGGGACCCAATTCGAGCTCTTCGATTAGTGGTGCCTATATGCAAGACCAAGACCTTGGTCTTGCGCACTCAGTGCTGGTCTTACACGAGAGCAAGAGTCTTGGACTTAGTTACTTATTAGTTTATTGCTATATATTTAACATGTTACTTTATAACTTAAAAATAATACTACAGAAAAAACTATGGAGTAAGTAAACTTAGATATTTTATTCATGTAAAAACTATAAAGTCGAATGAAATTAATAAAATTAACTTGAAAATACATTAAAGGCATTGCCAAGAAAGATAGTGATAGGCTTCACCATGGAATGGAAAAGTTGTAACTAAACCCATATGAAACATTGGAAGAATTAAATGCAAAAATATATTGGTTCTACCAATTCTTTACACATAGTAATTAAAATTGTCTAATATTAGTAACTATTTTGCCTTAGTTTTTATTGTTATCGGTCTTGGTATTACAAAAATTGTTGGTCTTTCATAAATTTCGCGGTCTTTTGGGCAACACTATCTACTATACCTCACTAAATATTCCAAGCGCAATTCGAGTTCGTCCTTCTAAAATATTCCAGAAAAGTATTTTATTCTAATACTGTTTTATTGTTGATTACCTGGAATGTAAAAACCGTAGTTAACTATTTGTTAGTTTGGTTTGACAAGCTTCTGGCTGACCTAACCTAAACTTTGAGAAAAACGAGTTGGAAATTTAAATTCCTAAATCTTTTTTCGTTTATTCAAAAAATCATTAGGTTTTTTCTTATTCTAAATGGCTTCAAATTAACTTTTGAAAATGGTTCAATAATAGAAAAAAACCTAACCCCTCATTATGTATTGAATTAGAAATGTTGTTAGAACCGTGTCAAACCAGAAAATATATTTGATTTGAATATCAATCGGAAAAAAATGTTACTGAATCATTAAATTTTAACAATTGTTATATTTCTATCTTTTTATATATTTACTAATATCTGGATTAAGATATTCCTAATTATTTACTAAGTTTCATCCTTGATTTTTAGCACGTCAATTTAATACTCTCGATCTTCTGATGACATGAACGTAAACATTAAATATGTTTTATTTATTGATGAATTTTTCACTAACTGTTCCTAAATTGTTGGGTTAACTTAAAGAAGAGAGCTCACTTTGTTAATTGGATACTATTTTTTACCCTTGGGTGGCTCTAGAAACTTAATAGATTTGCATTTTTAGGTGATGTTAATGTTTGGCGCATGATGTTTTTCAAATATAATGAATAAAAATTCTTGTAATCCTAAGGTCATTTTGTTTCCTCACTACCGAAGGTAGGGAAGCATTTTATTCGTCCAAAAGGTAAAAAAAAAAAAAATTGTGCTCAGAATTGAAAATTTTGACTTGCGTTTTACGTTTCAGAAATCAAGGATCAAATTTGGTTCGGTGGCTGTCTGTCTGTAGTCAAATTGATGAGAGGCGCAAATCTTTATCGTTCATCTGATTTTCATGAAATTTTCAGGAATTGTGCGGGTTGGTGTCTAGATGGTTCCATATCAATTTTATCAAATTCTATCCAGAACTTCCGCTGAGCAAACGTTGATGTATTTTCATACATGTGCTAATATTAGAGTAATGGCTCCTTCGATTTAGCTGAAAATTAAAATACAGGTAGGTTTTGGTAAAATGATGATTCAATATCAATTTTATCGAATTCCGTCCTCAACTAATATATGCGTAAACCCGTTTTTCTTGATACTAAAACCACTAATTCGAGTTGGCTTAAATTTGGAGGAAAGATAGGGATTGGTTAACACATAATTAAGTAAGTATCAATTTTTTTTCAAATTCTGTCCTCTACTATAAAAAAAAAAAAACTTCCGATTTCGGATCAGTAAACGTATTATTTGATACGCCTATAGCATGAAAACGTCTATTAATTTGACCAAAACTTGGAGGAAATTTGAAGAATAGTTCCGAAATTGTCATATATCAATTTCGTTTAATTCCATGTAATAATTAAAATTAATATATAAATGTTAACAATGATGGCTGTTAGTTACTCTGGCTGTGAATTGTGGAAGGTATTGATCACATGGAATAGGAGATAGATTAATAAAATATTTTTATGAGGTTAAAACATTTTAGGTTTTTTTCAAAAAGTTAATTTATTCTGTATTGTTTCATCGATTCCAAAAGTTACTGGTATGATATTTAATTGGATTTCATATAATTTTCAGTAAATTTTATTAATGTTTACTTTTTTTAGTTTGTAAAAAAAAGGTCTTATTTGTGATTTTCTTTGTTTCTGTCGAAGTTCAACGTCCTGGTCTCGATTTTCTCCTTAATCATCAAAGTTGTGCAAACTTTAATAATATTTTTATTTTTCAGCTTAAATTAATTTTGGTATAACTGAGAGAAAATATTGGCCTAGAACAAACAAAAAGTTTAAATTTACCAACGGATTTCTTTGTTCCATCCATTTTACTAATGAACGTATTAAATATACATCGCTATGTTAGTGTAAAAGGTAGGAGGTGATCTACTACCGTTTATCCGATTTTCATGAAATTTTTAGGGATTGTGGGGGTTGGTGCCTAGATGGTTCTATATCAATTTCATTAAATTCCATATAGTACTTCCGGGTGCGCACACTCAAATATATTATATCTTATTTATGAAAGATACATTTCTGAAATATTGATATATATTTCAGAAATGGCTCGATCAATGTGGCTCAAAGTTGAAAGCAAATTGGGAATTGGCAAAATAATGATGCTAAATCTATGTTATTGCATTCTGTGCATACGCGAAAATGTATTTACTTAGATATAACAATGAAAAAAGCTTGTTCGTTTTGGATCAAAGCTGAAAGAAAGGTAGATATTGGTAAAACAATGAATCTGCATCGATTTTATTAAAGTATGTAATGTACTTCCGGTTGCGCAAGCGTGTTTTTATTTTGTTAGATATGTTGATATTTCAGAAACGGCTTGTTCGATTTGGCTCAAAATTAAAACAAAGGTGTGTTTTGATAAAATAATGATGCTGTATCGATTTAATCACATACAAATCAAATATAGCTTAATAACAAATTAGGGAGTATTAGGTTTTCTTCCAATTAACGCATTAATCAGTTAAAGTGATTATTAGTTAGGAAGATAATAATACAACAAACGTATTATCTTAGTCATATTTTCAACCCAAAATCAAATATTGTGCGTCCCCTTCATAATAAACAAAAATGAAATGAAGTTATATAATTCGGAATCTACCAAAGATTTTACCATGTGATCAACTGCAGAAGGTTTGAAAATTGAAAACATTAGAGATGAAAACTCTAGTGCCAAAACCTCTAGAGTCAGACGGCTTTTGAAAATTAAAAAATTACCTTATCAGCAGCAGGACAAAAAACAATTGGAGTAGTTTCAGATAACTCAGTAGATGGATGACATGATTTAAAAAAGTCAGACAAAATTTTGATAAAAAACCCTCAGCTTTGTGCTTTCGCATTCAAGTAGAGACCATATTTGATTCTTAAACGTTCTACTGTCTTAAGGAAAATTTCTAGTTTTGTGAGTTTCTGGCTTGCTGGACAATGGGTGGTCTATTCTCAAAGACCTTTCTGCCATCCTCATGAGCACTGTGACTGTTCAAGAATGGTTTGTGCTTTTATTGTGGTTATAAGCTTGATGTAACATTTGCTCTTACTATGATTTGTCTCGAAGCCTTATTCTTAACTTTGTCCAGGAAGGCTTGTTTACATTCAATTTGTGCGATGAATTAGGTTTTAATGTTCAAGACAGGCCTAATGTACATGTTATTGTATTCTTCAAGACATCGTCTCTTGCTCCCTTCTTGGTTCCAGCAAGTCAATGGTTATTCATATTTAATATATAATTATGTATCATTTTATTTAGCAGGGCTGTTTCCTAGGAACGCAGTTACCGGCCCAAATGTCTGAAAAGGTAGATTGGACATCACTTCGAAGGAATAAACTTATGTGCGTTCAATGTGTTAACTCTGATCCACTTAATAAATTTGCAGTTTTAATTGTAGAAAGAAAAGCTATGAAAGCAACTGGTGGTGGAGTCTGTGTGATTTTCTTCAGACCAAACAGGCCTTGGAATAACATTAGAATAAGAGCTTGTGTGATGGTGTAGCCTGTTGGTGAAGTTAAATACTGAACCAAATGGTGTTAATATGGTGTCAGTCACTTGGACAGTCCACCGTGCTCCTTGTTTCTTGAGGAAGAACACAACGATGCCCCTATTTCCATGATGTTTAGATATCCACTACATCCTGGCACATGGCTTCAGCCTGACATAGAGCTCTGTTGAATTTAGGATGTTCCTGCAGGCAATATCCATATCCGCCAAAGGTTGAGTAGTTCTGGATTCACTATATTTGCATCTGCATCGAAAACAATACTGAAGAGAGAACTAATCGTTGTGATTCACCGAAAGCAAGTGGAAGAATTTATATATAAAATAAAAGGGCTACAAGTGTCTCATACTTCCAAGTTATTGATTAAAATGTGATTGTTTATTATTCAAATTATCATATTATCATACAAAAAATTATCCCATCCCAATATCTGAACAATTTCTATTTTCGAACATGCTGATTTTATTAACTATCAGATTGGCTTGATTAGATGGCTCATTCATTTAGGAAAGTTACAAGCTTTTTAAAATGATGCTACGACCTAATATGAACGAAGCAGCAATAATAAAAGTCAGCCTGAAAAAAAAAAATCGCGCCAGCAGTGCTTACGTTGAAAAGTGTTTTGATTCACTATAAATAAACCTAAATGATTAACGTTTTGATAGAGGTTTCTCCAAGGGCGATGGCGCATTTCCCATTCAAGCATTGTGTTGCTTTGCTCTTCTTAAAAATAGTTTAAGCGAAAATAGAATTAGAAAAAAAATTACATAATAAGCAATTACACTAATTGTGATCTTTTCTATGTAATTCACGAATTCACTGATTGTCAGTATTCCAGACGAAGTGCGAGTATGGGAAATATAGGTAAAAAAACGCTGCACATTATTTCATAATGGTTTATTATTTCCGAACAATCATACATCTAAAGTAACATTACCTCCCTAGTTGCAAATAAAAATAAATAAAAGGTGATTCCAATTATTGGACTAAACTTGTTTTTTTTAATCATTAGTAATATGCTAAAAAAATAACATTACTACAGTAACACATTCAAAATTTAAAAACAAAAACAAAGGATATAAAATTTGTAGTAGAACACATAAAAAAACTAGAGACCATATCTTTGCTTCTGATTGTCCGATTTTAACGATTTTTTGTTGTTGTTTATTTTGAAAATTCTGTAAGCCTTGAAAAAAACAATAATACCAACTTACTGCTATTATACAATATCAACAAAAAAGTGTAAACTTTTTGGGTTATTCGAAATTTAATTTTAATATCCCTCGTAACTTTTTTTCCAACTTCTTTTCGTTGAAGTATGTTATATAGATAAATTTAAAGGGCGTCAAGAAAATTGATCTATTCGTTTAGGCGCTACAGTCTATAGCAAGGCAGGTTTTTCGGCCGCTATTTCAAAAATAAAAGGCGGTAATGTCAATAACAGTAATGTCAATGAAGGAGGATCATCCTCGGGTGACCTTTGATTTTATATCCAAATTTGAAAAAAATCGATCCAGTTGTTTCAGAGAAAATGCCCGGATGGCGGACTGACAAAAATATTTTTATTCGTTTTTTTGAATTCTACGTATCCTGAAACGTGAAACTTAAAATTTTGGAAGAGGGTTAAGTTTTTGAATTTTTTGGTCGATCAGAATGGTTTATTATTGAAAATACATACATATATATGTGGCGCGACATCCCGTTACCGAGACTGGGCCTCCTCCAAGAGCCTCCGCAAGTTGGCTCTGTCTTCTGCTGCAGCTCTCCAGTTTCGTACACCAAGCAGGGTTCTCGCATCATAGGCCACGTTGTCCAACCATCTCGTCTTCGGCCTTCCTACCCGTCTTACGAGGTGCAGCTCCTCCATAATTATTTTCTTGGGTATTTCAACGGTGCTCATTCTGGCCACATGTCCTAACCACCTTAGTTTGGCAAGTTTAATATAAATGACTACGTCGATGTCTGTATAAAGAGAACTGAGCTCCCTATTTTTTCTTTTCCTCCAGACATCACCCTCCTTTACTGGACCATAAATCCTTCTGAGGACTCCTCGCTCAAACACACTCAGCTTCATCTCATCACTTTTCGTCATCGTCCAAGCCTCTGAGCCATATGTCAAAACAGGCCTTACAAGGGTCTTGTATAGAATCAGCTTTGTCTGGAGGATCATCCTCGGGTGACCTTTGATTTTATATCAAAATTTGAAAAAAATCGACCCAGTTGTTTCGGAGAAAATGCGCGGATGGCGGACAGACAAAAATATATTTATTCGTTTTTTGAATTCTACGTATCCTGAAACGTGAAACTTAAAATTTTGAGAGACGGTTAAGTTTTTGAATTTTTCGGTCGATCAGAATGGTTTATTTTTGAAAATAATAAACCAAAATATGTACGTCTCGATAAAATATAATTTTTTTTTTTCAAAATTGATTATCATAAACCATTTTAAATTAATTGGAATAAGGTTGAATGTTGACAGAATAATGCTTACCTCTAAAACACACCACGGCGATGGGAGTGTGTCTTGAGATAAGGGTATGAACGAGGGTGATAGTGGAAGAGCTTTCGCTAGATTGGACATGATCTTGAAGCAAATATTGTTGAACAAGCACTAGGCAAGCTTCTAAGGTGTTAGATTTATATTTCGTTAAAATTTTCAAAACATTGAGAATTAGTGTAACTTAATATATTCTAATTAATTCTATTCTTAGGGAAAACCGCAGTAATCACATGAAATGTTAGTTGGAGTGTTTGTATACACTTATTTAACATTTTATTTTGTAAGAACTTTATATAATAAGGCATCTAGGAAAAACAAATCTTTAACTAATATAATAATAATAAACAAATATAATATTGAAAGAAATGTTAGTTGGAGACAAGTCAGGTGAATAAGGCGGATTTGTTAGAACTTCAATGGTCAGATATAGACATTTTGTAAAGATTAATTACAAACATGTTACATTTAATGGCCCTAAAATTTAAGTTCTACCAAATTCACTATATCCACTTGATATATAAATATATTGTTCCCTTCTTCTCTAGTTTGAAAGTTCCCCTAAATCGAAACCATTTGGATGAAAATAGACTTCTCTAAACATCCATAACCTTTGATGATTGTGTATCCCTCAAAAATTCATAAGCTCGTAAAACTATGCCTCTCTCGCAATTTCGATGGTACATGTGCCATGCACCCTCTTTTGGCCACCCCTTTAGGTATAAGAATTATAAACCGAATTCTAAATTGGTGGAAATATAAGATTTTCTGCTCATAAATAAAAAAAAATTAAAAAAAAAAACCCTTCTCTATCTAATGTAAGATTAAAATTATCTACTTATGAAATATTTTTCTCCTTTGCTAATTCCTCTAATATTTTATCCTGGACTGTAATGAAATTGTGAAAATCATTGTTGTATCAACAGAAAAACTAACAATCATATATATTGAAGTATATTCATTTGACTTCTCTGCTTATAATTGGTAAGGTAGTGTATGTTATATATGTGTATATGCAAAATCATAAGACGTGATGTATGAAAAGAAACCGGTTACGGGAAGTCACGAGTAAACTTTTCCAGCAACTAAGCATTAATCAACATCTCGAAAAATATGAATGTGATCAGTATCCATTCATTAAGGACTATAGCATATACACGCTCAGTTATACTTATTTTATCCAGTTTTTGAATTCTTTTATTCAGTTATTTTAAGTTATATTAATTAACATATACAGAAAAATACACAGGAAGGTCATTTAAAGTTATTTTTCAGGTATCATAAAGAGATAAAAATTTTTGAACACTTGGTCTCGACGGTTTTTTCGATGTAAGTAGAAAACAGTTATGTAGATAGTATCGAGGCTTGAGGAACCCCACAATTTAAATAAGATGGTTTACAAAAGGTCTCACGGGATACTTTACTGCCGCGTACCTATTAGTTTATGATATACATATTAATGATTATTGAGGATATGGCAGCTACGGAAAAGAATAGATTGAATTCCGCAACATGTAAGTACGGCTAATCAAAAATAAATTTCATTGCACCCATTAGAAGAGAACTATTTCACACTAATTAAACTAAACGTATTTTAGAAATAGTTGCTCCTATAATGATTACGTTTGAAGTTTTTAATGGTTTTATTTAAATAATTAAATTATAGATTAATGTAAATAAAACCACCTTTTCACTATTATTTTCCTATAGATCAATCCACAGGCACAGACTTTCGATTCCGGTTGGTGGGCGATGGACTCCCCAAAAAAGTCTCGTTTCTGATTTGTTCTGAAGGCACTTTCAATTTTCCGATGCTTCAAATCCAACCCAATTATTAAAATTAACTTGATAATACATTCAGCTGATTGTCAAGAAAGATAGTGATAGAGCCCAGCTTGGTATGGAAGAGTTGTAGAGTAAAGACAATCTATACAATGTTACCGATTATTTAAATAAAAAAATCTGGTGTGTCCACTCACACGACTTTCCTGACGATTTAAATCAATTTTAAATACGATCATTAAAAATAACATATTTAATATACGAGGAATCTAACTAAATCTCAAATGAAAATTTGGAAGAGTTAAATATAAAAGTATATTGGTTCTACCAATTCTTTTGATATAGTAACTAAATCTGTCTAGTATTAGTAACTATTTGGCCTAAATTTTTGTTCACAAAAACGCTTTTATTGTTTTTATCATTCTTGGTTCCGTAAGACGTTGAGGAGCCCAATAAATAAATATATTTATTATTTATTATTAAATATATACATATTATATATGAATAAATAAATATTATCCAATCTATCTTTAATTTAAAAATTTTAAATTTTGTCTTCATACTATTGATGCCTATGTTCGAGCACATAACGACGTCATTTAACAAATAAGTTGCTAAATGTATTTTTATAAATTTGCTTGAATACTTTCGTGAAAAAAATATTGTGATTTAACTTACTAAATCAATTTTTTGTCACTTATTTTCACATATTTTTATTTTACTTATTTTTTGTCACAAGTTATTTTAAGTCACTATTTTTACTTGAGATAAGTATAAGAATATTTTTATAGAAGCTAGTCAAGTAACTTTTATTACAGATTGTGGTAATCCGTGCTTAACTTAAAATCTTATTAATGAAAAACAATAAATACTTCATTTAATACAAGAATATATTTTACAATAAATCTCATTTTAGAACAATATATTTTTTGATTAAAATATTTATGAGGTGCAAAATATTACTCATCGTTTCTACGAGTAATAGTTCAATTATATATACATAACTAATTTCATTTTGATCGTATTTTATAGCTCCATCTGAACTTCCTTTTTAAAGCATTATGATATGCAAATTTATGAACATTTTGCTTAAATTATGAAACTAACACTTCAATTTTCGAAAATAATTGAAACTAACATATATAAGAAAATAAAAAATAAAAAAACGATGGATTTTTTGTAAACGATGTAATTAATATACAAGCGTTTTATTAAATTCAAATTAAATTTTTCATGGCGTGTTTTATGGTTGGACTGTCAGTGGGAGTTAATAGGAAATATAGGAAGATTTTCAGATAACTTATAATGAGACAATAGGGCTCGAAACGTTACCAACGACATATGAATAAGTGGCTGATTTAAAAAGATAATTATTTCCTTGAGAAACATTATATGATGTTATAAGATGCTTAACAAAGTAGTTTAGGTATATTGCACAAATTATTTTTGTAACTCAGGATCAGTTAAAAGTTTTTCTTTTAATACAATTGATCATTATTTTCCCCGTTTGTGAGCTGGTATAAAAAAATAACAATACTCTCTATTATATAAAAAAGTTTATAGTGGCATGCCGTATTTTATTTCATATATACAAAGCGGTAGAAATCGTAACAAACAAACCAGTGGGACGGACCGTATCTAAGACACCACACTTCCCGGAATAATTTCTCTATTATTATGGTTATAAATCGGCAATAGCAATGATTATAATTATACAGTAACATAAATTGAAATAATAATAATAATAATAATAATAATAAATTGAAATAAGGCATGATTTATGATATAGGTTTTTAAAGAAATTAAAAATTTGTCTGAACTTTTGTTCCGTTCCGTTTATTTTATGTTGATAAAAAATATAATACAATCTGAACTACAGAATACATGTAAATTACAGTTATACGATTTGAATAAGGAGTATTACAATTAAATGAACAGTTTTATAATTAAACAAAAAAATGGAATTTCCATACATATATATATATATATATATATATATATATATATATATATATATTTATATATATATAAAAAATATATAACAAACATATGAAATTATAGAGAATTGGTAGGAAAATCTGGAATATTGTCCTCTGAATATTATGGCAAAAATTTCGTACTGCACATCGACGTGTAATCTATCCGGGTCTTAGTTGTTGTTGGGGGTTGTTCTCTTAGATGTGGGAGTAATCTTTTAGTTTAATTCTAAAACATAGTTTAATATTAATATTTTTGAAAAGTAATGAAATTATTGTCTTTGTTGTTATTGTATGTATATTGTTGACAATTTTAGATTCTATACTAGTATGATAAGTGGATCTCTTTGAACTCTCTGAATTTTACCGAATATGATTTTAAATTTGTCCTTAAGAGTGTTTTAATATCTGTAATGTAGTATTAAGAGGAATGAATTTGTAATTACATGAGGATAATGATGTTCGTAATATTGTGATAGACTCTATCTGTATAGAGTTCTTCCCTTAAAACAAATAAAGATTAAATACAATAAATAAAAAAAATATATATATATAACTAATGAGAAACTTTCAAATGTTTAGATAATCTAAATAATAATTAAAAAGTATATCATAAAAATATAATGACTTATATTGAACTGGTTTTCCTTCCGTTTTGTGGTAATACAAAAATCTTACCAACATCAATAAATTAAATTAACAAAATAAAATATCATTGCGAGAAACACGTTTATTTTCGTAGGCTGAGGAGACCTGTTATAAATTGATGGAGAGACCATCCACTTTCTGGGAAGGATGGAAGCGGTGTGGGGTCCCGTCACCCCCAAGATGGCCGCCGGACTGGAGGGGATGAACTACCCCTAGGTCGCCCAATCAGAACTCAGCTGCTCAGGTCGATAGCAGGAATGCCGCTTGCATGAATGGTCATACCTCAGGATTCAATTACCTTTGTTTATGGACTAGACGAACTCGGGTCCGTTAATTGGATATGTGTTCGTGTAGTGTGCGCAGGCTACCCAAGCATTTGTCGGTTCGTTAATTAATCCAGAAAGGGTTGAAATTGATACAAGTTCCGGAGGATGGCAAGCTTGTACTCGGAGGGTAGTGGAATTAATTAATTATTTATCGTTGCCGAGATAATGAAACTCCTTCCCCTTCCATCCGTGAAATATGGCGCTATAAGGATTGTTGGACCTCTGCCAGAAGAGAGGGAGTGGAAAGGCAGTTGGTGTTGAATGAACTTTTGAATTATTTTTGGCAGTGAATGTTTAATAGGATGTGAGAGCTAATTTAAAACTCATGCGGAAAAGGTACTGCTCTTTTCGTTTTATTTTATCTTCTTATTTTTTTTTTAATGTGAAAGAGATGCTCTACTACGATTTGCGTATCTACTTCATCATTTGAGATAAATTCGGTTAAAATACAGGATTCCGTTGAAGAACTTATAGTTGGAAATAATTTTATTTTTATTTACGATATCTTTCATGTAGTGTTGACCAAAATCGGTCTTGGTCTTTCACTTTGCAAGACCAAGACCAGGACTGGTAAAAAAAAATCTACTAATACTAGACAATCTTTGTTACTAAGACCTCAGAATCTTTCTGGTTTTTAGCCTTCGGTCGAAAATAATTTTTCAAAAACTGATGGAAAATCACTCAAATCTTCAGGAAAACGATTATTACTAAATAACGTCACCACAACTAATATCATAAATATTTTATATAGATGTGAATAACTTTTAGATGAATTTTATTTGTATTTTTGTATTCACCTTTAATTTTTAATTTTTGTTTTCTACAGATTTCGTAACCATTATTTGTTTATATACATATGTATTCCTTTATTTGTGTAATCTAGTGTTCCCCAAGGCCGCCTAACTGTTGCAAGACCAAGACCAGGACTGCAAAAAAAAATCGATTTTTAAAAAATAAAAATTAAGGCAAAATAGTTACTAATACTTGACAATCTTAGTTACTATATGTTAATAATTAGTATAACCAATATACTTTTGCATTTAACTCTTCTAATCTTTCATTCGGACTTAATTAGGTTTCTCCTATCTAAAAAATTACAGTAATATCTCTACAGTAATGAGCTGATAAGTAACTGCAAGACTGTTGCGAGATTCTTGCGCAAGACCAAGACCATGACTAAGACTGATTTTGCAAGATCAAGACTCATTTGGGCAACACTACGTATTTAGTTTCCTTGAATGAAATCTGTGGAAGTATTCAGAATACTCCATACTTATCTAGCACCATTTCTTCAAATTGTTGCTAGCTCATCTAGAAGTTTATTTTATTTTTTTTACCTGAAATATAATTTATTGATTTTTCATTATTCTATTTCTTCTGTAGTTTGTCGTTCGTAACGAATCCAACTCAATCCACAGATGTTTAGACGTGTTTAGTTTTTTAGTAAACTTAGCTATTTTTCTTCTCTTCCAAAGGATCACGAATTAAGTTATTATAATGGAAATCATTTTTGAATGGGAATTTAAACGTTTTGTTTTGAATCGTTGAGTACGTGACAGAGACAATGCTATTAAAAATTTTCAAACTGTGAAGGAAATTCCGCTCAACATTATACATAGAAACCTCTTTCATCGCTCAACAATAAGATTATTTCTAATAATATCACATCTTAAGGTTATGTAGCGGAATTAAGTTTAAAAAGACCACAGTTATCACCACGAAATCTACTTTTAGATTGACAGTTAAATTTTATTTATTGAAATAGTTTATTCATTTTTTTTTGTTTGTGTTATACTGTTTTCAGTCGGGAAAAAATATTTTTAGAATTGAAAAATTGTTATATAAATAATTATTTTATGACTGGTTACTCTGTTAATCTATGTTGGTTAGAGTCATGGGCATAGGTGGAGACAATATTTAAAACAGGGGAGTACTTATTTTAATTTTGGAGAATATTCATTATTTTTTAACTAGTATCCTTCAGAATGATGGAGTACTAACAGCTGACCCATAGCTTTAAATATATATTTCTCATTTTTTTTTTTTGTTTTTGTTTACTGCTAAATTATTTATTTTAAAATGTTCCTAATTGAAAGGGGAGTATCTGTCTCATTATACACCCTTTTGGATAGGCGCAAGGATTGAACAATAAAGAAATTGTTTATCATCTTCAATATAACAAACATTTAAAAATGGTTCATCTAGACAAATTAAAAAAATCCACCCAAAGATGAACCAATTATTTTTAAGCAGTAAAAATCACACCCTATATCTTAACCAAGATGGGATGCACAGTAGGCAACAAACAGGACGTCTGTAACAATTCATAATAATTTTTTTTTCTTCTAATTTGGAATGCAAAAAAAAAACATTTTTTAAAAATATATTTTAAACTAAATATATTAATATTTATTTCAAGATGCGAGTGTAAATTATAAATATTGAAAAAAGAAAATAATAGTAATAAAAACGATGCAATTTTTATTAAGAAAAATGTTTATTCTGTTTGATTACAATAAAAAATCATATTAAGAGTAAAATTAGCTTACTTGTATTCCCACCCATTTAGGGTCTCAATCTTCAAAATTCGGTAAGTCTTACATGTTCTATACTTAATACATAAACAGCATAATCTGGATGAACCCACAATACTCTTCATGCAATGTATTCTTAATTTTAAGTATTTAAAATGATATTTAGTTTCTTGCTTCAATAACATGTATTGTACAGACGACATTACGACATATTATAAAAGAGGAGGGTAGGACAATTTTTCATTCAATGTTTCTCAAATAGAGAAAATATGTCCCGTTGTTGGTGTATCTAAGCAAACAATACAAATATTATCATTCAGTACTGCATAATAACAACTAAAAAATCGAACGAGCAGAAATATAATTCTTCAGGAAGGAGTTGGCTTAATCAAGTACACAATATGGACAACAGATACTTCGGATGTACAAACAATTGCCAATCTACAGGAGGAATGACGAAAGAAACGTTTTGGCCATGTGAGAGGGATGGGACAAGAAAGAAAGATGGCAGCCGTAAGATTTCACATGCTGTGACCAATTGGTGACCAGACCATAGCTAAGGAATACTCAGGAGGACTCGAAAAAGTAAAAGAAACAGTTCATAAATTTCAAAAAGAAAAGGAATATTTTCTCTTCCAAAATTGCTACCCACAAAATAAAAAAATAAAATAAAATAAAAATAAAAAAAAAGGAATATTTAAAATATATTTACTAGCTCCAGTTTCCAGAAAAGTTAAAAACCTTTTAATATATTGGTCAAAGGTGTATAAATGGAATTAATTAATTACCTAGTCTAAAAATAGGATAGTCCATTACTAGTTCGACTTGTGAAATAGTTAGATAGATAATAGAAAAGATAGTATTTCTTCAGGATTCTGTCGTAACTCTGAAAGTTTCCATTCCGAAAGATTCTTCTGGATTCACCCCTGAGTTCCTATAATTCTACCGTAAGATCATTGTATTTCTTTAATTTCCTTCATATTTTTATATATTTTATGATTATTTTCAGTGTCTTATACAGAAAATACTAAACTTCTTTCGGCGTTTCTATTTATTTTTTCAAAGCTGTTGCAATGTCTGTTGGAAGGTTGAACTTATCTCAGATAAGTTTATAAGCAGTGCATTTTGTAACATGGTGAGTTTACGTGCGTTGCATCATATAAAAACCTCAGTTTATTAGTGTTGCATTTTATAAAAGTACGTGCACAATCATTAAATGAACCGTGCCAGATGTAGATAAAAGTGGTGCAATTTGTTAAATTTTACATGTTCCATGCATTAAGTATAATACATGCATAAATGAATATATACATACCTCTTACAAATTTGTAAATTAAATGATACTGGTGAACTTCATATTTTCCGAATTGAATACAAGAAAAAAAGGAAAAAAAAAAAAACAAAAATAAGTTTACAGAAAACAAAACAAAGAGATTAAAACAAAATAAAAAAGATAACGATAATAGCATTATTAGCTAGGCTTCTTGAAGGAGTTAAAAATTTACTACAGTATTTCCGCATATTCATATAATATTGCTTGCAGATGTCCTCTTCTTTCAGCTTCCAACTATCCCCTTGTAGAATTAAGAATGTTCAGCGTCATTAGACTGGATGGAATACGGATAGAATAGGTAAGCGATTTCCAATATCTAGGAGCCCACTTGAACGAGAATGGCTGGGTGGATGTAAGAGAGAGGGTTAAGACAACCGGAAAATAATGCGATCAGCAAAGGGTTTTTAGGAAAGAAAGATGTTCCAAAAACAATAAAAGAGCGCTAGCTAAGGTGGTTTGGACACGTATCTCGAATGCTTGAAGACGGAATAGCAAGGTTTACTTATGAGATACAGGTGGGAGGTAGAAGACTTAGGGAGCGGTCTAGGAAGATCTGGGAGAGTAGAATAAGGGAAGCCTTTAACCGAAGAGGTAGAGATTGGACAAAAAGAAAACAATTGACATAAGGTAAAGACTTATGGATCAGGCTCTATAATTATAGAAAGATTACATAACTATAGAAGCATTACACTGCTTAACGGTAGACGAGGATGGATTAAGTTTTATTTATTTTTTATTATTTTAATGGAATTTACAACTGTATTACATAGAGAATACAATAAGTAAATGAGAAATTTGTAACATGGCATGTACAACATGAAGAGAAACTACCCATTGGTAGACTATGGATTAAGTAAGTCAGAATTTAGAATATGAGATGGTATCGTTTCTTGTCGAAAATAGCGCAGTCATAGAATGTGACCAAGTGCCTGAGGAGTTTCCGCAGTGTCATGTATCTGTATCCATCAGATAAAAACGTTTTAAGTAAGATTTGGAATGTCCATGTTCAGTCAACGAGTTATTGTTGATGTTTATGATACTGAATAGGGTTTATATAAAATTTAATTCAATATTAATTAATTAATATTCATTTGGATATTTTTTCTAAAATTATTAATTTTATTTCTATCAGTGTTACTGTTTTATGATAAAATGTTTTACCATTTTTAGTTAATCCGGAATACAATAAACATAAGTTCCCTTTAATTTATCTTTTTTTTTCTACTCAGCAGTGTTCGAAGACAGGAATGAAGTGTTGTGCGTTTTAGTTTACAAAAATAGAGTTGGTTTTGGAACCCTTTGGAACACAGCTCCCAACTGCAGAAGCCATGAATTATCCGAGGAAAACTGGGAGTATTTTTAACTTCCCAGCCGAGCCAATACCAACTTTTAGACGGCCTATGTTGCAGCCAACAGCACTCCATGTTGTGTCCAAATTAGTCATGGCTGTTCAGAATACGGTCTTATATATATACCCACATCTATTTATAAAAAAATAAATGTACTAAGAAACTCTACATATCTCACAAAGACAAATTAATAAATATGCGTCAGAATAAGTTTATTTCTTTACAAAATATTATTTACCATTTATCATATCCGACAAGAGGCTCTAATGTGGTAAATTTACCGTACTTATAGTTTTTTATTCCTTCAATTCACATCATCAAAATAGAAAACAAAAATTACAGCATCAATTTTTATATTTATTATTTATATTGATCGATAAATGAAGAGAACAGTTTAGTATTTTAATTAGTCCACGGTGCAAAAACTCCTTCTAATCAAATTATTTATAACCGTCTTAAACATCGTGAATGGCTTTATCTTACCATATCCTATAACTTTTCTATGAATGAAAATTCTCAGAAATTGGGTGTTTCCCCGTAAAATTAATAAATCTAATGAGATACTAAATACTCACGATTACATAACAATACAATATATACAAGTAACAAATTTCTTGTATGTATTGTATTGGTATGTAATTTAATACCATATATGTAAATTGATTAAATAAACATTTTGGGAGATTAGAAAACAAATATATATACATCGTTGATACAATGGCGAGCTATCTGAAAATCACCACTTTGATATCATTATCAATTCAGCCTAAATAACGAGGATGTTTTAATTTCCACGCATATATATGCTTTTATAAATGTTTAAAAATATTTAGTAAAATTACAATCTCTAGAATGCAGGATTGAAAAAAATGGTAATATTTCATATTCAATAGTTTGCAATTGTATCGACGATGAAATGAAATGAAAAATTAATTTTATTCTGGGAATAACAGAGTTCAGAAATTATATATTTAGTCTGACCTGTGGATATGATACAGATATATACAAAAAATACTAAGAGAAGATAAGAGATATATACATAAAAAATATAGAGAAAAATAAATATAAAAATAGAATGGTTAAGAGAATGGATAGTTAGGTATTCTAGGATGCAATACATCCTTGATCCTGAAGTCTTGGAAAGGAAAGCACCAAAAAGGAATTGCCGTGGAGAAGTAGAATATCCTTTCTATTTCAATCGTAAGATGATTTGATCAAAAAATCGAGAAAAACGATTGTCTACAGAAATGTCAGTGTGCTTGGTAACATCCACACATGTCAAAATAACGAGGTTATACAGACCAAGCGGCCAATATTTTTGTATCCTACATTTTTCCTAGATTATATGATAAAACTATCTTACGATTCAAGTTGAAAGCAAAGGGGTGCTCATGAGATTTTAGTACCTCTCCAAATAGTCAAAGTATACTGATCGTCATGTTGGAAACGCCTCATTTTTAAGAATTTTCGTATATTAAAAAATCAGACGGATATTAATAATTTGATTAAAATGGGTCTATACCACGGACTATAACATGGGTCTGGTGACGTTATATTTGAACACAGTACTAGACTCAAGATCTAAAATTGTGAATAATACCTTTATATTTATTTGTACAAGGATTTGCATAGACAAATAAAATAAAATATTCTATTCTATGATGTTAATTTTTTTATATTTAAGTATTTTTTTTCCCCTTCTTACCTGACTATTTCTGGAATAAACAGCGAATGGCTTATCCTATAGAAAACTAACCGTTTCCAAACAGGATAGGAAGGTCCAGATTAATATACCGACGCTTTTGACACTTAAAGAGCCCATTCATATAGAAAGAATAAACCTGATCGTTTTTCCATAATTCGTCTCAATAATTTAATAAAAATTCAATTTTTATATTTAATTTAATATAGTAGTGTATATAGGTTTGTATGTGTTCTTTTTATTTATTTTTAGGTTATTTTATTCCTATTTACTGTATACATATCATTTTTCTGTATAATTTATTTTATTTATTGTACATAGAATGTGAATGTGATCTCTGAACACTATTATAAATGTCCATTGAGACAGATTGTAATATTTTTAAAGAAAAAAAAATTAATATAAGATATTACATAGGTCTAGAAGAATTTAAGAAATAAATATTGATCAACAATTTCTGCAACCGTTTAAATTTGTTTTGACAGAGTGTTTATGAAAATTAATGTAGAGACACGGGTTTTTTAATTTTTTTTTTCACGCTTCTTACGTATGAAATAACCTTGTCTTGTTACGAAATCAACTCCAATGATTAGTTAATAATTATTTAAATTACAGCCCAGCATTGCTAATAAACAATACGCTAAGACATTGCACGCTTATTATCGTCGATTAAGTATCCAACCTTACAAACCGAAATCCTCCATAAAATCCTAATTGCTCCATATTAATTGGGGTTATATCACAAATAAAATAATCCATAAAGAACTCAAAATTCCTTTAGTTGAAGAGTTGTCCCGAACTAGATATCATTCTTTTAATTCCAAAATCTTTGGTCACCCCAATCCTCATATTCATAACCTTTCATCCAATACAATTCCTAACAACCCTCCGAGAAAGAAGATGACCAAGGGACCTTCTAAATTAATCTAATCTTTGAAGTACTATCAATCGGTACGTTATTAACAAGTACTTAGCATGTTATGTATTCCTATAGCAGATTTACTTGTTGTGTGTATGTATACAGTTGTAAATTTCAATAAATGAAAAAAAAAAAAAAAGATTAAATGCTGCAGCACTTCAGATGAAAACTTTCTGTGTTTAAATAGATAGAAATCAAATAATATGAAAATAACTTTTTCCAGTAGTGTTAATATAAATCAATATCAGGATTCAGTCATGTTAACCTGATTTGACAAATTCCTTACCCCTGTGATGAAGATTTCCTCCCTTCTGTTCCGGGAGACAAGACATACCCCAGGCAGGAGATAAATGACTTAAGCAACAGGCTGGGGGTTAGAACAGCTTCCTGGCAATTGACATCACATATATCTATCTGGTCCTCATCGCTTTATCTTCTGCCCTGGTGGTCTCGGAGACACGGCTCAACAGCTAAGGTTCAAAAAAAAAAAAAAAAAATAAAACAATATATATATATATATATATATATATATATATATATATATATATATAAATATATATATTTATAAGTATAAGAACCTGGAAGAATATATTCTAAGGAGCTTGTGATAGCTTAGATGTGGTGTTAGTCGAGCATTTTTTTTTTATTATTTCTTTATGACATTTACAACTGTATTACATAAATACATCAAGTAAATTTGGACATAATTGATATAATGACATGAATACACTTGCTGAGTAACTACCCAATGGTAGCACTCTAATGATATGACTACATTAGGAGATCACGGGGCCATCTTCTTTTCAGACGCCTCGGAGGGTTATCAGGAATTGAAGAGGAAGCAAGGTTAGAAAGGAGAGGGTTGGGATGATTCTGAAGTTTATTATGGAAGGATAGGTATCTGGATTGGGCCAGATCTGAAACATAAGGAACATTAAGATATTTATGGATAATTTTATTAGTGACAAAGTAAGGAGCATTGAGGATTTTACGAAGGATTTTGGATTGTAAGGATTGGATGCGAGAGGAATTCGACGGTTTAGTGGAGCCTCATAGCTCAACTCCGTAAGTCCTTATTATAGTCAAGTATATGAGTCTTTTGTAATTAATGGGAAGTTTAGAGCGTTTGTCTAGTAAGTGCTGAAGTAATCGGAAACGTCGAGCGGTTTCATGTCGTTTCAGCCAAGTATGAGGATTCCAAGTTAGTCGTTTGTCCAGGTGGAGTCCTAGGTATCGGATTTGCTCAACAGGGATAAGTGGAGTATTGTTAAAGAAAACTGTAGGACAGGAAGTCGTTGGTTTACGACGAAGGGTGAAGGTAATTTGGTGGGATTTATTGGAGTTTATTTTAATTCTCCATTTTTGAGACTGTTCTTCTAGATTTATGATGTGTGATTGAAGCATTTCGGATGCAATTGCTGGGTCATTGTTTACTGATAGGATACATGTGTCATCGGCATATGTGGTGATGACAGTGTTGGGACAGGTAGGGATGTCAGCTGTATAAACTGTATAGAGGATAGGACCCAGAATACTACCTTGAGGAACACCAGCGGACTGGGGTCGAGCATTTGAGAGCCAAAATATTAATATTCTCCAATATAGCGTCCCCGAATCGAAACCAGCCTGGACGAGTTAAAATTTATTTTGTGGTGTTCCAACATAATTAATCTCAACCTTCCCACTCTGGTTAGAATAGGTTTGGTTGCACCTATAGAAAAATACTCTCTCTGTATATTAGAAATGGCGTAGTTGTGGATAATCAAAAAAAAAAAAAAAATTAAAGCTTGTGATAAAATTAGAACAAATAGAAAAAATATGTTTATATAACCGTCAAAATATAACACGTAACACTAGTCATTTGAAGTTTTATGATAACCTACGTTCTTTACCCACATATAGAAAAGTCTTAAAATCATAGATTAGTTTTCAAAAGCATAAATGAAGGAAAGAGCTCCTAGTTTACACTGTATTGGATATTTATTTATTTTTTTTATTGAAATTGTTTATGGGCGGGTTCGGAGAATTCGAACCACTTTCTAAAAATTTTAAAGCTACATCAAGGAGAACATTGCTTAATATACAGGAAAAAATTAGAACGAATAAATTTAAAATTTACAATATAGCTTTAAGTTTGTACAGTAAGGTCCGAAATTAGACAAGTGTATATTAAGGATTATTGATATTTTTATTTGCTTAAGAAAAAACATTGTGATGGCTTAAAGCACTTCACTTCAGTAACCTAGGGTAGAAAGGATGAGGGAGATACACGGCTTACTAATTTAACTTACGTTTTAACAGAACTATATAATGCCTGTGGATATACAGTTTCATTTACTTGACAATAATTATAAACCTTCAATTTCTGTTTATTCACAATACATTAATAACTAACAAATTTATGCCATCGAAACAGTAAAATTCTGTTCTGACTTTTCTACATTTTTTAAAAAACAGTTTATACCAAACGAATCATCTGCACAGACATTTTTGTGTATCCTTTATTTAATATAATTTTATTTTTTCTTCATCTTAAAGTTCTTGTCTATTTTAAAGATCAATAATCCACAATCGACAGCTCAAATTGAGCCTTTCAGGCAAATAAATAACGATGTTAAATAGGGTAAAAGGCCCAGTATTTTTATAGACCACTTTTCCCTTGTTTTTCAATTTTGTGAACTAATTATCTTAAGATTCAAGTGGAAAGCAATAGAAAAATATTCATTAATAGATATTGTTAGTATTTTCTAAATCTTCTTTTGGAGAAAAAAAAAAGTTTTAGGTTATAAGATGAAGAATGTTGGTGGATGTTTATAATTTGATAAAAGCGGATCTGTACCATGGACTACAATTAAATGGTATCTTGCATAAAATAGCAATATAAAATATGATTTACTCAACATCATAATATTAAATAATTTCTTTAAATAAATTATAAATAAAAAATAAGTTATGTAACTCAGATCCTTATATAGTTTAAGTTACATACACTGACTTATTGTGAAATTGACTCAGTAGAAAAATAGAAAAAAAATAACTTAAATGGTTACAGTAAACTAGTGTTGCTCGAAATCGGTCTTGGTCTTTCACTTTGCAAGACCAAGACCAGGACTGGTAAAAAAATCTACTAATACTCGACAATCTTTGTTACTATACGTTAATAATTGTCAAAAGCAATATACTTTTACATTTAACCCCTCTAATGTTTCATTCGGGCTTAGTCAGATTTCTCCTATCTAAAAAATTACAGTAATATCTCTGTAGTAATAATCTAATAAGTAACTGCAATACTGTTGCGAGACTCTTGCGTAAAACCAAGACCATGACCAAGACTGAGTTTGGAAGACCAAGACTCGTCCCGGTCTCACATTCGGGCAACACTAAGATAAACATATAAAACCAAAACTCTTCAACAAATTTATTTATAATCTCATTACAAATACGTACTAACTCAATAAAATTAATATATTCAACTGAGATTATTTAAAAAATTATTAATAAAAAAATGGATAATTTTATCTCACAGTCAAAATGATACACCTCATTTCTTACTAACTTTTAAGTACTATTACTTTAGTTCAATACCTTGTAGGCAAGCCATTATTTTCTACCACTTCTTTCAGTCTGTTTGTAATGGAGTCGACCAATTTTTTTGTGAATCCTGGGCTTAGTCTGTTCTACTCTTAGAGGAGATATTTTCTAAAGTATTCTTTGATAGAAATTTCTTGTTTTCTAATTTCTATCTCCAATTCTGCCTTCAGGTGTTCTATCACATTAATATCTGTGACTATAGTGGGGTTTTTATAACTTTGGGACTGTTATAAAATAGCCATTCATTTACTAACATTACAAAGTGTTTACGGTCATTATCCAGATGAAAACTCTAAGTTCTGGTTTTAGTCTCATATTTTCCGCAATTTCTTGCAAGTTTCTTCTCAAAATGTTTTTTCCTCTATATCATGTGAATATTTCCGCTATAAAGTGAACATTTCCTGAATCAGAAGTCGCCTTACATCCCCACACCAAGAAACAGAACGTAAGAAAAGAATATATTATTGGATGTTTATTGATTATAAACAAATTATTGTTTTTATTGTAATATAAATTGAACTGTTTATTTATTCAATAATTTCTATCAATATCCAGGTATATCATTTTGACCGTGTAGACACTATATGTAATATAAAGTTACGATTAAATATGTCTATTCCTCGAGTAGAATGAAGGGATGGCCGTTGAGTTCAGTTTCCAAAGGATGTCACCCTCTCTGGAGAAAGTCCCAGTCTTGTGGGACCAACAGACACTAACAACTTTTTTTCCCTTTTTTTGTTACGCCACAGTCACACTCTTATTTTGTTTTCCAATGTTCCTGTTGAGACGGTCTCCTTAATGATAAGAACTTTGTTGAAAGTCAATCAACTGAGAGCAATGGAGACACAATAGATCTGAATGAGTATCATCTGGAATACCAATAATCTTCGCATAAACTGGGAAGCTATTGATTAAAAGAGGTGGCAAATCAAAAAAAAAAAATAATAAGTAAATAAAAAGGCATTTTGGATTTTAATGAGTCTGTCATGGGACAAAAGACAATCTGCTTAAACTGGATTGGAACCATTGTCGCCCCTGACTTGATAAAACTGAAGTCAAGAAACTTAACGGCCTCATGGTGCATATCAACCAAAAAAAAAAAAAAAATGTGTATATATATATATAAATGTTTAGCTCAGTAATAAATCACAGTAAGTCGGTTTTAATCATATTAATACTTTTATTTTATGGCATTCCTATAAAAGCAGCGTTTTAAAATACAATAAATCTAGACACACTACAATATGGTAATCGTACATCTATTTTAGCAATCAGAACACATAATTTTTAATAAGTAGGAAATCGTTACCGTCTGAATAAAGCGTTATATATTTAATGCAATGGGTTAGTATTAGTGTTGTCCAAAATCGGTCTTCTAACTGTTGCAAGACCAAGACCAGAACTGGTAAATAAAAAAAATCAAATTTTTTACATAAAAATCTACGACTAAATAGTTACTAATACTCGACAATTTTAGTTACTATATGTTAATAATTGGTATAACCAGTATATTTTTGCGTTTAACTCCACTAATTTTATATTCGGGCTTAGTTAGGTATCTTCCATCTAAAAAATTACTGTAACATCTTTATAGTTCTAAGTAGTGTTGCCCAAATGCGAGACCAATACGAGTCTTGGTCTTGCAAACTCAGTCTTGGTCATGGTCTTGGTCTTGCTCAAGAGTCTGGCATCAGTCTTGCAGTAACTTATTAGCTTATTACTATAGAGATATTACTGTATTTTTTTAAATAGGAGAAACTTAACTAAACCCGAACAAAAAATTAGTGGTGTTAAACGCATAAGTATATTGATTATACTAATTATTAACATATAATAATTAAGATTGTCAAGTATTAGTAACTATTTCTCTTAATTTTTATTTAAAAAATCAATTTTTTTTTTATCAGATCTGTTCTGCAATTTGCAAGACCAAGACCGATTTTGGGCAACACTAGTTCTAAGCTAATAAATAACTGCAAGACTGTCGCGAGACTCATACGCAAGACCAAGACCATGACAAAGGCTGAGAATGCAAGACCAAGACTCGTCTCGGTCTCGCATTTGGGCAACACTATTTAGGATGTATTAATTCTTAAATAAAAATCTGCAATCTTCAGATTTTCTGTGGTTTTAACCATTTCATATCATGCCCAGAACTTTATTCCTTACATCTATAAAAGTATTCAACTATATAATACAAGCAAATTAACGCAGTTATTACATTAATCCATCGTAATATTTTACGAGTTGTTTAACATGATTTCAATTAGACTCGCCTGTTAAGAATAGCTTTTGAAAATCCTGAAGGTCGGCTGAAGGTCATCTTTGAATTGTCAACACCTATAAATTTTATTTTTACAGCAGCCTATGAATTTCAAAATAACACAAGTCCATATTTAAATAATATATCGTCAAGCTTTTTTATTTTATTTTAAAATAATTTATAGTTTCATTCGCGATTCAATAACACTATTCCTAACGATAAATGACAGCTTTAATTTAATACGTAGATATTTATTCAAATTATATTTATATCTAAATTAAATACGTTATGTTTAATGAAACAGGATTAAT
Organism: Nezara viridula; assembly: GCA_928085145.1. NCBI lineage: Eukaryota > Metazoa > Arthropoda > Insecta > Hemiptera > Pentatomidae > Nezara > Nezara viridula. Next base: position 71,517,991 of record OV725082.1, read on the forward strand.
AATAATTCTAAGAATAAATGGTTCTAAGAGCTAGAGGCTAAAAAAATAATACTGATTTTATTTAAGATAGAACATTTGGAAAAAATAAAACCACTAAGAGTATGAAATCACTTTAACTGTAAGAGAAAATAATGTAGTTTCAGAAAAAAATTAAACAATTGATATAAAAATGAATAAATAAGTAAATGGAATCAATTTAAATTAAGAACAATATAAAATCACTTTCTAAAACACATTAACAATAAATTTAATAATCGAAACGGTATTTAACTCATTTGTAAAATTTTCTCTGAGTTGACAAATATATTCTTTTTTATGTATGCATATACCTTGTACTATCCTAAAATGTAACAAACGTTTGCCATTTTCAATCAATTAATTAGCTGAATGTCCTTGTTAAAACTCAGTCCTTTAGGCAACTCTTAAACTAGGCTGATTAATACATTCCATTGGAAATGACATCAGTACAGCAAATAGTTTTAGATTAGGAAGATGTTTCTATATCGGGTTGTTGGCTTCTCATACATTACTTGACAGTATTGAGAAGAGAAAAAAATATTTAAAAAATAGTCTGAAGATTTTCTAAAAACAATGAATTAAAACTTATCTAATATTTTATAAAAATCAATATATTTAATCTATCATCATAGAATACATTTGAATAGAAGTATCCAATAAATAAAGAATACATAAACGAAATATATACACATTATAATTAATTACATGGAAATTTGCACAATAGCAGATATGTTATATTTATAAACTTGTCTGAAACGGTATGTAGCCTTCACTAAATAAATCATGTTTGCCCTTTCAGAAGTTTTCATAAAGATTTTAAAATTTCAAAAGTTACTTAAATGAAAATGTATCATATGCTTTCAAATGTGAGTATAAATTTCAATGTTTTAAAAGAAATAAAATAACTTTTTCCTCGGTCTCTATAAATTTTTTTTATCTAGGCCTGCTTAAATTTTTGTTCAGTTCAACTTCATCGAGCACAGCTTCCTGCGCATTGCATTCTCTTGGGATACGCGTCAATTGATTCATTGAGGCTTTTTTCCATTTCATATCGTCTACCTTTATCCAATTTATTAAAAGTAAAAGTCGTATTAAACCGTTTAAAAAAATAGTAACGACAAGTTATAAATATATATGATGAGTATAAACTAACTAAATAAAATTTAAGCAACACCACTTACTATTCAATAAAAATTTTAATTCTACCGAGAATTAAAAAATCGTCTCTATTCAGTCTAGTTTACTTCAATTTTGAAAACTATAAGTTATTACTTATATTCATGATTATGTAAGAATATTGGTAGCAAAATTTATTTTGCATTTAACAAATTTAATAGTTAATAACTATATTGAAAAAAATAAAACATAATAAAAACAATAACGCCTTTATTTGTATTTTTTTAGTGCAATAAATTATACAAACTTATTTTATTATTTTAAACAAGGCTGCAGTTATTTATTATCAATGTAAACTACACCGATTTTCACTCACTACGTTAAATCCATTGCTACGATTTTTTTTTTATTTTGGTTTAAATGGCAAAACTTCTATGGTTATCATCGCCCGTTTTGTTGGAATTTCTCGTCAACTTGATAGAGTTTTAGATATTATTGTGAAGTCCCACCTTTTTTTAAAAATTCGGTTACTTTGTTCAGGTAACAGTTCTCACTTAGGGGTTTGGTGTGTTCAACGATTTAAAGCAGGACGGATAGCTGAAGTCGATTCTTATCTGCAACAATATTTACGGATTTTTATAATTAATATATTAGTTTTTTTTTCTCTCTTTCACGCCTCTACCCTCAAGGGTCATTGCCGTTTTACTGTGATTTATATTCTTTTGTGATATTGCATCATCTTCAAAAATTAGTTATAAATAGTTATAAATATAACTAATAGTACAAGATGATTCCCAAATTTTTTGCCGTACATTTCTAAGATTACTATGTTTAAATCTGTCGGTGTTATATTTTTTCACTCTGTTCCTATTGTGAGATTAACTTCAAATATCGCCGAATATGACTTGTGGCCGTTTTTTAAATTAATATTTTAATAGGACTAAGTTTTCAAAATTGAAATTTCTTTAGCAAGTAACAGAGGAATAGGTCAATAAAGCGTAAGTCTATTTTTATTTATATATTCATGAATTTCTTTAACCACTTTCCTCACTTCTTAGATGACAATAGACAAAAATATGAATGACTTCATTATCATAATTTTACTTATTATTTTTATTTGATGTCTGCAAAATTACCATAGTTATAAACAAGGTTCCAAACATGTTTTCAGACGAAAATCAAATTCAGAATCCCGAAAAGAAAAAAGTGTGAGCCTGAATATATTTCTAAACACAACTTTGAACTCACAAAATAATCGGACATTGCTGTTAAAAAAACTTCAAATTAATTTAGATAATTCTGACATTTAATTTGTTTATTATATTTATTTTATTTTAATTGAATGATAATACAATCAGCCTCATACAAGAGCAATAAGTATTGGGGTTAAAGGTACCCATTCATACAATAAATACATACATGATAAATAAATGTAATTAAGAAGAAAGAAAATTAAGTGAACAGTGAACAAACAAATAAATAAAATAATAATAATAATTAGTAATAATGACAGCATAGTAGTAGAAGAAAATACTATATGACAAACAAGTGCTGCCCAAATGCGAGACCCCGGCGGGTCTTGGCCATTTTCTTGGTCATGCGCAAGAGTCTCACAACAGTCTTGCAGTTACTTATCAACTTATTATTATAAAGATATACTAATTTTTTAGTAATTTTTTAGATAGGAGAAACCTAACTAAGCCAAATGAAAAATTAGTAAAGTTAAATGTAAAAGTATATCCCAGAATACCAATTATTAACATATAGTAACTAAGATTGTCAAGTATTAGTAACTATTTTGTCTTATTTTTTATCGAAAAACCGATTTTATTACCAGTCTTGGTCTTGCAACAGTTAGGCGGTGTTGGTCCAATTTTAGGGAACACTAGACTACACAAATAAAGGAATATATATATAAAATGATAATGGTTACAAAATCTGTAGAAAACAAAAAGTAAATTCAAGGTGAATACAAAAATACGAATAAAATTCATCTAAAATTCATTCACATCTATATGAAATATTTAGGATATTACTTGTCTTGGCATTATTTAGTAATAATCGTTTTCCTGAAGATTTGAGTGATTTTCTATCAGTTTTTGAAAAATTATTTTAGACCGAATGCTAAATACCAGAAAGCTTCTGAGGTCTCGCATAAAAGAAACAGGATTAAGAATTGGATAGTGGAATATGTCCTTGAAGGTTAGAAGAATTCTTTACAAGGATGAGGTTCTTTATCAAGACGTTTGATTTACATTTTCTTTTACTTTAAAATCAACAAAACATTATTACTGAGATGATTAATTATGATTACAGTATGATATTAAACTGTACTGAGATATGATAATTATAATTTATCATAGTTATGAAACATCGTCTTCTTCCTCCGAAAAAGAATGCATCATTAATAGGTAACTGAAAGAAAAGTACTCAGATGATAAATGATAAGACATAAAATCATAATTCAAAGATTTGGAGTAGAAAAAGAAATGAGGAATCACTATAAGAAAGAATATTGAATACTGCAGAAAGGTTGAAGTTTCTGTTAGCAACGCTATGTGAAAAATGGAACTCTTTTTATCAAATTATTAACATCTGTCTAAAACCTAAAAATGGCTTCGTATTATAGTAAACTACAACTTTTTTATCTACGAAAATTTCTCAATAAGGGTCTTTTTTCATTAAATCGATTAATTCAATAAGTTACTGAAAAATCATGAATACTCATTTTCTTTGCAATGCTCCTTACTTTGTCACAAATATATTCATCCATAATGACCTTAATGTTTCACGTCCGGCTTGGTCCAATCCATAATAAACTTCAGACCCTTCCAAACCCTCTTATTTCTAACCTTGCATCCTCTTTGAACTCTAACAATCTTCCAAGGCAAAAGAAAATTGCCTCTGAACCTCCTAATATAGAATTATAATCGTACGTTTCATATTACCCATCCAAACTTACTTGTTGTATTTTTATCTAACGAAATAAAATGAATAAAAAATAAAATAAAATCATTTTAGCTATGTTTTAAATTATCAATCAAGAAAGTTTTCGTTTAGCTACATGCAGCTAAATTGAAACTTGTGGGCAAAGAAAAAAATGATTGTCATTGTCAAAGCTGGGATATAAGTAAAATAGAAAAAATGTTTATGCTTTGGCCCACAAGCAGCTCTCTGTATTTAAAGGATCATGTATATGAAAAGATTAATTATTTCCAAATACTGAATGAGAAAATACCATCGATTTTTAAAACAGTTGCCTATGACTGAATAAGTTATAAAACTTTAATGCGATTTGTTACCAATCGGTTTTGGTCTTTCTAGGGCCATTTTTACTATAATTTTAGTTCTCTCATATATTTTCTAGTACCTGGATTCCTGATACGGAAGTGGCTAACAGAGACAGAGCTCTAAGAACTTGAGATAAGCCGCTAAGATAATTGCTACCAAAGTGTTTGCCCTTCCTAAGGAGTTTTTACAATAATTTTAGCTGTTTTTTTTATCGACGTATTTCCTCCGTGCATTTTCCAATACCTGGATTCCTGATATGAACGCAGATAACAGAGAAGCTGTGATAAGCTCTAAGATAATTTCTGCCAAAATGCTTACCCTTTCTAGGGCGTTTTTTACAATAATTTTAGCCATATCTTTGTTTATCTATATATTTTCCTAGAGACCTGGATTCCTGATACGGAGGCGGATAACCGAGGCAGAACTTGAAGAAGTTGAGAGAAGGCCCTAGGTAATTGATAAGGAGGCGGTGGGGCGGTGGAGGGAGTTGATGCCTTCCTCCCCAATGGTCTGCTCCATAACTGCAAGGCCTGCGCGCCGCATCCCCTCCACTCCTTGTCTCTCTCTCCCTCATTCCCTCTCTCACTCTCTCCCTCACTCACTCCCTCTCTCTCTTACTATCTCTCTCTTTCTCTCTCTCTCTCTCTGTATTTTATTATTATTTTCTCTCACTCCGGCTCCGGGCCAGTGGTACCTAGATCTCCAGCGGAGCTCCCTCTACGGCAAAAGGTAAAAACACAGCCAACTGCTCAGTCTGCGAGGGGTGTTGTCCCACATAACCTGTATCGATTCCTTTTCGTAACCTCCCGTCGGTGGTAGCATGTAGTCCTCTTGTGTAGTCCAGTTGGAAGGTAAGCTTCTGACTCCTTGCATGACCAGTTTTCACTTTCAGTCGGTTCGCATGTCCCGGTGACTTCAACATCCGCTTGTAGACTGAGATAACAGGCATTTAGTATGTGCATGGTTTTGTGTAGTGGCCGAATGCCATTTAGAGTGACAAGATTTTTGAAGATCAAATTAAAGAAAGAAATATTAGATTATTAATGGAAAATTTCAAATCAACAGCCTCAAGCCTCTCGAAAGGAAGTCAATACAAACTTCTTCAATATTCCTCAAATTCAGATCTTTTCTAATAATTCTTATTCTAGAGAAATTTTCATTTATTTTTTTCAATTTTTTATGGATTACAGCATGTTACAATTTATTTGCTGTGTACTTACTTCAATTCAAAAATATCATTTTGTTCCAAACATTGCTTTCATCTGCAAAACTTGACAACTTGTATCCTTATTTTCAAAGCTTGATGCTAATCATTTAAAATTTTCTTTCGATGACCTAATTAAAATATTTGATCTCTATTATTAGTTTTATTTCTATTTTATACAAAAAAAAAAAAAAAAAATACTCAAATACTGTTCATTTACTACACAAATTACTATGTTATCAGTACATTTATAATAAAACATTTTACTCTTCTGAGTAAATATTATATTTACTGTATTACATTTGTTCGTAAGCTATTCTGTATTATTTAAAGAGAATAATTCTTGAGGTTAAATATATTATATATATGTTTCGATCTTTTTTCAGTTTACAGATTATATTATATTAATATATAAATATCAATATACTGACTAACGATTTTTTTTTTCTAAGGATCATAAAATAACGTTATACAAAGAAAATCTACACATCAAAATATATTTTGTTCTAAGCATGTCACATTCCATATTAAATTTCATTAGCTAAGTACAAAACTTAAGTGATTTGAAAGGCCTTCCTAGGTTGATAAACTCCCAGGCTTATCTTACTTTCTTTATAAAAACAAGATTAAGTTTTAACTCCCTTCGTACTTAGTTAAAAGAATAGTATTTTAATTTTCAATCAAAGTTCTCTAGAATCAATTTAGTATAGTATTTTTGGTAATATGAGTGTATATGATTAAAAACATTCAAATGTATTTATGTATATCCAAAAATAAATTAAATCAGTATATACATAGGTATGTTGTGAATCAAACAATTGGTACATTGGTCTCTTAATTTTTTAGATGACCAGCATTACTTTTAGCACATAAATGCATTATGATGAATTTTCAGTTACAGTTATTTATCCCAAGACTGATAACATTATATAGTAAATTTTCGGAGTGTCATGAAACATCAGAATATACCTATTATGATGACCATGTTGCCTAAATTATATTAACAGTTGAGCTAATTAGCAGATATAACAATAAATGTTCTTGTAAAACCTATTCGAGGTCTATGTGAAACCTAACATAACCTTCCCATTAGAATCAATACTTTGAGGCGGTATGCAATATTTGTTAATCTACCATGTATTATATATGTATTTTATTTATTTAGGTTTCATAATAAAACTTTGACCTATGAGTCTAATTTAAGTAAAATTTGAAGACATTGAGGACACTTATAGAATTCGAATATCGAATAGTATTTAAAATAATACCTTATGCTTAAGTAATTGTGTAATTTTCCCTCAATACTTAAGATTTGTTACATGAATCGGACAAAGATAAACTTAACATTACTAAGCTGATATTTTTTTGTGATTTGCCCCAAAATTAAAATATTAGAATTATTCTAATTTAAATTGTTATTTGTACAACTATCTTGCTCTCATGAGTACCTATATTGCTCATAAAAATAAAAATAAATAAGAATGAAGGATTATTTATACAATAAAATTTAAAGAATTATCTCAATATTTGTATATATATTGTGTAATTAGCTCTGTAATAAATTTAACTTCACAGATTCATCTATTGAATGATGCTAGAATGCTGTGAGACATTTTATCGATAACTACTAAAATGAGAAATGCAAGTTCAAATTGCTAAACTACTGAAAAGAGAAAAGAGTTTTCACGGCAACCATGATTTCCAAATTATGATTATAAAATAATATGGCATAGATAACAGGTGGTTTATCAATTTTCTGAATTTTATGGATTATTTGAGAGGGTTAGAGTGATAGTGTAGTTAAATGAAGTTTGCATTTTGTCCAGAAATTAAATATTTTTTAATGTATTTTAGCAGTATATGTATACTATGTATGTACTTAAATGAGGGGAAAGCATTTATTGAAACGATTTTAAATATATTTCAAAAGTATTTTCAATTAAATCCATGTTTAAATTTTTATATATTGTATTTCTTTTAGGATTAATTTTGAAAATTTTTACGATTTCAAATAATATTAATGATATAATGAAATCAACTAATTCAAGTAACCAGTATTTAATATACAAGATCATTATATAATAAATAAAAATATATATTCACTTCAGTTTTATTTTTAAAGAAAAAAGTCATTGAAGAAAATTTTAAATTTTGAGTTAGTAGTCTATTCTTGGCATATATTTTCCCTTCCTATAAAAATGATTAATTATTATCATCATCAGATGTTTTTATGTATGGTCAGATATATAATATCAGTCTCATGTTCCCTATAGTTTGTAAGTGTTACTAATCACTTGTGAAACCCGAGATAAGAGGTGAAAACATAGCGTTAGGCTTTCCACACGCGAACTAAACATCTTAATACAGAACTAAAACATTGATTGGACAGATTATGTCAATTAAAGCTCACTATTTTTTTTTCGTTAAGAGAGTGTCTTGGTCTGACACATTATATAGCGCAATAATTTTTGAACCGTAATTATCAGATTTTGATGCCTTCTTTAAATAAATATTAGTTCTCAATATCACAATAATAATTTTTCAAACTATGTTAAATTAATCAATCCAACTATTTAGGGCTCTGCAATCACTTCAGGTATTTTCGACCATTGCTAAATCGAAAACTTTTAACAATAACATTCAAACATTAAGTAACTTAACTAATTTCATGAACGAATAGCTTAAAAATAAGAACTATAACCATAATATTTATATAAATTTAGAATATAACAATTTTTTTATAATTGAAGAAAAAAAAAGTCCATATTTTTGTGTTATATTGACAAATTTTAAACAGCATATTCAAAAACTCCATCAGATGCCGTTAATATGATTTTTAAAAAGTAATATAGTTATTTAATTTCCATATACATTTTAGCCGCTAGAATTTAAATACAATCTATTCTGATTTAATTACTATCTTACCAAAGGAAATTTATCTGTAATCATGATAAACATAATCAGACCACTATTTATAGTATTATTTAATGATTAAAGAAATATATCATCAAGTAAATCTAATACTCCAAAAACAAAGGATGCATCAGGGACCAATTCTGATTTACAATTATAAAATTCAATACTAGTGTTTATAACAAAATATCTTTTATGAATGTACAGAAACTTACTATTTTATAATAAATAAATAGTCAAATCGAAGATCTAACTCTAGAAATATCAATCAGAAAAAGGAGACTGAAATTCATTGGCCACATGAAGAGAAAGAGTAAAGATAGCATGAAAAATATTAAGACATTATAAAAAAAGATAAAAGTATATGAATACCTTGATAAGGATATATTCAGAGGAACAGTGAATAAGGTTAATTTCCTTGGATTAGAAAAGAGGAAAAAGAAAATAAGGAAATGGACAGAAGAACGAAAAAAGGAAATAAGAGAAAAAATGAAGAAAGTTGAATTAAAAAGAAAGCTAAAATATAATTTTAAAAATGGTCTTTCTGGCTTTTATCGCGAAAAAATACTAAAAGTAGATATATTAATAACAGCATTTACTCTCCCAAGAATTTTTCTTTATTTTTATGATGTTTCGGGATCACTTTTTTAGCCGATCTTCAGACAGTATCTCATCCATCTATCATCTTATTTTTTTAAAGATTTATCATATTTTTTTTTTATTTTTATATTTTCATAATTCTGACAAGACTCTCCCTAGAGGACTCCACAGTATAATTAAGAGATGAATTATGAAAATATAAAAAAAAAAAAAAAAATAAGACAAATCTTTAAACAAAAAAGATGATAAAAAAATGAGATACTGTCTGAAGATGGTATGAGAAAGTGATCCCGAAACGTCATAACAATAAAGAAAAATTGTAGGGAGGGTAAATGCTGTTATTAAATTTTATTAATATACCTCAGATAAAAAAACATCTCCTTTAGGACTAATGAAGAAAATAAATAGATATATCCATAGATTTGTTTTCTTTTATAATCATATTTTCTATAAATTTATTGGGGCTGTTCTTTTGAATATTTTTTTTTTCCAGGTAGGTGAGCCAAAGAGATGGGCAAAGAAATATATTTTAATCAAGTAATTTTTTTATTTTATTTTTTTCTTCATATTTTCACCCACATCTGTCATAAGATTGACAATAAACAGATGTGTTGCTATTAAGAAAAATGTGCATTTCAGGCATAATAAAGAATAATACCCAGCAGTACATAGTAATTATTAAACTTTCATTCTATAGAAAACTTTAATTACCTTATATAGAGTCTCAAGTAATTTGTTTGATTCTGAATAATTAAGTTAAGGTTTTTAGTGTAAAATGGGAACATTTTCTGATAGTTTGGTTGTAAATTACTTATTTTTGATTACTTGTACAGATTTTTTTTCTTTTTCATTGGTATTTTCGTTAAGGCAGAAGAAAAAACTTATTACTTATAAATGATTTTTTGAATTCAGTTGAAGAGACCTTATGGTCTCTTTTATACAAACCTTATGGGGATTCAATTTATATTATTATTTAAATAAAAACGTTGTATGTCTGTATAAAAAATTTTAATTTTGTTATAATTTTCGTATGCAAAATAACAACATATTTTTATTCAACGAATTTAAATCCCCATGACACCAAAGGCTATAATTTAGACTTAAAAATCTAAATATAAAAATATTTGAATTCAGGATGTCAAAATGATACCATAGATTCAGACGTAATTGAGAGGAAAATTGAAATTGGTAGTTTTTATAGCTAGAAAGATTTCCTGAGAAAAATAAAATAAACTCGGTTCTCAACATGCCTTCCTAGTTCCGTTATAATTTATCTTATACTATTTCATTGTACTATTATTCTTAATAATATTATTTTTTAAAAAGTAAATATAATTTTATTTACAAAAATATGTTTAAAAAAAGTAAATTTACAACTTTTATATAATATTCTGTTTTCATTTTCTCCTTTTTTTTTTTTTTTCATTTTTAAAACTTCACTTGATTTAGTTGTTTTTTTTTCTCGGATCCTCCATAATTTTATTTTCAACTATTTTATATAAAACTATAATATATATAAGATTTGTCCTTTCATTGCCCTATGGCCTTTCTTTTTATAAAATTGGGTTGAAAATTGTGGCACTAGGCCTTGTATTTAAAATATATTTGAGAAAAAATACTCTTAATCTCTATATCAAAATAATCTCAATGACTAAATGTCGCTTATAAAATTTTTAAAAATATATATAATAAAGTTATTACTTATTTAACATTTAAGTACCATATACCACTACATCAGGCTAGAGGCACCATTCTTTCGCAATTTACAATTGTTTGAAGGTTCTAATTTATTTTATTCTAATTCAATATATTAATGGAAGATTGATTGAAACATTAAAAGAAAAAGATGGATATAAAATGAAACTTTTCTATTTTCATGAAGGTATCCAACAAGGGGTGATATAAGATAAATCTGAAAATATGTTTATAGTCTAGAACCAATCTATCTTTATATATATATATATATATATATATATATATATATATATATATATATATATAATCTTTTTCATAATCCCTTATTTATGTTTGTTTTAGGATCTAAATATTCTGTTTTTTGCATTTGAGGAGGTCTATATATCTATTATTGTTTCTATTAATGTCCTTAATTTCTGAATATTGGTTAGATGATGAGGCTCACAATTTTTCGGGTTGATCTTACAAACTAAAATTTAATTTTTAAACAATTTTTTCCAGCGTTGAGGAAGTCCAGAAGGTTTAAATTGATTAAATAAGGGATCTGTTACGTATTTTACTGATTTGTAAAATTTGGAATGCTTTTAAGTTATGAAATCCTTAAATTTGGGTATTTTTAATTTCTCATAGAGTTTTGGCGCTTTGTCTCTTTGCATTGCCGTCCTCTTGTCTAATTTTCTCAGTATTACATTTTGAAACGATTGCAGCATTTTTCTGTCGATTTTTTTATCATTGAAAAGAATAGTGTACGATAACATACATACAGTAGGACGTATTATAGTTTTCTATATGAAAACCTTTAGGCGCATAGAAAGGTGTATTTGTAGTGTTTGGCCGTTGTTGTATTTTGAATTTAAATGTTAATTTCATCTAATCTTTTTTTAAAAACAATTCACTTACTTTTATTCGGATTAGCCTCAATGTTCAGTTTACTAAGGTTATTGATTATTTTTTGAGCAACATTCCTATTCTTTAAACGGATACTTGTTGTAGTATTGTCATCAGCAAAAGCTGTTATTGTTGCATTTTAGTGCTTGATCCCAACAAATCCTCCTGTGTAAATAGGGAAAAGTACTTGTGACAGTATCGCACCTTGTGGGACACCACATGTGAGATATTTTAAAGATAAAGAATCAATAAGAGGCTTTAAAGATTGATCCGTTATTTAGTTTACTGGCTAAAAGCTCGTGTAAAGATTCGTAGATCAGGTAGTTATTAACTATTGTACTATATTGCAGGTTTGCTCGCAACACTGGTTTGTCAAACCTGTTGAAGTAACAGCATCTCTTAGTCCATGTTTGGTCATTATAATTTCGTTTTCCATTATACATAGGATTTAAAAAGTTAGGTATAATCATTTCAGTTCGATTATATAAATAAGGTAATTTATTTAAACAAAAATAAATAAAAAATTCATATATATATATATATATATATATATATATATATATATGAATGTGTGTTGGTGAGTGTATGTTTCATTTAATATTTATTGATAATTTTCGAAAATTAATAAAAGCCCAATATATTTCATGTTTTAAAATTTGAATCGTTCATCTACGTTTCGGACTTATGTCTGCTCATCACAAGAATTTTTATTCCTTTCTAATTTTTTCTTACTCTTACATCCTAACTTTCTTTTTAATTATCCATTATATTCACTCTATTAATTTTATTTTTATGTATAAGCTGATCAGTTTATTTTCACCTTAATATTTACAAAATTATTATTGAAATAGTGGTTTGTTCTTCAATTTTTTCTAGTTCAAAGATTGTTGTGTAAATATCTGATAACACTAAGGAAAAATAAAATAAAGAAATTTATAATCCTCGTTTATACAATGATATTTCTGTTGTAATATGTATCAATAGTTTAACTTGTTCGTGATTATTTTAGATTTTATTGAAAACTATTTGGAAAGATTAAATATTGTGTGACTTCTAAAATAAAAATAGTACCCAGCAAATTATTTCTAGTAAAATATTGTTTTTGTTTTGCAAACTAAGATTACACTTAAAGTCTGATTAGGCAGAGGTCGATGCCCACTGAAGAATACATTTTTTATAGATGTCGCCATTTTGGCTTGGTGACGTAAAACATCCTACACGGGTGAGCCTGCCTCTCTCTCTCCCTCTCTCTCTCTCTCTCTCTCTCTCTCTCTCTATATATATATATATATATATATATATATATATAATATATATATACATATATATATATATAAACTTGAAATCGACAGATCTTTTTAATCACAGATCTTTTCGATTTAAATCGAAGTTTTTTAATATAAGGTTGTAAGGGAAAAATTTCTAGCCCAGAGGAACTGAAAAGCTATTGACAATAATAATTCCGATGATACCGAAAATAGTTCAAAATAAAGTTTTTTTCTGTTTAAAGCCCTCATTAAAATATACATTATGATTATATTTAAGACTTTATTTTATAGTGAGATTCGCTTTCAACGATTGAATTTTAAGTGATGGCTTTTAACAAACAAAGACATTGTTTAAACTAATATTAACATTTTAAAAGACTCTTACTGGACCAAAAAACAGTTATGGAGAGGTTGTGATTTCAAATATTTTTTACACATTGGACAATTATGAAGAATAAAATACTTCATTTCCGAGAACCTCAAAAGTATACAATTTATGGTCGATGATTATTTTGTATACTGGTTAAAACCAAAAATAAAAATAAAAAATCATTCAAAACGGACCATTATTAGCAAAGATACGGGCAATAGTAATTTGTACACATGTTTATTATTTTGAATGAACCATTGTACAGAAGAACAGAAAATTAATTCCGTTATCTTATTATACATTGCATTAACTTATTTTCACATGATTTCGTCATTTTGTCTCTGACCAATATACAACAAAGATTAATTCAACTATTTACATATTTTTAAATTTATTTCTTATGAAATATTAAACTCTGTCACCATTAAGGAGATTTATAATAGTTTTCCGAGAGCAGATTCACACTCTGTTTACAATTAATAAAAATAAATTAAACAGAAAAATAATAATACTCTAAATAAATGTATATAAACAAAAAGAACTAAACTAATCAAAATAACAATTTGAACACAAGCAAACTTTTATATAATATTATATTTATTTATTTATTTTTTAATCTGAATTTGCCTCTACATCATTGGCAATTCTTGCATTATACTTAATTATATAATTATATTATATTTAATTAGAATATTATATAATTATATATTTACAGACTTAATTTACTCTGGAGATACTCTGGAGACCAAGGCCGCCTAACTGTTGCAAAACCAAGACCGGAGCCGGTAAAAAAAATCGATTTTTTAAATAAAAATTAAGACAAATAGTTACTAATACTTGACAGTCTTAGTTACTGTGTGTTAATAATTGGTATAACTAATATACTTTTGCATTTAACTCTTCTAATTTCTCATACGGCTTAGTTAGGTTTCTCTTATCTAAAAAAATACAGTAATATTTCTACAGTAATAAGTTAATAAGTAATTACAAGAATATTGCGAGACTCTTGCGCAAAACCAATACCATGACCAAGACTCGTCGCCGTCTTGCATCTGGGCAACTACCCAGCGTCTCTCACACAGCCGAATTACTGGTATTAAGGACCAGCGGAGGCTGAGCAGAAGCATTAAATTTAATTAATAATGTAAAATATTAGTTTTATTATTGATATTAACTGATATGTTCCATTAATTTAATTAATTTTATACCAGTTTTATATATGAACTGAATTTTTGTGAGTTCAGGGCGAAAATGAACCATGAACTAACAAACACTAAATTTTGAATACAATTGCAACTGTGCGGTTATGAACCGAAGAGTGCGGTGGAATCAATTACAGGCGATTTGTATCCAGTTGCAACCGTCATGAAAACGTCCCGTCGATTTACGACCGTGTGAGTACAGCTAAACGATCTCACCGTTAGAAAGTCAATCATTGATGTGATTTCCATCCAATCGTAACATCAGCTATCTTCTGAATTGTGTTGCGAATCGATATAACTTTTATGAATTTCGAGAGCGTTTTTATCATAGAGATTATCGAAGTATTCGTAAATAAATTACACTGCCAAACAATGCATGGTGAAGTGCGCGGTGAGAAAACAAAGGAAATGTTTTTATATTATAAATAAATGAAATATAAAGTAGACAAAGAGGTGCACCGAAAGAGATACAGAAAGAAAGGATATAAATCAATCAATAATTCCAGTGAGGAAATCAAGGATTCTTAGGTATTTTTTGCAAAAGCTCCTCCCCCAAAGTCGATGGCGTACTCCTCTCCTATGAAGAAATTAGATTACACTTCTCTCCTTTAAAACAGTGCAAACAAAAGTATAATTAGAAAATTTGTAAATCATAAACGATTACTTTTGCTGTCTAGTACATGTTTTTCCTTTCTTCCCTGGTTTGGAACTTCCTTCTATTTGAAACTCCACGAAATATAGTTACCTCCGAAAATTCCGAACTGTCAAAATGTGTCCATCTCAAATTTTTAATATCGCAATTCGCCTCTTCTTGGAACCCCTGACTTGTAAGAGATAGAATTTGAGTGAGAAAAATAACCCAGGATTAGATATTGCCCATGATAATCCACAAGGTTAAAAAATAAAATGTACTGGATATTTTCAGAAGATATGCCTAATTGGGTATACCACGTTGCCACAATGAGTTAACAGGTGGTCCCAATGGCATTTAAGAAGATCCTGCGTCGAGCCTAAAGAACGCTTCGAAAGTGATCTGATCATCTTAGAAAGGAAAATTCTACTTCTTATTATTGAATCAGTGAGGGAAGAAGCTGGAGGAAGGATAAAGAGGTACAGAGAGCCATATCACATCTATGTCATACTGGATATTTTCTTGATTGGGTATACCATACTGTCAGAATGAATAAACAGGTGTTCCGATGTTTTTGAGGAAGTTCGAAAACGAGTAATCGGAGGCCTCAGGCAGAAGTGGCCTGATGGTGTGGCAGCAAGTCGTCGATTCATACTTAAGATTAAGGACTGGAATGCGGTCGCAGAAGACAGAACAGAAGAGTTCAAGTCCAATTTAAGTTAGGTCCGATAAAATGAACGAAGAAAAGTCTTAAAACATGCGGTGATGTAAGCCAGCGAGTCTGCAATAATGGTTTCCGCCAAAGATTATCTATGGTTTTTCAACATCCAATTTCTTAAAAAAATATTGGTGAGGAGGTAGGTTTCTTTACTTCTAAAGCCAACCTCTTTTGCTGGAGAATATTATTTCACCAAATTCCTCTATATACGCTTCTTATTAATTAGAAAGTTAAATAAAACTAATATTGGTGAAGTTGGAGTTCAGCGAGACATTCTTTATGATTTACAGAATCCAAGGCCTTTAAATAATCGGAAGAAGATCCTCATGACTTTCGATCAGAGGAATGATGTCATGTGAGCAGTGAAGTAGATTTTGTACTGTAGCTAATACTGTTCTCTGACTAAAAGAGATTGAGATCAGATAGTTCCATAATATCATTACAAAAAAATTAATATTGTGACATTCTAATTATTCAAAAAAAAATAATCTGTGACATATGACTATCATAAAAAAAAAAAAAAAATCTTGAACCAAGAAAGATCCGATCTAGAAAATTTAGTCATTTAAAATCATCTTCCTAATTTTATGTGGCAATAATTGCAAAGTCATAAAATCTTCCATAAGAGATTCCTGAGATGTGGTATGCACCACATACCACTGATTGGCTGAATAATAAATTCCTAAGATATTTATTTTAAAAATTCTCATATAGTGTGACAATTTTCATTTTACTCTATTGTACAATGCGGTTTTAGGGGACGATAAATTCATAATTCTATTCATAATACTATTATCTTTTATTAAATAATACATTCTTTCAAAATTAAATCACCTTTACTTGCTGTTGAGATAAGAACTATTATATTAATCCATATTATAATTACAATATAAATTATTGTAATGATTCTCTTGCTACAAAATTTGTCTACTTAAGTATTTTCTATGAATGGGATTGAGATAGATTAATTTTTAACCTTGAGAGAGTAAACAAATATAAATTTTTAGATAAAATATAAAAATCCTTGAACATAAATAATATAATACAGTAAATTTCATATAAATTGTAGTTCTAATTAATTTATTTTGACTTATAGGTTATTGTATTTAGTTTCCTATAACAAATACAATAAAATAAGTACAAATACAAAA
Source organism: Nezara viridula (assembly GCA_928085145.1). Classification (NCBI taxonomy): domain Eukaryota; kingdom Metazoa; phylum Arthropoda; class Insecta; order Hemiptera; family Pentatomidae; genus Nezara; species Nezara viridula. The sequence goes on from OV725082.1 coordinate 71,535,056, forward strand.
ATGTTTTCTTGTTATATATATTGTTGCAGTTCTCAAAAATATTATCTGTTCCCATACGGTTTTCTCTGCGCCAATGATAGACCCCTCATTACCTAAATTCATGTGTATAAATATACAAATAAATAAATAAAGCTGGGATAGACAAATTTAAATTGAGGTACTGAATTACAAGCCGTCTATCGGCTAATCATTTAAACGTTGATAAATAATGACAGAAAAAAATTAAAACACTCAATTTGATTACTACAGCCCCACTTTATTTCTTATTTTACACCAACATTTCAGCCCTTGTGCCATTTTTAAGGGAAGAAACCTATTTAATAAAATTAAAATAATAAATAAATAAAATTACTTGCCCTTGTCAATATAACTTAATTAGTCAATATGGCTTATAGTAGTTGACTAATTAATTTATGTTGACAAGGGCCACAGGTGGATCTGCGGGATTGAGGGGGGGGGGAAGAGAGGGAGAGCTTTTCCTACCAAAATGGTAAAATGTAACCATGTTTATGGTAAAAATATTAAAAAATTATCTCTTAAAGTATTATTGTTCGTGTAATTACATTTAATAGAACATCAAGAATCACTTAAACACCTTTATCATTAGTGTTGCCTAAATGCAAGGCGAATCTTGGTCTTGCACACTCAGTCTAGGTTTTGGGTCTCGCAACAGTCTTGCAGTTACCTATTAGTTTATTTCTATAGAGATATTAATTTTAAACTGAATGAAAAATTACAAGAGTTTAATGCAAAAGTATATCGGTTATACCAATTTTTTACATATATTAATTAAAATTGTCAAGTTTTTGCTTGACATATATATATATATATATATATATATGAAAAAAAAAGCTTTCTAGTTGAAGCCTCCTAAAATTAAATCTTGGATTCGCTAGTGGCAAGGGCTATTCAGTCCATATGATTTTAATTTATTAAAATAGATTTATTCCCATGGAAATAGCCTAAGGCTGAAAAGTTGATATAGAATAAGAACTAAAGTAGGATCAAATTGCCTATTTTCATTATTACTAATAAAGTGATGTCCTAACATACAAGTTTAAAGATATATATTTAATTGATAGAAAATTCCAAATATGAACCAATCTGTAGTTAGAATTTATAATAGGATTTTATTCCTTATAATGAGAATTTCAGACGAAAAATTCTGAATGATCTGTGATAGTGGAAGTAGACTTTATTGAAAATTATAAGATTGTTCAACTAAAATATTCTTGATCGTTAATAAGAGATAATTAGCTATGACAAATATTTCCCTAGGGAATTCCTGTATGATTCGCCGCTTGGTTGGGTAGATGCAGAGGAGAAGAAAATGTCGGCCAGTTCTTCCGAAATTCCCATCGCCTCCCCAACCATTATGGGAAATGACACTCCCTCCCTCTGCGGGACGTGACCGGAATTGATCGTGCCTTGTCGTCCTCTAACGAGATGTCTTCTTGTACCCACAATTTTCTTTCCCTCTATTAATAAAATATACTTCACGTGCTCCACGTTCCTATCGCACAGTCATCCTCCCTCAGTTATATTGATTCTGAGTCTTCTGGTCGGAATTTCCTTGACAGTGGAATGCTGCTTGTTTATTTTTAGTAGATGTATTTAGATTTCTCTTTTCCTTTCTATAATAAAAAAAAAAATTCTTTTAGGGTGAACGCACCAGTTATGGGCAGGAGGACTATTGTTGCCCAAATGCGAGACCGATACGAGTCTTGGTCTTGCTAACTCAGTCTTCATTTTGCGCAAGAGTCTTGCAGTTACTTATTAGCTTATTTCTATAGAGATATTACTGTAATTTTTCATAAAGAGAAAGCCTAACTAAGCTGAATGAAAAATTGAAAAGTTAATTATAAAACTGTATTGGTTATGCCAATTCTTTACATATATTAACTAAAATTGTAAAGTTTTTGCTTTAATTTTTATTCACAAAAACTTTTTTTTTTTTTTTTGCCAGCCTTGGTCTCGGTCTTGCAATGTTTAGGCGATCTTGGTCTTGGTCTTGCAAAGTGCAAATACCGATTTTGGGCTACACTACTTTTCATATAGGTAGTCAGTATCTTTCTTTTTTTAAAAAGTAATTATCGTTTTATCTATATGAAAAAAAAGCTTTCTGACTGAAGCCTCTCCCCCCAAAAATTAAATCCTGGATTCGCTAGGGACAATGGCTATTCAGTCCATATATTATAAGATGATATATCATATTTCATATGATATATCAGTCATCTTATGCTATGACATGATATATATATATAAATCCTGGATCCACTAGTGCTTGAATCAATCCTCGAATACCATTGGATGCCTGAGGGAAGAGCCACTTCAACTCGTCGTAAATATATATATATATATATATATATATATATATATATATATATATATATATATATATATATATATATATATATATGACCCAGAACCACCAACTTTCTAATGTCTCTTCCATCAAGAGTCTATATACCTAAGAATTGTCTTGCATCTTCGAGCAGGAAATCTAGCTATTATGAATATGTTAAAAATAATACTCTTATTATTATACCATATTATTATTATATATATATTATTATATATATATATCATTATATATATATATATATATATATATATATATATATATATATATATATGTATATATAATGATGCCAATAACATGAAGTTGCTTGTATAGGCTGATAGTTTTGAACTTTTAGCAAATAATATGTCTATTATAATAATAAGAGTATTATTTTTAACATATTCATAATAGCTAGATTTCCTGCTCGAAGATGCAAGACAATTCTTAGGTATATAGACTCTTGATGGAAGAGGCATTAGAAAGCTGGTGGTTCTGGGTCATTTCTTGCCGGTGTTCTATGAATATTTACGACCTCAGTGACCAAAACAACCCTTGCGCTTTCTCTAGTTTTTGTACCCGCCCCCTTCGGCATTTGGTGGGAACATCATTCTACAGATTCTTCTGTTGCTTTCCTCATAGGATGAAGTGTCTAAGGAATGGAAAACATCTTGTAGGGTGTCTCTTGTCCTGTGGAACAAGTATATGTAATTGGAATAGGGCAATTTTAGTCAACCTTCCCTTCTAGTGTATTTGTATTATTTAGTAAGGATCAGTTAATATGAAAAATTTCTCAGCATTTAAAAATAATATATTTTTTAATTTTTTTCTTCTTCAAAACTTGAAGTTCTTCGAATAGAATGTTTTAAATAATTTGATAAATTTGATAGCTATACACATGATATACGTTATCAGCTATTTAAAAAAAAAATCATTAGCTTAATATAGATATTAATAATACATCTTTTAAGTGGTTATTTTGATTAATTTAGTTGGGTTTTTTTTCAGTTTAATTTATTTTAGTTTATATACATTTTCTTTCAGTATTATTATTATTTTGCTGTTTATTTATTTTTATTTATTAAAATTAGTGTGAATGAGCTACTCTTTTAGCACTATTACTATTGTCCTTAGATGTGACAGATTTCTAATATTCCGTAATGAAGAAAAAATAATGACTACATCTATGTTATTACTGCAATACATATATATTGCATCTGAGGACAATAGAAACAGGGCGGTGATAGCCTTCACAGGTATGTATGGTTAATTCGCCTTATAAAAAAAAATAATCAAGTCCAAGTAAAATATTGTATTGTATATTAATCAAGACCTATCAAAAAGTAAAGCGGAGATCAGAATCGCAGTATGAAATTATTCTTATTTTTACAGATAAAAAAAAAAGTCATTACAACTACAACTTATTGAGGTTCTGGGATTCAGCATTTTGTAAAGCATTATTGTTTCTTGGTAAACAGTTGTTATCAAATGATATATATATTTTTTTTAACTGCAAAATATTGGAAACAAATCCAATTTTAATCATGTTATTTTGAAAAGCTAAAATTATTTGGTCAATTCTTCGGGGATCAGCTTTCCATTAATTCACAGTTTTAAAATAAACAGTTAATGATATATCTCGAAATGAATATGCATATAAATAATTTATTATTTTTACAAAATAAAATTTGGTATTGTTTTATAAATCACCAGCAGAAATCTTTATTTATTATCATGACTTCAGATAATAGATGACAAGGTTATAATAAAATTACAAAATTGCATAGAATGCCTATCATTGCATTCAAATAATAATAATAATAATAATAAAAGGTCATTTTTAATCAATCTTTTGATTTTTCAGGTACAGATTTAAATAATTTTTACTTTTAAATTGTTGAATTAAAAGTAGATTCCATAAGAATTTTTTGTTGTAAATGAACATATTCACAGCCACATTACAAAAGCCTGTAATTGCAAAAAGTAAAATTATTGATAAAACTAATACATTTTTTTCATCAATTTTTAACATATGTTTTATTTTTATTTCTTTATTTGGTAGTTCATACAACAGCATTTATAAATAAATATTGAATCCAAACTTATGTTATAATTCTATTTAGTACTAAATTTACCATGTTAATATTAAATCTTGCATATTGAAATCAAAGATTAAATAAAAAAAAAGAAGAGAAGAAACATTTATTTAACTTCAACTGCTTCAATGTAAAATGACCATAAATATTAAGTAATTTAAACATAATGTGTGTTCTTTACCATAAAGGTGTATTTACCATTATAACAGTTCGTCAATCATAACATAAACAAATTATAAAATATGATTAAAAGTAAACTATGTAAAACAAATTATACAGCTCAAACCTACCCTATATAAATCACGATATACCAATAATACGAAATCCAAACGTTTTTATTTGAATTTCTGAATACGTGCGAGACTAAAATTGACCAAAGAAGTCCAAAACCACACATTTTTAAAATGATTTGTACAGATCAGGATAGTATAGTCTTCGCTGTCATTCTTCAATTATTAGAAATAAATTCACTTTTGCTGTTATCAAATTAAAAATATATATATGGTTAATTAAATTTGAATGCATTTATTATTAATTATTCAATAACCTTAATGAAATATAATAATCAGTGAAGTTGACGTGCAAATACATTACATCCACATATTATGCTAGTAACGTTATCAAAAAATGTGCGCGGGAAAATGATAAGACAGGTCCCGCCATTTTTTTTTTGCCAGTCAGTGTGACTCCCAGCCCCAAACGGAATGCTTGCGGCCTCGTCTGCAATCTCTCCTCTCGATGTCTTCATTCTCGTCTCATTCCTTCGTCTCATTCAGGTTTATCACCTTTATTTTTGTATTTTATTGAAATAAATGTTTTAATAACAAAACTTTTTTCAGGATCACATAGAACAGTAATTATTCTCATTATCTAATACTAGCTCATGTATGCTGGCATGATATTGCGAAATCGGTATCAATAAACATCCTCGAAGAAATTTTCGCTCAACATTTTGTTTTCCTTTTCCATAAATTCTTTTTAAAATATAAAATGGCGTATTTTATTTTTGCTTAATTTTAAAACCATTAGTAGAGTCCTTAGTTTTCTTGAATCATATTTTTAGATAATTTATAACTTGTTTAAAGCAGCCTCATACTAACACGATTGGTTTTCTCACAATAAATAATTTAAGTTACAAGAATAAATTTCGCAATAAATTACAAAGTACATACATATATATAATTGAAACAAACGTGCAATGTTTTGATGTCAACCTGATTTTATAAAATTTTACAAGAAGGTGACATTGTATTTGTTAATTTAACTGATAGATCCCAATAATTTTAAAAATATTTAATCTTAAGCACTTTGATAATTTATATAAAGTTTATTTCAGGAAATATTATTTTATATTACAAAGAATGTATCGAACAGTATTGTAAGTTATATTTTATATATTATTTTATTATATATAATGGCAGAGATTAACATATAACTAACATATATAACTAACTAACATATAAATATATAACTAATATTAACACTCAAGATTATCTAAAAAAAAAGATTTCTCTTGAAAAATAATCATTTTTTACTATTATTAATGTCAATAATATTATTAATGAAAAAAATTTATTTAGAAGGACTAGAAGAATTAACTTTTTTTTTAATTTATCCCCCAAGCAGTATTCATTTTTGTTTTCATATATTATATAAACAATACTAAATTGGATAAAGATATTTAATTTATTATATATTCTTATTTATAAAAATATTAAATATGAAAAACAATTATTTAAAACTGAAATATTCATGATGTGTTTATTATTTCCAATTCACTTGTGTTAGATTTAATCATTTCCGTTATATGATATAAATATTGATATAAATCATTGTACATTTTTTTCTTTTAATAATATGTATGTACCTCACTATAACCAATGTCCAACAGACAAATTATTATAATACTCAAAAAAGAAAAAAAAATAATAATAATATGTAAGGACTCAAACCATTATTAGATAATGATTTAACTTTAAAAAAAAAACATACGTGCACTATTGCTCAATTTCATAGAAACTGCTATTTAATACCTATTTCATAGGAAAAATTATATTAATATAATTTTAGGGCCGCTTATGTTAACATACAGCAGATCGGTGTCATTTTATGATTTTCAAAAATACCATGTATATTTATTTTGTTATATCAATAGAACTACATGGTTTAGTAATTTTATTTTAGAATCTTATAATGTTTACGCCTATTAAAAATAAAAATTGTCTCAAAATTTTGTTTATCAGAATTATTTATGTATAATCACTGAATTTTTAAGTTACTGAAATGCCAACAAAATATAAGAAAATAATGTTCGAAAGTAATGTGAGTGAAATAAATCAATATAAAAATATTACAACTGTCCAATATTTCAGTACAATTGTATTTTGTAGCAATGTTTTTTTATTATTTTATTTCTTGATTTTTTAATCTTTTTTAATGAAATATGTAAAAGTATCTAAATGTTAAACGAAAAAATCTTTTGATATTTTCCTGAAAGGTTCAAGACCGGTTTGTTAGCGACGAAGCGAGATGGAGATGAGTTGGAAAATGAGACGTTAGAAATGTCAGCTCGCCGGCTTCTATGACTCGGCCTAAACCCCACATCTTTTTATAAAAGAACTAAACCTCAAGCAGCTGTGGTCTGGGCAGCCAGTCTTGTCCGACCTTACATTCGACCAATAGGAATCCGTTTAACATTTTTCTTGTCCTCTAACGGCCGGGGTTCCCCTTCCAGTTCGGCGTCATTCAAGTCTTCATTTTGTCTTCCCATATCTTTATGTCAGGTATGTCACATGTTGGTTTTCCTTTTTTTCTTTTTCTATTAACTTTTACAAATAAATTCATATAGATTTTTATCTTTAAGGTATTCTTGTTGGTTCTTGTTATTTTTTAACATAAATTAAAAACAGTTTATATCATTCCTGGGATATTAATTTATTTCTTAATATTTTTTCCATTTTCGTAATATATCCAACTGATATTAACCGGTGATTTATTTTTTTTATACGATTAAAAATTAGGAGATACTATTAATAACACCAATCATTGTATTAGCTCTTGCCCTAAATACAAAATACAAATATATTATTTTATCGAATTAATTATATTAATTTTTTTTTATAAAAGGGAAGTTAAAATTCATGAGTAACATGTTTAAGGAAGAGCAATAAGCTAGTAGGTAACTACAATACTCTTACGGAAGACTATCTTACCAATACCAAGACTCGTATTGGTCTTGTATTAGGGCAACACTAAAATAAATAATTTTATAATGATTTATTTTGTATTTCACAATTGATTACGACACTACTACGAGGGGAGATTGTCAGTATTTTTAACTTAACAAGATGTTTTTTTTACGTATATTTGCATACGTATATGGTGCTTACTAGATTTTATTAGAGAAAAAAAAATAGTTTTTTTATTTTTTCCTTTTTCATCTGTTCTCCGGAGGCAAAGATTATCATGGCTATTATTATATTTATTCAGGGAAGCCAATTTTCCATAACTTTAGGATATTAAAATTTGTTTTTATTGACTTATCTTAAAGTTATTTTATTTTATTTATTGTATATAATTTTAGATTATTATTTAGTCTTTATTTGGTTTCTGTTTATTTTATATTTTCTTTACATATAGTCTTTACCTCACTATAATTATTGTACATGTGGCAAAATACTACATTACTTAATAAATTAACAAATGCAAAAAGTTACTAAATTATTTTTTTTTAAAAGTGGACATGGTGTCCTTTATTAAAGGATATTTACCTAAGGGACACATATGTGCGTGTTTTATGACGCTTCATATTTAATGGTATTTCTAATATTCAATAGTCAAAAATTTTACTATATGACTATATATATTTTTTTTTCGTGGATGGCAGAAGAGACCAGTTTGATTCTTAATTATTTCATTCGTGTTAAACTTAACATACTAATTTGGTAATGAACATGTTAATGACAGTAATTTCCATGAACATGATCCTGAGAGGTTCAACAAGGCAAGACATCAATTAAGAAGGTGATTTTTTTTTTTTAAATCCTTCCGATTACCTTTTGCTAATTACACTTGACAATGTTATCTTGCTCAATTAATCCTCGTTTATTCAGTTTTTTCTATGAAACTTCGTGTAATCTAGTGTTCCATGGCATGTTTTCATTATTTTCATAAGTCATAATAAATTAATGTATTTTTAACAGTACAATAATAAGCCTTAGAGATATACTTTAGGAATTAATATAATAGGAATAAAAATGAAATACTTCATTTATTTGCATCTTTGTAAATTGTCAATCAGATTTAATTAATTTTTTATTTCTTATGTAACAGTTTTACAAAAGTAAAAATTGGGCTAATTTGATGATATTCAACTTCAGTGCTTAACCAAAAAGTTTTAATGTTTTCTACAGACTAATTCCTCAGGTATGTCATGTTTCAAACAATTTCAATACGCTGTAGTGATATTTTAAAGACCTTTCTTTCTAAAGAAGTCCATTACAACACAGGAAATACTGTGAAAATGAGAATGGATCTTTGTCATTTAGTAGTGTAGTAATAAAAACATTTAATATTATATTTATTTATGATTATATAATATATTCAATTTTCTTTATAAGCTTTATTGATTCACAATGAAAACTATTTTTGTTGTTTATAATCACTAACTTATTCAACATAATGGAATGCAATCATATCTATCATGAGCATAAATAGTAACATGTTATTTCTGACTGTTATTATCTTCGGTTTCTAATTTAGAAACAAAGGTTAGGTGCTTAATACAATTCTTTAACGACATAACAGTTTAAAAAAACTGTAACATGTTCAATATAGGTTTTTAACCTTTTAAACTTTTGGTATTTAGTTCGAAATGTAAAAAAAGAAAAGAAAACGATAACATTTTATTTTTATAACTCTGATCACTCAACTTAAACAACATTTAAAATGAACAGTAAAAAATAGTAAATAAATCAGTTACAAATTATTTGGATCAGTATTAAGTCTGTCTAGAGTGGAACACGTTAATTTGGACTCAATTAATGTCGTTTCTGGCCTTAATGATAGTTATAGATATGTTAATATTTTGTATTATGATTTAGTACTTACCTGTTGTCGACGTCTATTGTTGAAAATATTGCTAAATTTACTGCTTTGTTACTAAAATCACCGGGTTTATTAATCACCGGGTCAAATTTCAGAATGCTGAAATACCCAAAATACGAACATTTTTAAAGAATATAATATTATCACACAACTATGAAACAGGCTGTGTTACCACTAAACATAAACAGGGGCTTAGATAAAACCACTATGAATGCATTAATATTTTTTTTTTTCCAACTGTTATCTAATAACTAATCTAAATTATTGCGATTATTATATTAAAAAAAAAACAATATTTATCAACTATTTTATACTTTACCATATTTTAAATTTTACAGCTTTTCTTTCTTTTTTCAAAACTATTTCTACGACGTTTGTATAACCTTCTAAACTCATTCCACATGAGTATATGGAAAAAGAGCATGAAAGGCTATGCCAATTCTTTTCTAACAATAGGTATAAATTATTTTAATACAGTTTTACAACTTGTGTTAAAAACAATCGTATATTTCAATTAATATTTCATGGAAATTTCTTAATAAATTAGGAAACAAAGGATCGTAAGTTATTCAATAAGAGTGATAATTATAGCAAAGCATAACCCTATCAAAATAAAAAAAAAGTTAGAAGCATACTCGCGGAAAGTGGCCGAGGTGACATACAGACCATTTGGGATTTCTAATTTATGATTTTTTAAAAAAAAATTATCCGACTGTATCGGAAAGGAAGTTTTTTCTTCTGGCATTCGTATAATTCTATTATGTGAGAAATATGTTTAATCTATCTATGTTACATGGCACTGCCTATCTAGGTTTCCAACTTACCACACAGAAGCTTAGCCAAAATTATATACTGGAACTAAGTTAAAATTTACTGTGTTTTTTTCATTAACCAAATATTTTATACACAATATATTAACACACATATAAATACGTTACAAGATTACCATATGATCATGTAATATATTTATGTTATGTAAATTTTATGAAATCGGTAGGTAAGAGAAAAATACTAGTTTCAACTTGGAATCCATACTCGGATTGCCAAATGATTCTGGGTGAAGTAGAGTTCTTTTAACAAATTTAAAAAAAAAATTTTTTTCTAATTTTCGTGGTTAGCTTGATTTTTCCATATACATTTTTAGCTCCAGGTTTTCAGCAATCCGGAACGCCAAATGATCACTCGATTCAGTTAAGCCAAAGCGTACGGTGATTATCGAACTTGACTTGGACGTGAATGGCAACACTACCTGAATTATAATACAGAATAGTAAACTTTTAATTAATCTCTTACAGATGGCCAGGTGTATAAATATGAACCCGGAATTCCTCCATAGACGGCTTAAAGAGTTAATGTCCTTGCTATTAACTGCATTACTAGCACCAATTTGTTTTTTCCCTGCTTGCGAAAACTTTTACAAAAAGTTTCATATAACAATATTATTTTAATGTTGTTGAATACGCCGATTTTTTTGACTAAAAACTACGATTTGCGGACGGGAATAGTTATCTTTTACCACTTAAAATTGATGCAGAATCTTATCGAATTCTTGTCAAAGCTTACTTTAAGCATGCTCTTTGTAAATCACTACGGGGATTTTGTTGTGAAAAATGAAGTACGTGGACATGTGAACTATTATGAGCTGTTAAATCCTGTAGCTTAACAAATGATCGATTTGAATCGAACATCGCTTAAAAACGACCAGAATATAAAAAAAAAAAATCTTGATTTATTATGTGCACCATTACACACGCCATCACACAGTGAAGCAAAACTGAAAAGGTACTCAGTTAGGATATATTAGTCCATTTGTGTTACTCCCCAGACTTTACTCCGTTTGACTACTATTTATTTGCATAGATGCTGCAGGCATTTACACGGCAGTGATTCACTAATAATAAAAATGGCTTGATGACTGATTCACCACAAAACAGCGGGAGTTTTCCTGAAGCATTTCGATGAACAGTATTTTGAATTATATATTTTTTAACATTTTTATGGAATAAACACTTATTTTCTATACGACAATTTCGGTTTCATATTTACAAATCTGTTATTGTGAATTGTTATTGTTACAGTCAGTCTTCAAATTAGTATTTTTTTGTAACTCAAAGCTCGGAGCAGTTTACTCCGATATAACAACTTTTGGAAAAGCTTTGCAAGGAAAACCTGTATTTCGTCCATCAAAAACCTGTTCTCCCTTGTAAAATTGTAAAATCGAGAGAAGGATCTTAACAGAGAAATGATGATAGTTCAACTCAGGGGCGTCCAGATGTGGATGTCATCAAGTTGCGCCGTCAAATCTTTTGAGGGCGGCACACGACGGGGTTGTGAATTTTGGGAATTGAAAGTTTCAAACAACGGACAATATCGAAACATTGAACGGACTACAGAAAGTGTAATTGTAGACGATCTACAGGTTTTTTAATTCTACTTTGCTAACCCTGTTTTTATGAAGAGGAAACTAATAAAATATCTTTTGGGAGAGGTGAGGAAAGAGGGTGATGCGCCATTGATCTTGGGGAGTAGGAGGAGGGGGTGGACACCCCTTGCTCAACTAATTATATTTTTTATATTATATTAATTATATTTTTGAAAAAAATTGAACGAGTTCAATGGAAACCATTACGTCAGCGGTCTCTCAATGCTTAAAACGAAGCAGATCATCGTTGTTACACTTTCTGAAGGAAATGGAAGAATCGATCGGTTTCATATCAGTACTATGTAGAGCTTTGCATTGAGTTCCCTCGTTCAGGGTAATTGTTTACTTTTAATGTCCTATTAAATCTTCTTTTTTCTTCTTAACAACTCATTGAATTAGTTGACCTCTATTTGTTGTATTATGTTTAGCTCTTCAATAGATCTTTTTATTCTCCTTCATTTCAAAAGAATTAAACCAAGACGTACAATGGCAATAGTTTTCAATTGATGGCAGATCTTAACGTTTAGTGGAACAGAGTAGACAGTTAAAACGTACCATTCTAATCACTCGTGAAAATGGAACAGTTTTATTATCCACTGTTCTACATTATTTTATAAATAACAATCTTTTTCAATAAATAAGAAAGGCATTTCATGAGTTGTTGTTTAAATAAAAAAATATTTAATTCAAACTTGTATTTATAAAAACTTGTATTATATACATTTTCAATATAAACTTGTAATTATATTTATAAAAACTTGGATAAATATATGTCTTTAAAATAGACAATGCCTGCCCAACCTTTCATAAAACATATATAATGTAAATTTATTATGAAACGAATTATAGCATAGCACCTTTTAACACGGAACTCCTAAGTACAGCATGATTCATTGTTTACAAATTAATAAAACATTTATAAAGTGATGTATTCGTCCTATGACTGTACGTTTTTTATTTTTTTTATTTTTTTTTATTTATGAAATTTACAACTGTACAAATTAATATACATTCAGCAAATGTGATACAAAGAAATATATGACATGAAAAGGCTTGTAGTGAATCTACCCATTGGTAGCACTCTAATAAAGTATCTAAATTAGGAGATCACGAGGCCATTTTCTTTTCAGACGCCTAGGAGTGTTATCAGGGATCGAGGAGGAATCAAGGTTAGAAACGAGAGGATTAGGATGGTTCTGAAGTTTATTATGGAAGGATAGATATCTGGATTGGGCCAAATCGGAAACATATGGAACATTCAGGTCATTATAAATTATTTTATTTGTTACAAAGTAAGGAGCATTAAGGATTTTACGAAGGATTTTGGATTGTAAAGATTGGATACGATAGAAATTCGATGGTTTAGTGGAGCTCCAAAGCTCAACTCCGTAAGTCCAAATAGGTCTTATTATGGTCATGTATATGAGTCTTTTGTAATTAATTGAAAGGTTAGAGCGTTTGTCTAGTAAGTGCTGAAGTAGTCGGAAACGTTGAGCGGTTTTCTTGTCGTTTCAGTCTGGTATGAGGATTCCAAGTTAGACGTTTGTCCAGGTGGAGTCCTAGGTATCGGATTTGTTCAACAGGGATAAGTGGAGTATTATTAAAGGATAATGTAGGACAGGAAGTCATAGGTTTACGACGAAGGGTAAAGGTAATTTGATGAAATTTATTGGAATTTATTTTAATTCTCCAGTTTTGACACCATTCTTCAAGAATTTGGGATGCTATTGTTGGACTAATAAGACACATGTATCATCGGCATAGGTTGTAATAACGGTGTTTGGATGGGTTGGGATGCCAGCTGTATAGACTGTAAAGAATAGGACCTACGATACTAACTTGAGGAACACCAGCTGACTGGGAAAATCTTACTTTTAAATAACAGTAGAACCTAAAATTATTACATTTTAATCCATTTCTGTGCTCATATTTATATTATTTTTAAATAAAACCTTTTGGTTTAAGCCTATAAACTATTTTCAGTTCCTCTATGTGACTGATAAATGCAGTTGAAAGGGATATAAGATTCTACCAAAGGGTATTCAGACCATAGACGCAGAAGTTTTATTTTGGACCAAGTTTTATTTGGAGGGGAATGGACCAAAAAATGTAGGAAGTTTATATTAACTTTAAAAATTAAGAGCGAACAATTAACAGAATTATTTGAAAACGAACAATGTTGTATTGTACATGAAACAAAATGATACCTGTATGTCTATAAATTAGTTAATTATTTTTTTTTATTTTAGCATATGGATCAGGGTCTATTCGAAAATATGTTAACAGAGAAATTGCATATATTACATATTTGTATTACTATTTAAAGGTTTGAGAGAGTGACATGAACTCTAAATTCTCCAATGCTTTAAATTTTCCACGGGAAATGTGATCTTCACATAATAATGAAAGGGAGCACATGAATGAATGATAAAATTCTACGCTAATAGAGAAAAATAATGTCGAAAACCGAATTATAATGTGTTTTATAGAAGATATGGATTAAAAATATTTTAGAAAATAAAAATCGGACCTGCGTATTGTAAGCGAGGGAAATATTCAGCATTTCACCTCTTTTTTTTAATAAATTATTAATCTCGCCTTGTTGATGTTGATTTCACTTACTATCTTGTGTTCTAAAACACACACCTTATTTTTTTTTTATCATGAATCCGTTCGAAATCAATTTCAATTACACGAGTCGACTGTTTCATCCGAAAACCTTTACTGTACTTGGATTGGCAAACAAAGTAGGTGGATCCATCAGAGTAATACAGTCCCGATCCTGCGCGATCCCCCCCTCACCGACCCTTCCATTAGCGGAGTGGAGGACTTAGTGAAAACCAATTTCGACAAGTTGGAGGCCCTAAATCTACGGCTGGATCTGGAAGCAATTAGTACTCCCCCGCTGTCTGAAATCTATTGGACCGCCCTCGTAAAGTGGTGTTCCTCCTCAATCTCCGTCCTGGAAATCTAGGCTATTAGGGGAAAGATTTAACAATGCTATTTATTGTATCTGCTACTTACATCTCTAAAACCATCTTACACTGATTGTTCAGCAAAATCAATTTTGATGTCTCAACTCACACGTTTTTGAATTCTGTGTATATCAGCTTGATCTGTTATAAAGTACCTGGGTGATTTCCTAAACTCAGCTGTATAACTCATCGATGGCATCGGATCCATCTCAAATAATGCTAAACGAAACCATCCATGAGCTTAGGAACTTGTCATTTAAATGATCAATTCTTATCATATTAATTTCTGATGTATCATTTGTTTTTATTAATATTAATATACCAGTACTAACTACAATTAACATGTCCCTTCGGAGGTTCAAAGAAGCTGGATGAGGGGTTTCGTCACTTAGAAATATACACAATTCAAGTCAAGAAGAGATACATCTGGGCACTCCTTTCCCTCACTTTGATCAAGCCACTATTAGTATTTTACCGACAGCAGACTCACTAGTTGTCAGTACTTCTGACAGGTGTGGGTAAAAAAAAAGAGTGAAAAAATACTGAAAATGATTAGTGTTAGATATACTTGGCAATTTCTTTCCAGTTGTCCACATATTGGTCTATAGCATCTTTGTTGATTCGATCTATATATCTCGTTTTTCGCCTTCTTCGTGGTATGTTGCCTAATTATTATTTTCCAAAGGCTATATATTGCTTTTCGAAAGAATGTACAGCTCTCACTTCTCTAGTTCCTACTAACATTCAAAAACTTCGAAGTAACCATTGATCAGAATCTTCTGGAATAACCTGATTTCCCAGATTAGCCAAAATCCGTAACTATCCTTAAACAATTGAAAATATTCCGTGATTCAATTCCTAAAAAAACATCCAGCTACATGTAACCTTAGCTATTTGTAATATCCCCACTTCGAAAACGGTTAGTTGGTGTATAGAGGGTTGTCTGCAAGACTGGAGATGTGGCTGAAAATACTCATTAATTGCTTCATCTTTAGGACTCCCAGACGTTTTCATGTTTCCTGCTGGTACGTCGAGTTAAAGTAGATCCATCCATCTTCTCGACGGTAATTTCTTCTTGGTTTCTTCTTGGTTCCCTTTTCAAAGTCCTCTCTGACAGTCATCTCTACATCCTAGAACTTCTTACTCTACGTTTCTCTATCCACTCTCTTAATACAGAATCTCAATCTATAGATTTATATATCCTCTTCCAAAACACCATTTTCTTCAGCAAATCCTGCCTCATTCGTACTACCTCCTTTTGGAACTCCTTACCTATATGTCAAACCACGTCCATAAATTTTTTCAAACAACTCCTATTCCACCTCCTCCTTCACATTCAAACTTCCGTAATAATGTTTAGGATATGTAATTACAACTATTTACTAACAGTACATTGATAAGAGATATTTTATTTTTATTAATTTTTGTTTGCATCTTTTGTATATATTTGTGTTATATCTACATGCAGTGTTGCCCAAAATAGATCTGTAGGTCGCCTAACTGTTGCAAGACCCAGACCAGGACTGGTAAAAAAAAATCTATTATTTTAATAAAAATTAAGGCAAAATAGTTACTAATATTTGATAATGTTAGTTACTATATGTCAAGAATTGGTATAACCAATATACTTTTGTATTTAATTCCTCTAATGTTTCATTTGGGCTTAGTTAGGTTTCTCCTATCTAAAAAATTACTTTAATATCTCTATAGTAATAAGCTAATAAGTAACTGCAAGACTGTTGCGAGAGTCTTGCGCAAGACCAAGACCACGACCAAGAGTGAGTTTGCAATACCAAGAGTCGTCTCGGTCTCGCATTTCGGCAACACTATCTACATGCCAGGCTGATGCACATATTTCTTGAATTTTATTATTATTCTGAGTGAACGTTAGTGCCAGAATAAAATTATTTTTCATTTCATCTCTGAAAATCACAAAATCTAACCCAGTGATGTGAGAGCCTTTATATTTATTTGCACTAATTTTCTTTTCTGTACCGCTGATTCGCTTGAATTCACTGAACGTAAATTTGATAAATTTATTTCATATTTTACTTATCGTTAGACATATATGATTACATATAATAATTTGAACAACTTTGTTTTCTGTACACCCCATGTTCTAAAAATACTTGTTTCAGACCCCTTGGAATCTAAAATTAAGTTCTTTCGCAACCTAAACGTTTAGTACATGTTCTTGCAACTATATTTCTTGCATAAAATTATTCTGTTTCATTGTTATCGAGATAATAGTCAATTCAAAAATGCATTTACCATTCTTTAATAATATTCAAACAAATAAAATTAGTATTTTGTGCTTGAACTTTCTCACTAAATTTCTCAATCATAATATGTGAAACCGATATCTCTTAATATAGTAAAGTAAGATATCCTGAGAAAATTTGTAAAAAATCATAAAAAAACAGCGAACGCTGATGTAGAGTTTTTAATTTGTTTTAGAGGATATACAATAAAGCATTGGTTTCATTGAAAATACGAAGGCTTTTCAAGTTAAATATTCCCACATCCCACGGGTTAGCAGATTTTTTAGCAGATTGGGAGAAAATACAGTATCCTAAAACTAATAACAATAAAAAAAATTAATATATCTGAATATTATTTTCTATATATTAGGAAAAATAAATGTTATCTCTTAGATAAAGGTTTACCACTATAAAACTCAGCTGCGTTCAGCTCAATTTATTCCTTGGTATTTTTCTTTAAGTACCTCAACAGCATCAGTTGTTTGATCTAAACAGAACTAGAAAAAAAAATTAAATGTTCTTGAGAAATATCACTAGATGTTATGATATCTGTATACAGTGATCGTTATAATATTTTAAAATTATATATAATTTATTTTGTTCTTTATGAAAATAGTTTTGATTTCAACTTTTGAATTTTATCTTATAACTATTTGTTTGTAAAAAATGTGATTTTCATATTCTATTTATTTCTATAAAATGTTTTTGTGCTTTTCGACCACCAAGGTCATTTTTGCTCAAAATTATAGTTATAAAATCAACAACAAGAAATACATAAAAAACTACAAATATTAAATACAATCTTATAATGTAACTCGAACTATTAAAAGTGTTGAAATTAAAAATGTATCTTAGAAATTAAACGCTTGTTTGAAAATTTATCACGATTAGAAACAATTAAAATTATTATATTTATAAATACCAACAGTTAGGTAGATAAAACAGGAATGCAGTTTCCTTGAGATTAGGAAGCAAGTGCCTTAACCATTGACCTATCTCTTCCCTTTGCACTCATGTCAGTAAACTCAATTTGCACAAATTTGTTAGTTAGAACCTTCTCAAACCAATCCCATGAATCGTCAAAGAAACCTATGTAGAATTCAAATAAATTAGCAATCCCATTAGCAATGAATTAGAGCCCAATATATGGGTGAATGGAAGGCATCAGAGTGGCCAGAAGGGGGTTTCATGGAGCAAGGTACGCCATCACAATTGTTGAGGGGGGCACATTTTGACGGGATTTTGAATTTTTGAGGGGGCACATTTCGACGGATTTATGAATTTCAGGTTGAAAAGTTTCGAACCAGAAGGCAAAGACAATGCATAGAACAAACCTCATAAAGTGTAAATGTATATGATTAACGGAACTTTTATTTCTAATGTTTTTAAGTAGAGGATACCAATAAAATATCTACGGAAGGGGAAAGGTTCATGCGCCATCGACCTTGGGCGGGATGGACACATAATTGGTTGTGTCCCTGGAAGGAATAATTGGTTGAATTGAATTTTCTGAACGCTGAGAATGGCGAAGATGGAAAGAAACTTGAAAATTGACTTTACTAAGGAGGTCAGAAGAATTGATATTTCCATTAATTAATTTAAAGAGGAAAATAGCATATTCTTTGAAGCGGGCATTTGCTGGAGAATCAATATTTATATTGACATTTATATTTCAAAAACTTTATGATATTTATGAAAATATCGACTGTCGATACTTCAAATCCCGTATTTATATTGATGACAATGTCGATATTGGGACTTCGATATCCCAACCCTAGTTATATCTAGTATCTAGTATCTAGTATCTTGTCCTATAGTAAGAACAGGAAGTCATGGTCTAATGACAAAGATTAAAGCTAATTTGTGGTGATTATTTTGATTTTGCTTCAATTCTTCAATTACTCTAAGATTCGAATAATAATAATAAGGCTTAGCGAAAATAAGTTTCGGTGCCGACACCATCAATCGATGTCCGATCACATTCTTCTATCCATCGGACTCTTTCTAAGTCAGACTTAACGGAATCTTCCCACCTTCGCTTCGGTCTATCCCTCGGACGTTTGCCAGTCGATATTAACTTTTTAGGAATTCTTTCGTTATTAAGCCCAGCGATTTACGTACCCATTTTATTTGCCTCAACTTAATCACCTCAATTATATTAACCGGATACAGTTCACGCAAGCGTTGTGTAACCGCCTAAATTCTCCGGTTGACTCGTCCTTTTTCGGTCCGAATATTCTGCGCAATACTTTATTTTCAAAAATCTTAAGACGTTGCTCATTCCTTAATATAAGCGGCCACGTTTCGCATCCATAAAGAACTGTAGGTAGGATAATGATTTTGTAAATTCTAATTTTTAAGTTTCGGGACAAGAGGCGAGAGCTAAGTAGTTTTGACAAAGAAAAATTAACAAGCATTTCTCGATTTTTCTAGTTATCATAGACCCTAGATACCTAAAATTCTGTACGTGTTCAAAAACATTCCCTTCTATACCGATATCATCGAAATTGTTCCTGTTTTTGCAGCTAATCATATATTTTGATATGATATATAATATATATCATATACAGCTATCTTATCTGTATTTATCTCGTGTATTACTTTTTTACCGACTTTCATTAACGTTGTTGTATTTAGTTTTATTGTTTCCATGTCTTTGCTTAACATTACCAAATCATCAGCTAACCCAAGCACAGATATTGTTCCACCCAAGTCCAAACCTTCTTAGGTATAGATCACTTATCTAATGGAATGTTCTAATGGCAAATTAAATAGAACAGCTGAAAGAAAATCACCTTGTTTTAAGCCCTAACGAAGCTCAAATATCTCGAATGAATAATAACCGATTCTAACTTTATTGAGTATTTCCAAAGATTCAAATTATTAAAAAACAAAAACACCTAAAATGAATACGATAGGTTTCCTTAAGCTCTTTAAGGGAAATATATCACGTTTAATCTTATTTCCCTTAAAGAGCTTAAGGAAACAGGCATCGGATGGATTTTATTTTGAAAAATAATGCAATTTACAGAATATTACCCAATGCTATTGGTATAAACATGGGTCATAAAGTATATTCGGTAAATGGTTATAGAGAACATAAGACAGGGGGGCTTAGACAGATACACCCCAATACAGGACGCCTACCGATACAGATTTTATCTGAAATAGAAAAATATAAAGAGGTCTTAATGAAGACCCTGAGAGATTCCAGAATCGAATGCCGTTGTGGGTGTCTGGCCTGGGCGTCCTTGTTCCCGATTGGCTCGCTCCGCCATTACCATAAATCCTTCCTTTTCTTTTTTATTAATATCTTTTCTTCTCTTCGGTATCTTTTATACCCTCCTCCGTCTCCCACTGCCGGTTCACACTCTTTCATTAACCTTCACTAATCTCGTACGGATCTCGTGTTCGGGAGTTGTCCTGTGACGTGAACTTAAAAAAAAAATTATAAAAATAAAATTAATGATAAATACTCTCAATCAGAATAACTTTGCCATTTTTTGGAGAATATTTCATTCCGCGCTAAGTCTAGCTTCCGAATCAATCCTTAAAATAACAAATGTTTTTATACACACACGAGTGATTAAGTTCTCTAGTCCTTGAATCATTTTTGGTTTTTTATGGGTCTTAAATTTTATCAACATTTACAGAAATCTTTGAACTTGTCTCGCACTTCCAATTCATCTGTCCCCTGAATAGTATATAATCTTATTTAATTTAATTATTTTATAATGCCTGTTGATTTAATTATGCACCATGGTAATGCTATAACAGAAAGCGTCATAAGAATACTAAAGCTTTGCCAACTTGCTTGCCACTCACTGAAATCGTTGGAAGCCTTTTATTCATTTCAATTCGTTTCCATCTTTATCTGTTTGTAGGAAAGAACAAATGGAGTCTATCACAAAATAACAAACATTATTATCCTTATGGAAATACAAATTAATTATTTTTTATACTACTTAATATACATTATAACACCCTTAAGCATAAATTAAAATTCATATCCGGTAAAAATCAGACAGTTAAAATAGTTCCAATTATCAAATTAATATAAAATCTAAGATTTACAAGAATATACATAAATAAATACAAATAAAGAAATAAATACACATCTTTTAAAATATTACCTCTATTTTTTTTTTCCTACCTCCCTGGAATTTCTTTATTACAAAGAACAATATATAAATGTTATATATACATATTTTTTTTTTTTAATTTCCTTTTATTTCCCAAGGGCATTTTAAGGTAAGAGGGCTATGCACGCTGTATGCGTACTTTGCATCTGTGGCCAGAGGCCTTTTATTATACCAATGGGCGTGGAGGGTCAAATATAAAATATTAATATTTTTAATAATAATAATAATATAATATAATAATATAAAATATTATCTCTAAGAGACCTGGAAGCCTTTTATAAAAATAGCGTTTTATAACAAATTGGAAGTATGCAGTTATCGAAAAGAATAGGATGTCAACTTTACTTTTCTTGGATCTAATAATTTCACAATTTGGGGTGGATTAAGAAAATTTGGGGTGGATTACGTCCAGTAGAGGTTAAATGTTTTAGAACACCTTTTTAGAATAAAAAGAGTTCAGAAAAATCTCATAATTATAAACAAAAATAAAAGAACAAATACAAATCCTTGTCATAAAAATATTAAATAAATTTATTGAAACACCATAGTTTTATGAATTCTTTTATTGGTAATTTCGAAATTTCGTTCACTCCACAAAAAGAAGAAAGTAGAGTAATGGCATGTTTTTCAACTTCCTAGCAACTTATATAGTTGTTT
Organism: Nezara viridula; assembly: GCA_928085145.1. Classification (NCBI taxonomy): domain Eukaryota; kingdom Metazoa; phylum Arthropoda; class Insecta; order Hemiptera; family Pentatomidae; genus Nezara; species Nezara viridula. The sequence continues at coordinate 71,557,056 of OV725082.1, forward strand.
TTTTTTTTGGGAAGTTTTTAATGTTGGTATACATAATCCTCAACAAAACAATAAATATTGAAGATGCGTCATTAAGAAAATAAATTATATCATTATTTTTATATAGATTGTGTCAACACCAAATTACAATTATTTTATTTTATTTATTGTCGCTAAATAATAAAAGTGAATTTATGATAATAGTGACTCAAGACGCTGCTTTCGGGAACACCGGCTTTAATGGATTATATATCGGAAAATTCTGCTCCACGTGGAACTCGAAAGTAGCGATTAGAGAGGTTGGATTGGAGGACTAGGTACAAGGACAGAGGTAAATGGATTTTAAGCTTGAAGAGCAATCCGGCACGCCATACCCGATCAAATGCCTTTGCTAAGTGCAGAAATGCTTATTTTCTAAGGCTGAGGAAACATGTTCAACAACTCTTAGTCCTTTTTGAACAGTAGAAAGTTGAGAGCGAAAACCAAACTGATGGTAAGGAAGATTTTGGAATTCTTTAAGGAGTAGGATTCAGATTTTTGAAAGAATTGGGAGTAGGCTAATTGGTCTGTAGGATGTCAAGCTGTTGGGAGGTTTGCCTGGTTTTGGGAATAGGATAATAGTAGAGTAATAATAATAGAATAATATGAGGGAAATGGGTGGTGTGTAGGATGCAATTATAGATATACGTAAGGAATATGACTGCTTTGGATGGAAGCTGTCGAAGGATCTGGGTGGTGAGGAGATCAGATCCAGGAGTTTTTTGGGGGATTAGTTTTTGTAATTGGAATTTCACTTTGGAAGGGTGAATCGCTTTAGGGGGCAGAGAGTGTGGGATATATGATGTAAGGGATTCCTAAACTGTTACGGTGTGGATAGGGTGAGATTCCGGATGGGGAATAAATGTAGTGGAGAGATTTTTGGCCAACTCCTCGGCTTTATCTTCTTCAGGTGCTGCTCAGCAGCCGTCATCTCGCCGGAGCAGATGGGAAATCATGTGAGGTTTTAGGATTCTCTTGGTGGTTTTCCATAGAGAATTAACATGAACAGTGAGGGAGGATAGGTAGGAATAAAAGGATTCGGATCTATTAGATGCTAATTCTCACTATAGTTTTTTACTGTGGTAATTATAGAAACGGCGATCAACGGGATGTCTGGTAAATTGCCATAGTGATCAGGCACATCGTTTCGTATGGATGAGATCTAAGGCATATTGAGGTAAATTGTTTTTCATGGCGAGTTACTTGGAGAGGAGGCAATCCGGCTTGCTGGATTAATGTAGTAAAGGAATCGACAACATTGTCAAGGTCGTCTGGTGTTTTGAGGCTTGTATTGACATCTACTTTGTAGGAAAGAATTTGGCGGAAAAGGTTCCACTTAACGGAGCCTCTAAGGAATGATGGTAAAGACGGTTTGGGAACGAGTTCTAGTGAACCATTAAGAATTAGTGGACTATGATCAGAGGAGAGTTCTTTTAGGCGTGTAAAGGAACAATGAAGGGGACCTAAGCAGATGTAGGTAAAGAAATCGAGGAGATCAGAATTACGGTTAGAATCTGTGGACCAGTAGGTAGGAGAGTTGGGGGAAAGGAGATGAAAACATTGGGGATTGAGTGCAAACTGCAATGTTTGGCCACTTCGTGGTTCTTGAATCCCATTGTTGGTGCTTGGCATTTAATTCTGCACCCAAGATGCAGTAATGTCCTCAGGAGTCGAGGAGAGATGTGGGCATTGGATATGGATCGGTTAGGAGGGCAGTACACTGATGCAAGAGAGACCGGAAAGGAGAAGACTTTGATTACGATTTTTAACACCATTCGCTTTCCAAAAGAGAGTGGATATACGTTTATTGGACGTCATTTAAGCATTTTTGATAGTTATAAAACGTGATAAAAGGATGGTGAAAGAGATATCAAAGGAGTAACAAGGATCTGAATTCGAAGAGGAAAAATTTACTTAAACTGGTGAGATCTGTGGTATTACCAAATACCACAGAGGAGGAGTGATGAGAGGAAATTACTGTTGATATGATTGTTGAGAATTAGGTGAAGTTTGAGTAGTAGGATGTTGAGGGTTGGATAGACAGTTTTGAGGTGTATATAGTTGTTGCGGCAGGGTCTCATAATTAATGATTTCGTTCTCACCTCCTAATAAATGTGCAAAAGACACCATTGGGTCTATTATTTTTTAAGGTTCTCTTCTTAATCTTTCTGCTTCTTCTAGGATCCGGGATTTCTGATATCTTGATTTGATATTCTTGTATATCTGGCAGTCTTTATAGTTCGCTGGATTTCCTTCAAGGCACAAAGCACAAACTGCAGGATCTCGTTACGGTTTTGTGCACTCACCGGATTTCTGCTGATCTCCACATTTTACACAACACGGCATTTGATTGCAGTAAGTCTTGGTGTGGTCATATGCTTGACAATTATGGCACTGGACGATTTCTCACTTAGCATATGGCTTCTCTATTATCATACTTATATAGTACATTCATCTTATATCGTATGTTTTTTGGATCTCTTGAGTTTCCTCGAAATCTACGAAAAATAATGGTAGAGGAACTTTTATTCCTGCCTATTCTTTGCTCTCTTTCTGAAAATTTGAAATCTGGCACACTATGAAACCTAAATTTTTCAGTTCTTCTTCTATTGCTTCGGTTGGTGTTGAGGGTTGTAGATTTCTTATAACTACTCTTAAAGCTCGCTCTTGCCATAATTGATATGTATGAAAATCCGCTGTAGTTTCTACTAGATATTTCACAATTTTTCTATAGGTTCTATAGCTGTATCTGATTATATCTACATGTAATTTTTCTACTTAGACACGGATAGCTTCTAGAGCCTGTTATTTTGTTCAGTTAAGAGCATAGTAACTGAATTTTTTTTTATGTTTTTAACGAATTTCGGAGGAGGTCGGGGGTGTCTGGGTATCGAAGCGGCCTTCATAACCTCTTTCATTCTGATGCACCTTTTAGGGGTTGGGCGTAATAAATGGAGATTCTTCAGTAGTCTCTTATGAAGATGTACCTAGTTGATGCTGAGGTTCTTCAATTGTTTCTTTTGATGATGTGCCTGACCGGGTTTTATTTTCTCCGGAGTTAACAGAGGTCACTGGAGGTGTTTTGTTTGTCGACGAGGCTTTTTTTTTATAAGCCTCACGAACCGAAATCTCTTAATAGGGGCTCTACTAAACATGACCTCATAATGATATCGTATATAATAAAAAGAAAAAATATATAAATAATTTATAACTGCAAACATTAAACATAAATTGTTCTTATGTTCTCTTCACCTGTTTTAAACGAATAATCTGAAGATTAGGCAGATAAACAAGAAAATTCTGAGAACAGAGGTAGAAACACAACCTTTCGCATCAGCTGATTGATCAGCAGTGGAGGCATCTTCAGGGAAAAACGAACAAGATCACATTTTTCCAGAAAGAAAGCAAAGAGAGAAAAAACAAAATCTTTACTGTTGACATCTCATCAAGCCATCCCAGAACATACTGATGGAAACAGGAGAGGAAGGTTATATAAAACAGCTGATTAGCAGGGATACATGGGGGAAAAAATCCTCATATTTGAAATATAATAGCACAAGAATGTGTTAATGAAATAGAAAACAAAAAAGAAGATCAAATAATTAAATACATAAAAAGCTCAAAGATGTAATAAAAGATACATACCCAACAAACCTTAATGGACACACGGCTACTCCACAAAATCAGCTGTTACAGCTTTGCTCTCCTGTTTCATTCAGTATGTTTCTGTTTTTGGATGGCTTGGAGAGATGTCAGCAGTAAATTTTTTTTTTTCTTTCTGCATATGATCTTGTTTTTTCTGCTCTGTTGATGCCTGAATTGGCGAAACGTTGGCAAGTTAGCTGTTCACTTCTATGTTAGAAACTCATGGCGTTATAGTTTGGATTGTTGTCTATAATAACTTTTAAAATTGTTCTTGGCTTGGTTTTTTTCCCCGTTAATGAAAGTAAAATTTTGCTAGCAACCAACTTTAGAATTTACTTCTGAAGATTTATTTAGTTAAACAGATATTAGAACCCGAGCTCACTCTATTGGTCGGAATTTCTTTAGACATAGCAGCTTAAAAATAATTTATATTTTTCTTTCCGATTATGTCTTGCTCAAATTCAAAAATAAATTCTAGAATTCATCTATTGTTTTTAATATCTTTTTTTAATAAAAAAATATATATATATTTTTGAAAAAAAAGTATTAAGATCTCATTACTATATTTTTTTTTTTGCATTTAAAATCTATTCTCTTTGTCTTATATTTTAGAGATATTTCTTAGTATCAGTTGGTTTAACTGTGGGTCAGATTCCATCACACAATGTTTTCAAGGCTTGTTACACGAAAAGACTAACAAAGTAAGGTCAAAGGATGTCAATTGTGGAAGGCCAAAGCAAGGAACATTGAGAATATTACGAAGGATTTTGAATTGTAAAGATTGGATTAAGGAGGAATTCGAATAATGAAAGAAATTTTAATATTTGAAGTCCTTCAAGAAGTTTATCGTTTCAAGAATTTGACATTACGTTAGAATTTTATTTTTCTTAATAAAATCAAACAATTAATAATAACCTAGATGTTGTCTATTCGGCATGATGATCCGCCGGTCTGATAGATTGAACAAGATAGTACAACCAACGCTCCCACGGCTGGAACTGAAACTAGCATCTGACGGTTCAGGGGGTTGCACAAGGAGGGCGCCACCGTCGCAGGATTAATTTCATTGAGCCCTCTTCGTCATCTTATCATTTCTCTATCTTTATTGAAATTATCGAAATTAAAATAAATAATAAGTATTAAATTTAAAAAGCGACTTTAAGCAACAATATTTAAAAAACGAGAAAATAAACGTTATAAACGCATTTTAATTTGTTTAATTGATTGTTAATTGATTTTAATACTCCAAGGTCATTCAGTGTGAATAAATATATTTATAGATTTCATTGTGTGGTATAAAATTAAAATTCTGAATTTGATATATCAAGTGTGGTACCAACCTCATATCATCAACACATCTTAAAATTATTTTCTTACCTGCCAAATTATGACTAAATCTTTTATATCTAGTTTAGCATTGTGATTCATCATAGGTTCAACAAGTAGAGTAGATAGTAACTGTAGTAATACTGTTTTTTTTCACCATTTTAATCTGAACTATTCTCTCGTGACACGAACATAACATGTAAATTTGTAAAAGACAATTCAAAAACTATTTATAAACCAAACTATTTGTTGGATTTCTCTTAACACCAATAGCAGATGTAGAATATCAAAAACAAGAAACAAAAATACAATCATAGTGAAATAACCATTTATATAAATTGTATTATATAAATTACTATATATATATATATATATATATATATATATATATATATATATATATATATATATTATATATATAGATAGATAGATAGATATAGATATACAGTAATGTATGACTACTTATGATAAAGAACCTTGTTTTGGAATTGATTTTTTTTTTTTTTTTGTGTTGTGCGCTCTTAATATAATTATTATATTTAATCAATAGACGATTAATTTTTACAAAATTACAACATTAGTTCCACAGAACTTATTTCATTTAAAAAATTGTTACTACAGAGTTTCATTACCTCTTTTTTTCGGCTTTAGTGGTATTGACAAAACATTTAAAAAAACATTCCTAACAACAACAACATTTTCTTCAGTATAAAGTATATTATAGTTTTCCTATTTTCATCCTCTTCGATTTTCAGCCACAATTTCATTATTCTTCCCAAAAATGGACTCTTATCTGTTACAGATAGTATCTTTGACTGATTTTTTTTTTTAATCATTTGTCAAGACTGTCGTTTTTTTTAGAATATTTCGAAACTGGCATTATAGGTGAACTGTGAAACAAGATCCTAAACTGAAGTAAATAGATGGTAACAATTGTTGTGGTATAATAAAATATAATGTATGCAATTGTAAATATACTCCTACAGATATAATATGAAATAATGGACATAAAGGGATATAGAGTAAAAAAGTAAATAAAATTAGAAGAATAAAAATAGAGACTTACAGATGTGTTCAGCAAGGAGTTACACTTAGAACAAGAAAACCAGAGTGAGTATTGGGGAAATTTTATGACCTGGTATGGGTAATGATAAGAGAGTAATTAGTAACATTTAAAAAATAAAACGGAAAATTAAAGTATCTAAAATTTGAAGGGAAATTCCCTTGTATCTATCCATATTTTTTATCGAAACCTTTTTAAAATTATGGATAAGTGATATATAAAAGCACTGTACATACAGATATACTGTTAAGGGTGAAGATCGGTAAAGGTCGGACGCCCTCGGGTGTTTCGGTATAGCTTTCAACCCTTATTTTTCTTTTAGTTACCATTAAACTTTCTTCATTTATTACATTTAACCGTTTGTTTATATTAGTTTACAATATGAAGAGGATTATTATTTCAAATAATAAAAAATAAAGGTACTTTAGAAAAAGAAATTTTGAAAATTATGCAATTAAACCCTATTAGAGAACACGAATGAGAATAAAACATGCATTATATTAAAAATGCTCAATTTTACATTAATATATTGAATTTAAACAATTGAGAAAATCGTAAAAAATGTTTAAAATCTACTATTTAAATTGATTTCTGTTAGCTGATTTTTAACGAAAAAATTGCTGTAACATTCCAGGTTTGCAAACACTTTAGATAAATAATTTCAGTTGCGTACGACTTTTTGTTTCTAATTTAGACTGTTTTGTAGTGCTTATCTATTTGGAGTCCATTGAAAACTCAGATTCAAAAATTGTCTTGATCACAATACGTTCCCTTACTATATATTAAATATAAACATTATTGAAAGTAAAAACGTTCTCGATCATATGACTATGTTAAAATAATCAGATATTATAAGACAAAATATTTCAATCTATTCTTAATTTTTTAGAATGAATTAGGTACAATTTTTAAAAATAACCAAAAACAAAAATTAATTAATGATCTCATCTTATTTGAAATGATTCAAGGGTACATTACCATAAAATGTGGATATTGGCAATACAGATTTAAACGCGATATTAAGAAAATAAAATATAGAATGAATTACTGAAATATAATATTAAACAAGATGAGATATAAATAATAATTATATATTTCTGAATCAATATTACAATTAAATTGATTTAATATTTATAAAATAATAAATCGATCCCATCGATAAAATAAAAGTGGAAATAAATTGTTTTCACCAGTTAAGCATACCCCTGAGGCATTATCACAGCAGAGAGAGTAATGAAGTCCATTATTACACTACAAATGTAATAAATAAACGATTAAGTCACTCTTTATTTTCCACGTTATGTACATTAAAAAAAAAGTATTAAAGAAAGTGTGAACCTGTTCTCTTGGTTACGGATTCGATTCCGGCTCTGGCAATCTATTATTCAAACTCGACCTATACCAACGAGTTGGCGAAGAAATAAAAAACATTAATTTATTTGGTGTTCTATGCACGGAAAACTTATGTCTTCCGGATAGATGTTAACTTTCATTTTGACTCCGATCTCCAGCTACCAAGAAATAAGCCCGAAACATAATGAATTATTAAAATATGTTTACTTGTTTGTGAGATCCGTTAAAAGGACACAGATTCAACCTTGATTCAAGAATGCATATTCATGTAAAGCAGTGGGTTAATAATTATTTCAATCTGATACAGTATTCTACTTCCACGGGTTTTATTTTTTATTTTTTTAAACATTTTAGTTGCATATCTATGCATGCAACTCTGCACATTTTCAAGGTATCGTTTAACATTGATATAAGATACCTTTAAGCTACTAATCTGAAAATTTATAAATTTATTTACTCTGTTTATACAACTTATTGCCCTTAATATTTTAATTAGTGTTGCCCAAATGCGAGACCGAGACGAGTCTTGGTCTTGCAAACTCAGTCTTGGTCATGGTCTTGGTCTTGCGCAAGAGTCTCGCAATAGTCTTGCAGTTACTTATCAGCTTATTACTATAGAGATATTACTGTAATTTTGAGGAGTTAATTGCAAAAGGATATTGGTTACACCAATTATTAACATATAGCAACTAAGATTGTCAAATATAAGTAACTATTTTGCCTTAATTTTTATTTTAAAAACCTATTTTTTTTACCAGTCCTGCAAAGTGCAAGACCAACACCAATTATGGGCTACACTAATTTTAATGTACTTACTGTTTATAATTTTAATAAGTTTCTTCACATTGGTTATAATTTTTTATCTAAATATGATATAACTTCTACAATTCTCTATATCTTGCCCGTTCTAGCCCTGAAGAAGACCTGCAAAATCGGGTCAAAATGTTGGCTTTTTATAAAATAGTTTTGTCACTATTTAGTCTATTTATGACCGCCACCCCGACCATCTCCTTCTTTCTTAAAAATATTGTTTTATCAATATGTATTTAAATTTATATCTACAATGAGGACAGTAAATAATTTAAAAGTTTACCATTTTCATATTTACTTATATGTACTATATTCGAAATAATATTCCTCCTCCTTCTAAGTTATGTATATATGGTAAATATTCACCAGGCATACACTGTTCAAACATGTACGAATCATAAAATATATAGATATGAATTTCATCCATCAGGTGAATATATATTCCTCCCTCCCGGTTATGTATTATTGATTTAAAGAAAGCAACCCTTCAAGTTTTTCTTAGACCTGGCTAAGGAATATTGACTGGGTTGCAGTGGTGGGGGTGAGTTACCATGGAAACCCAAGTGTTGGCCTGCCCCTGAGTCTACGTCACTCAGTAAGTCAAAAAGTATCTCATTAATAAATATTTATTATTATTTATTCTTATCAATAAATAATTAGGTATTTACCAAACCTATGTAATTAACAGATTTATCATTTTTTTTTATTGTTTCCATATGGCTGTATAAATTAAACATCTATATGTTTATTTATTCGATTCACAAAATATTTTAGGCCATTTTTCCTTTGTTAAATTATTTTAAAAAAAAATAATCCTTCAGTTCCTTCAGTTGAAAAATTTAATATATAAAAAATATATATAGACCAAATCTTCTGATTCATTTTATCATTTTGGGATTGAAAAAATAAAACTGATCTGTATTCTTTATTTGATAACTCATTTAAGAACCTGTCGTTAAGGTTATTTATTTACACCAAATATTTTAGTATAAATATTAGTATTTATATTTATATTCTTTTTCTGTTCCACAATTCAATTTTTAAACATTTTTAAATTATATATACTTCAAATAATTACAGTTTACAGTTGTATCTGGATAAAATTTAATTATATATAGTTGTATTTAATTTACAAATTAACCCTTTTGTCTAAAGGAGAACAAGCAAATAAAACTGGAAGAATTATCTAAATACAGAAATAAACAAAGAATACAGAGGAACTTTTATTTATGTTTAACTATGAAAAAAATGGTTATGGTTAAATGAAAAAAAAATAGTAAAGAAACATGAACAGAATAAACAATTTATGTTTTGTTTTCTTGGGTTGGGTGGGGGTTTATTTATTACTATAAAATTAACAAATAGAAAAGAATATTTTAAGAATAAAGAAGAATAATACGAGAATATTTTTTTTAGATCTGATAATAATCAATCAAATCTAAACGGTAGCCAAATTAAAAATAATAATTATAAAAAAATAAATAAATAACTATAGTTGTTATCTTAAAATATATTTTAAAATTATACCTAGTAATGTTTATTTGATAGGTTACTTCCTGATGTGAAGCTTTATCATCATAATTGTTTGTTTTTTTTCTCTCCAATATTAATCTTGATGTTGATCAAATCTAATTCAAACTTTTATTCGATAGGTGGATTATAAGCATTTAATCAGTTTTCAATTTCATTACACTATGAAACATTCAAATAATAATATTATAAAATAAACAAAACAGCAAAACTGAACTAATTAAACAGGTAATAAAAAGAACTATAAACATACAGATAGGTGATAATGAAATAACTGATATATAATTTTAAATAATAATAGAGAGTAAGGCAAAAAAATAAAACATTATCTCTGACATAAGCATGGGTTTGTCTCAGAGATGGGTAAATGCTACTCTGAGTATAGTAGTGTTGCCCAAATGCGAAACCGAGACGAGTTTTGGTCTTGCAAACTCTGTCTTGGTCATGGTCTTGATCTTGCGCAAGAGTCTCGCAACAGTCTTGCAGTTACTTATTAGCTTATTACTATAAAGATGTTACTGTAACTTCTTAGATAGGAGAAAACTAACCAAGCTTGAATGAAAAATTATAGGAGTTAAATGCAAAAGTATATTGGTTATACCAATTATTAACCTATAGTAACTAAGATTGTCAAGTATTAGTAACTATTTTGTTTTAAGTTTTATTTTAAAAAATTGATTTTTTTTACCAGTCCTGGTCTTGCAACAGTTAGGCGGCCTTGGTCTTGGTCTTTCAAAGTGCAATACCAAGACCGATTTTGGGCAACACTAGAGTACAGAGTACCAAGTATTTTACTCATATATTTTAGATTTCAGAGGATTAACTAAGTAATGATTGAGTTCTCAATTGTGATTCAATTTGTGTAAGGTACTTGGTACTCGGTACTCATAGTAGCATTTGCACATATCTGAGACGAAAACTAACGTTTTATATGTTTGCGTTATTCTCTATTATTGTTTAAAATTATATATCAGTTATTTCATTATCATCTATTAATATGTTTGCAGTTATGTTTATTATTTGTTCAATTAGATGAGTTCAATTAGATGAGCTGTTTTGTTTATTTCTTCATATCTGGGTCTTCTTCAATTTCGACACTAATTGAGTTCGAACTGAGCTGGAATATAATTATTTAAATGCGGTGGTTAAAAAAACTTTTGTGATGCTTACAGAGCTTACATTATTTAATTTTAGCAACTACTGTATGAATTTTAAATATTTTTTATCAGTGATCAGCACACATATAACAGACACAATATTAAAAAATGTATATATTTATTTTATCCTTTTTGAGACAGAGAGATAGGGGCAGAAGTTAGAAACCGGTAACTCTATTGAAATTTAATTTTCACATTATTTTTTTTTTTTAATTGGCTGCATCTGCCGGTAATACATTTTAAAAAACGGACGGTTTCGAAAAATTAAATTTTGATGTATAATCATTCCTATGCAAATATACTTAATCATCAAACCACCGAGGCGACTCTTGCATATTAAATTATATTAAATAAAAAAAGGGAAGAGGCTGTAAGATATCTTCGTGTGACCTTCTGGAGAAGATCCGTCAACAGTAAACTCTTGACGACATTGAGAAGAGGACATGGACCACCCAAGAAGTCCTGACCAAGAGGGCGATTTTCCTTTATTTTACAGCATCCAGCTCCCAGCGACATTCTTAGTCGTCCTGGAACCGAATGCCTCCGTGTCCTCAAATGTTCGCCTAACTAGGAGCCCAACTAAACTGTCTCTTCATTAGTGTGGGCGAAATATCGCAGCAGACTGTGGGAATACTGTCTTGCTTTGATCAGATATACCATACGAAATATATATATATTTACCTACATTTATCGTCACTGCATCATAATAAATATCATTAAATTCTGCAATGGAAATATAAATTCTATCTAAGAATATTTATACTAGAAAAATTATCAGCTTACAGCCATAACCACAATTGTAATAATTCAGGACTTTTCATTAACCATAATTACTATATAATTTTCAGGATGACAAAGAATTATGATAAGCAGTCTTTTTATTGTTTATAATGCATGCTGAAATTTTGACCTAAGCTTGTAAGTCATCATCAGTGCTAAAAATATTTTTTTTAAATTACAAAAAAATGCCAAAAATTTTCCAAAGAATATGTGTGTGTATCAGGAGTATGTGTGTATTTTAAATTTCGGTCCATCCACATCTTAGAAGATCCTTTTTTTTGCGACTTAGTTTTTTTGTCAAATATAACTTGTCCTTCAACTTATACGTTATTGACTTGGGATTCAATTCATTTATTTCGAACCCAAAACTACTCCAAAACTCGTTTTAGAGGCGTATAATTCATTCAAAAATTTAAATATATGTTTTTAATATATTTTATAAATTTCATTTTCTCATTTTCTTCCCTCCTTCCTTTCATTCCTTTTCTCTGTTTTCAACTCTTTATTATATTATACATTGTCTGTACATCTTGATAGACTTTACAATATCTCAATTTTCTATCTAACTACTCCATTCTCAATGTCTTAATTTTACTATTGATTTTCATTTCTTATATTACTTCATATTTCCTTTTTATGTTTCTCATTTTATTCTAAGATTCCCATTTTAACACTAATGTCACCCTTTTTGATCATACTTCATCATTCCATACTTTGTAACGGTTATTATTATTTATTTCTTAGTTCTTACTATTGTCAGTATTATAACAATTTTATTTTCACTTTATTTTTTTATTTTTTTTTTCTTTATATTTTTTTACCATCAATACTTATGTTTCTCATACCTTGTTATCTGGTTATTTTCTTAGCTCTGATAAAGACCTGAACTTCAGGTCGAAACGTCGGCATATGTATAAATAAATATTATCATTTATTTTTGCCTTCTTTTTTGACTGACCACCCCAACTATTCTTCTCTTCATTATCCACGACAGTCAACCATTTACCAATTATAAATTTAACAAAATTGATTAAAAATATCACATACAACTTAGAACCAATTGCAAGAGTAAATTGGAAGCATTGCTTCGATTGGCTTGGACGCAATCGGTCCAATTAAGCGTTTATTGACGGACAAAGAAAATTAAATTTTGAAGTAAATTAGATAATGTTTTAAGAACTAATTTTATCATTCCGCAGCACTCAGGAATAGTGCAATTTTGTGAATTTCGAGTTGTATATTTTTCAAACAGTTTTTTTTTTCTCATTCTTTGTGTGTAATGTGGCATCTGATATGTCTATTACAGCTTGGCTCTTTAGAAATAAAAAAAAAATGAGAAAAAACATATATTTATGCATTAAAAGAGCCCCATTATTACTGTCGTGGTCCTAGAAATTGCATCACACATTTCTTTCATATATTTGTTTTTCTTTACTTATTAAGGTTACAAGAAAACTTAAACAATGTTTGTCAGTTCGGTTTTAGCTAATGCCATGATAAAAGATGTAATTACTCTCGGTTTCAAAAAAAATTTTTTAGAGAAATAACATTCAATCACTCACTAACCAAAATTGGGTTTTATGAACATTTTTTTCTTTTCTTTTATATGGCAGGCTCAAAGTAGTGTCAAATTTAATCGTGTAAAAATCAGAACACTGATTGTTAACGGAAAGTTGACAGGAGCAGATAAAGTTTTTAAAGACAAAAAAAAATCCAAAGTTATCCGTTTCATATAATCTACGTATATCAAAATTTTTTTTGGACATTTTAATTTATTATTCAACCAATCCTATAAAAATTGGCAAATACTAATATTTACAAAATTTTTAGTATTAATTTTAATAGGCACTCTATCGAAATTTTGTAAAATCTTCTAGAATAAGTACAAAGGAAACATCAGTTACAAATTTTATTTTCAATTTAACAGGTACGTTTCTTAAATCTTCAAATTTTTAATAATGTTTTTCAAAACTATTACGCCCTCTGACTGACTCTCAGGTAATTACTTTGATGGTTTTATTTATTTTTAAAGATATAATATTTCCTGTTAGCCTAGACGAATGGAAATATACTTCTGTATTATCTATTTTTTATCTGCCAACTGGAAAAAGGCACCATTTACTCTTCGGAGTTATCAGAGCCTTATCAGTTGTGTACGTCCTGAGGGCTGGCCCGAAGATGATATAGCAGGAAGTTCCCATGGCTACTGATTACTTGTCTCATGTGGGAAGGTCAGTGTTATTCGATCCTTAACAAGGAATAGAAAAACTAATGATATTTGTGATATTTATATAATATTATGTAATTAAAAAACAAAACAAATTATACCAATACAATCCAAGAAGGATCTAGGGCTCAGTACAGTTTTCTGGTATATGGTTGTACAAGGATATAATTTGACCGAAATCTCAGAATTATTTAACTAAGATAGCCCACTATATAGTATTTTTATAATACAATTTATATTTTTTGTTCATATATTGGCACTATTATCACAGAAGTTAACTTCACAATTTAAGTTACTATTTGTAAAGAATTTTTACAACCATAGTAATAAGCTAATAAGTAACTGCAAGACTCTCTTGCAAGACCATTTGGGCATTTGGGCAACACTACTCAGAGATAAAGAGTAATGAAGGGCTGGTGAAGCTATATAATGCACTTGTCCAAATGTAAGAAGGAAACATAAGATTTCTGTGTCACATTAAAAGAATGCAACATACTGGACTCGCTAAAAAGATAATGAAGGGACACCTAGGTATAAAAATAAAAAGATGTAGGCTTAGACATCTTTGGCTGAATGACGTTGAGGACGAACTTAGGAGTCTGGGTGTATGTATAAATGGGATGTAGAGGAGCGACCGAAGGAGAATAAAAGAGGATGCATAACGTGGATGATGATGATTACGCACTATATAGTTTCTGAGTGTATCTCAGGAGGGACTCAAATCTGTAGGGTTGATAGAAGTATAGCACCTTACTCACTGAGCTGTCCCACTTTCAATAATACTTAATTTTAAGCTTTAATAATAACAAAATTACTTAATTTAAACAAATATTTAACCGTTTCTTCTTCTTGTTCGTTCTTACTTCTATGTGGCTATGGCCATTTAGGAAAGTAATGCGTGACGTCCAAGTTTTCTTGGGCATTGTAAAAGATGTCAGGGGACTATGTGTACCTTTCGGCCAACATATCCGACTTCCTCCTATCTCCGACCACCTCGGACAGAATGCAGTTCTTCATGGCGCAAGGGCGGTCGTGGCAGTAGCGTCCTCGAGGTCTCCATAGTTTCTCAGGCCTCTTGGCTACTCCCCTGGATTTGAGTGAGGACCAGTCTCTACTAAGTCTTCCCTAGCTAAAGTAACTACCTCTTCTCAACACCTTGGCCCCTTTTAATCGTTTTGTCCTAATAATTCCTCCTCTTCCCTCCCCCCCCCCACAAAAAATATGCACTACCGCAAGGAAAATTTTTCTTCGATATAGCATACCGATATTATTACTAAAACTTGTTACGTACACTGACAAAGAGGGCCAAATGATGCAGTATTTTAAACAGAAATCTAATAACAAGTTTTATTTATTACATAGGTGTTTTTCGGCCTTAGATGGTTTGTTCTACTGTCGATTAGGAAACTATAAAAACCATGTTAGAACACTTTAAAACCAAGCATATTGTTGGAAATATGTAAAGTAATGACTGAAAAATCGTATTATTCAATTTACAAATATACACTGTTGAAGGTAGTCGACTGTTCTACTTATCATGGCTGATAAATACTCAGGACGCAGTTATAATAAGGTTTTTATTAGTGCCGACGTTTCAACCCAAACATGTGGGTCATCATCAGGGCGTGGTTCGAGCACTGAAGATATTCAAGTACTAATTCAGTGTTAGTACTTATATACACGTTTATTTTATTAATTTATAATGTTTATATTTTATGATGGTTAATTTTATTAATTTTCATAGTAATGAGCAAGCCCACCAATCTATGTGATAAATCTCAAAAGCTATAAATTGAAAAAAAATACTATTTAACTTGGGAGAACAGAAACGCTCAGTGGATAAGACACTGTGCTCCTGTTTTTTCAATCCTGGTTTTGAGTCTTCTTGTGTCAAGTAAATATTTATTCTGTCCACCTGGACCTTCAACCCTGGATCGAAATTGGGCTAAGGAGAACCGTCTAGGGAACATCCCGCTTCTTGTAATTGAGAACTTTTAATTAATTATAGGTAAAATCCTGATTGGTTGTAACTACCTCTATGGATTAGTACTTCCTTACAAAGTAGTAAGTGAACACAAGACCATTGATGGGTTGTAGTGGTATAGAATTTATTTTTATTTATTTGTTTGAAATTTGTGGAAATACGTACCTAATGTGGTTGAAATTGTTACGGAATATACCTCTACGTCAATGCAAAACATTAAGATTTCAACCATGAAAACGTATGGATTATCAAATATAACCAAATAAACTTTTAGAAAATAAGAAATATTATTTTCGTTAATTTTTACAATAAAATATATAAATATTTTCCTTTAATCCGTAGTCTATGAATTTAATTCTAAGATATTGAATATTGTCGGCTGAAATCCTGGATTTTTCGAGTTATGAAGCGAAATCATGCATCTGAAAGTAAGGAGCGTTATTTCGAATTTTTTCAATCAAAAATAACCCTGTGATAAACACTGTGTATTACACAGACATTAAATGAGCATGGTAAAAGTCTTACTCCATTTACATACAATAATTGTATATAAGAGCAGAAATCATTACTATAAATTCTCAGAACGTTCAAGCAAAAGATTCGAGACTATTGCATTAAATATTCTATTATTATTATTTATGATATTATATTTTATTGTAAACTTATTACTTAGCTTATTTATAGACATGTTACTTCTTTTGTACGACAGCTAGACTACATAAGTTTCTTGTTCATGATGATTATTCATAAGAATTACCCAGATGAATAATAGTATACATAATTAATGTAGTTTGTTAAATTTTATAACTCTCGCTTATTTTTTAATTAAGATATGATATAACAATATCCATAGAAATATTATTTATTTGTTCAAAGGTTTAACAACCATTTAAAGTGTTATCTTGACTAGTAAATATTTGGAAAAGAGGATACAAAAATAATGAGATGTGAGTTATACTATTGGACATAGAGTTTTTATAAAATGAATAGGAGAGAGAGAATCATTGGGTTGCTTCAAACGCAACATACTTATTAATCACTACAGACAACTATTTAAAACTAATATACAATTATATAGTATTAACAATATATTTAATAACATATAAATTTAAACTTAACTATTTAATTGGGAATAAGGTCACTTAATACTCAAAGGTTGATAACGGAAAAGTTGTTAAGATATATTCATATATATATATATATATATAAATAAGCAAATAAATAGTTTATCAATCCATAGTCTTCAAACTGGCTAAGCCATCTGATTCATCAAGAGAACATATAGTTCTTTTTAAACAAGGATTTCAATATGATTTGTTGTTCGTTGAACATAGAAACTCAATTTATATACTCCATTTCCATTGTCTTTAAAAAAAAAAATCCTTAAACATTTTACATCTTAATCGAGTTATATAAACTAATTATTAACAATATGATTTATATTTTAGATATAATAGCTGGCATTAATATATTACAATTATATCAGTAATTGAATTGGCCAAGAAAATAAACAAACATATTTGAAAATCATTTAGCAAGGTCTAAATTAACGATTGCCTATTCTTAGTTATATAATGAACTAATTTTAGGGAGGGATGTCGTTCGAATATTCCTGACGGGATCTGAACTGCCAACCCTCGACAAAATATCCTCTTCGAGTCCCTCTTCGAACTTCAGACCCCGTATTTACACCATGAGTTAATTTTTCTATTAACGAATTCCTGTAAAAAAAAAAAACACAAACAATAACAACAGAGATAGGAATTTGAAACAAATATTGGTTGGGTAATGCAAAAATTATTCAATCTCAAAAACTGTTAAAAAAGGATAAATAATTTCAATAATTTAATTAAAAATTATATTCTAGTTATCGAATCAGTAATTTATACATTATTATTTATGAATTAATTTGCCAATTCTGTAAGTATTACAGAAGGATGGATTCTGAAATATAAAAATGTAACTTCTTTTTTTTTAAATATATTTATTGAGAGATATTACAATATGTCACAAAAAAGAATATTTATAATAGTGTTCAGAGAGCACATTCACACTCTATATGTACAAATGTAAATGAAATATTATTAATTATTAAAATAAATTATAAGAACATTTTTTAAAAAGTAAATCCTATATTTAAACTTAAAAATACCGCAAAATAATCTCATTATTAAATAAACAAAATAGAAATAATATCTAATAAATAGAGTAAAGTACAACACATTAGGTATGATCAATTTCATTTATTAATTAAATAAGTAAATTTATTTTTCCAAAAGTCCTGTAAAATTTTAATGAAATGGACAAAGTTAAATAGATTATACTGGTATAGATTTTAAATACCTCGCATATTATGAAAGGAGTTAGTAGTAAATTAAAATTATCTTGATTTATATTACGGGGGATACGTTGATTTATTTTATTTAATTATTCTATATTTCTTGTATGCTGTTGTTTTCCTGATACATTTTGAGTTATTAAGGGTATACATTTTTTGGTACTATCGGTAAAATTATAAATCTCATTGATGAAGCACACTAATGCTTTTTCTTCAAACGTGTTTGTGTCTTGCTCTAAATATTTTGATATCGCATGTCATCTGGAATATTTTTTAAGTTCCTCTGACAATCGTAAAAAAACATTTGGTTACTGATTAACTAACCTATAAACCTAAAAAGAATTTTGTCCTCATAATTAATATTATCTGCTATCTGTTGTAATTAAATTATGTTAATAAACAAATCACTACTTACTAATAAATATTAAAAATTGAAGGGTGTATAATGAATATGATCCTTTTTTAAATATATTACTGCAAATTAATTCATTTACTTCGATGAGCAGAACTCAAGATTAATAAATATCAAACCCAATACCGTATTGCCTTTAAATTCAGCATATATTATAAGATACAAATAGGAGTATTGTAGCCTTAAAATTTGACAAATCATTTTAATTTTTTTTTAATTTCCTTTAAAAATAATTTTAAAGAGTTTTACTATGTAATTAGCGACTCTTCATTCTTTTCGACCATTGGAAACAACTGGAATGAAACTAATGATCATGAGCAGTGTTGCCCAAATGCGAGACCGAGACGAGTCTTTGTCTTGCAAACTCAGTCTTGGTATAGGTATTGGTCATGCGCAAGAATCTCGCAACAGACTTGCAGTTACCTATTAGCTTAGTACTGTAGAGACATTTCTGTACTATTTTGGATGGGGGAAACCTAACTAAGCCCAAATTAAAAATTTGGGTTAGATAACAGTTAAATGAAAAAATTATATTGGTTATAATAATTCTTTACATATAGTATCTAAAATTGTCAAGTATTAGTAACTATTTTGCCTTAAATTTTATTTAAAAAATCGCTTTTTTTTACCAGTCTTGGTCTTGGTCTTGCAACAGAGAGGTGGTCTTGGTCTGATTTCGGGCAACAATAATCATGATAGGCTTGATTTTCTGACAGCGCTTTAGTTCTGGATAACTTAAATGAAGTGTCAAAAGCGCAACAAAATTATTTTATTGTAGTTTTATGTGCCGATTTTCAAGCCCTGTGAATGATGGATTTAATAAAAAAAAATCACAAAATATCGTATTCTGAAATTTCTCACGTTTTAAGACTCAAATAGATAATTTAAAACAATAAAAAAATATTATAATATTTTCCATTTATTTCATCTCGACCAAGCCGTTTCGTATTGACTTATAGACTGCATATCTAATGCAATCGAAGGACAGCTAATACCATAACGATTAAATAAACATTTACAATTTAAACAAGTAAAAAATAAAAAGTAATTTTTAAATTATTTAATAATCAACCTAAATATTATATTTTTAGAAATTTAAAATCAGTAGACATATTGAAAAAAAAATGGCTATTTTTTTTTTTTAAATTTCCACACACAGTTAAGAATTCTTTCCGACTAATGAATTCAGAAAGTCGTTATTCCAAAAACAGGATTTTCGAAATGAGAGCAGATTTTAGACAATTTCTACTGTAAAGTTAAAATTATAGGCTTGCGAACCCATTTCTTTGGCTACCAATACATAATTCATCCAGAGCATAAATTATTTAATTTTATCGTTAAGTTTAATTCTATCCACTTTCTGATTGAATTAGAATTTCACAAGGAAATTTATGTGCAAATATGTATACATGTTTTTTCACAGTAAATTATATTATATATTTGTTTCTGTTTTAATCATCTAGGGATATGTACTATTTAATTTTAATTTTTTTTTTTTACCATGCACCAGGCAGAGTCAGTTTTGCAATGTTTTCTCTAGGTATTTTTAAAAGATTTTTTCCATTATAAGTCGATTGAACATATATAACATTATACTATTATTTACCAATGCGGGTAGATGATAATAAACTACCTAATTCTAATTTAAGGAATTAATAAAGCACACCTACATATATGTATATATATATATATATATATATATATATATATATATATATATATTGTTATTTTACTGTGATAGTATTTTGTTTCTTGTTTTTGGTATTTTCCATCTGCTGTTAGTGTCAAGAGAAATCAAATAAATAGTTTTGTTTATAAATAGTTTTTGAAATTTCTTAAAGCACATTTATATGTTATGTTTGTGTCACGAGAGATTAAAATTCAATTCAGAGTTCAGATTAAAATCTTAAAAATAAAGAACATTATTACGTCAGTTAATATTTACTCTACTTTTTGAATCTATGATATATCATAATGCTAAACTTACTAAAACTAGATATCAAAGATATAGTCATTATTTGGCAGGTAAGACAATGATTTTAAGATGTGTTGATGATATGGGGCGGTATCACACATACTTATATAGATTATATTATCAGTTACATTTAAAAAATATATTTAGTTTTAAATAAGCCAATTGTATAACAACAAGGGAATTTATTTTGACCTTAATAGGACTTCGAAAATAAAAATATTTATAGAACTAACTTGTATAATATCAGAAAAAAAGTTATTTTCAGTAATATCGAATAGAGTACACAATGTATTTTTTTAATTGTTTTAAAAAAAATACATTTTATCACTTAATATTGTTTTTTAATAAATTATATTTTTTATAAATTAGGTTCTCGTCGCTTTTATTTAGCTTTGGAGTTATTGAGGGGGCAGAAAATTAACAGAATTCTTCGAAAAAATATTAAAAAAGGGACTGTAACAAAAAAAAAAGAAAAAAAAATACTCGTCTTCGTAACTTGTGTTAATTGATTTCAGGGTTATCGATTGGTGGAATGAAGATGTATTTCTTCGGTCAGTGTAATTGAGTTGAGGATCACTAATTGACAGTAGATGACGCCACGGCCATCCCTCCCTCCTCCATTATTGATATATAAACCAACCGATAGTACAGTTATAACCCCATTCCATTTATTGATTAACGGTAAACCAATTTCGGTGAATGATTAGAACCTAAAAGTCAGGTTCTCGTTTTCCATATTAACTTAATGCTTTTCTCGGGCCAGATAAATTCGCTCTGTTTTGGAAACTGCCTGACCATCCGGGAGATATTGGGAGGATATCATCGCTCAATTAATTCCGAAGTATTCCGCCCGCTTCCGAAGAATGCCGGCCGTGTGGTGAGTTGCCGACGTGTTCCGAAGATTTACGATGGCAATGAAACGAAATGAATTTATTTTATTCCATGTTAATCTTCTCTGATTTGAAACAAATTTCGGAACCCTTATATCCTACTTTATTTACTATCCCGATATACCTGTTTAGCTTCGGGAACAATCAGTGGACCAGGATCTCCGCCTCCTCATTTGGGAGTATTATCATAATTGGCCCACCCTTGCCCAAAACCCCTCCCCCCCAATGATACCATTTCTGTGGAACTATAAAAAGTTCTTTGAGTGTTACAAATAAAATAAGAACAGTTCGCTGGGTTAAAATTTAGATGGATGATAACCTTTGCGATAAATGTTCTTGATAGTTTATTAAGTCAAATATTCATCATGGTAAACATTTAAATTTCTTAAGTATGCTGTAATTCAGTTATTTTAAAAATTATTTATAAAAACTAAATCTTAATTTAATTTTTTATTACTTTTTTTCCCCTTTCTTATGTACATATTGTGTGAATGGATACTATAGCACTAGTACCAATGCCCTTCAGTGTGGCAGACTGTATTAATACTCAATAAAAGTTAAAAAAAAAAGTATATATATATATTATAGTACCACTATTTTTGATATAGTAAGCTCATTTGTTGGATGCTCACAAACTACGATTGACAAAAGCAAATGCTTGTTGAAAGACCACCAAAAAAACTTGAAATATTTTTAAGAAATCATATTAAATTCTAATCATTGGTCTACCTAAAATAATTAATTTTTTTTCTTAATCTCTTGTATACTTTTTTTGACTAGTTTCAAGGTCTCGAAATTTCTCCTTTATCTGCATTTTTGCATTTCATGGAGATTTATGTTTTTATAATAGTTTCTGATATTTCATTATTTTTTAACTTATAATTAGGCGATGGGGTCGATTTTTTTTTTTTTTTTTGTAATGGACTTAAACTGCAATTAAAACTAAAGTTACTTTTCATAAATTTATTGCCATCGTTGAAGTGGTATAGAAGATTTAATTTGTTTAAATAAGGAATTTGATATATTTTTTGTTGATTGGTAAAATTTGGCATCCCTCTCAGTCAGAAAATTATTGTTGCCCAAATGCGAGACTGAGACGAGTCTTGGCCTTGCAAACTCAGCCTTGGTCATGGTCTTGCTCTTGCGTAAGAGTCTCGCAACCGTCTTGCAGTTACTTATTAGCTTATTAATACTGTGATATTACTGTAATTTTTTAGATAGAAGAAACCTAACTGAGCCCGAATAAAAAATTAGAGGAGTTAAATGCAAGAGAATATTGGATATACCAAGTATTAACATTTAGTAACTAAGATTTTCAAACATTACTAACTATTTTGCCTTAATTTTTATTTTTAAAATCGATTTTTTTACCAGTACCGGTCTTGGTCTTGCAACAGTTAGGTGGCCTTGGTCATGGTCTTGGTCTTGTAAAGTGCAAAACCAAGACCGATTTTGGGTAACACTACATAAAATTCTATACTTTTAGTATTTTTAATTCATCGTGAAGTCTTCAATCATTCAGAGACGTTCCTTTTACTATTTTCCGCAGTATTCCATTTTGAACCGATTCTAGTCGCTTTTTCCTGTTGACTTTGGGATAAATGGAAAAATGGGCTGCCATCTTACAGAGTTGGACTTATGATTTTTTTTTTATATCAATATTTTTAGACGCATCGAAAGTTGTATGGATAGTAGATGAGATAGTCGGCAAGTTTTTTGTCTGACATTTTTTACTTTTTTTATCAAAATGTCTGACAAAAGTTACTCTAAGGTAAACAATATGTTTATAAAGTTTATTTTAGCAATTTTTAATTTTAAACAATTAATCATAAAAATACCAAAAATATCATTTTCCCGGCATATTACGTTATACGAGCTAGTAAAGTTTAAATATAATTCTCCACTATTAATAAAATTATGAATTTTAGAATATTTCATCATAAAATAATTTATAAATTAAAACATACCTAATACCGTTTGCCTCCAGAAAATAGAAATGAATCCTTGGTCTGTTGATCAAAAAGTGAGTTTGTGGAATGTGACTCTTTCACGCCTAGTTGTACCACATCAATATCTTGAACGTTTTTTTATTTCAGAGTATGGATCTGTAACAAAAAAAAAGTATACATATAACCATTTGAAAGACATATTGATAAAAATGTTTATAATTTTATAATATACGTAAAAATGGTCAGCATATTATACCTACTTACAATTTTTAGGGTTATTTAATAATTTAAGGTATAAAATTGATAACATTTATTTTAACTATTATTTATAAAAAACGATGATATAGAATATTTTTTTTTATATTTCTTAATGACATTTACAACTGTATTACATAAATACATCAAGTAAATTGTGTGTATGTAATATTTATTGTATGTACTATGTGTTATGTAGGTATTTCTCATTATTTCTAAAAATTCATTAAAAAACATCTATTAAATTTTTATTAAAAAAAAATTATACCAGTTGATATTTATCCGTGTTGTGTGGAACACATTAGAAACCCTGAAACAATAAAATTAAATATAGAAAACTATGATGAGGAACGAAAAGAAGAAAATTAAAGCAGTAAATTTCTTTTAAAAATATATATTCTTTAATCTTAAATATCACTTCTCTGGACATATTTTTTTTATATTTCTAAAATTTCGTCTTACGTTTAATCCTATTTTTTTTTAAATATTGTGACAACATCAGTAAACGTAAGAGTGTCACAATTAGTGTTGCCCAAAGACCGCCTGATTGTTGCAAAACAAAGACCAAGACTGGTAAAAAAAAAAATCGTTTTTGTGAATAAAAGGTGAAATATTTACTAATACTTGACAATTTTATTTACTATATGTAAAGAATTGGTATAACCAATATACTTTTGCATTTAACTATTCCGATTTTTAATTCGGGCTTAGTTAGGTTTCCACTATCTGAAAAATTACAGTAATATCTCCTTACAAATAAGCTAATAGGTAACTGCAAGACTCTTGCGCCAGACCAAGACTGAGTGCGCAAGACTGATCTTGGTCTCGCATTTGGGCATCGCTAGTCATACTGTCTATAGAAGTGAGAATACCTCAATTTCTAAAGAAACCTTAGGAATATGAAATATAAGAAGTTACTAAAGCTGCTGGGGAAAAACTCACAAGAAACTATAAAATATAATAAATGAAAATCTTATATTCAAACTTGAAAAAAAAATCAAAATATATTTTTCTATATTAAGAGTTTGGTATTATGAATAACTATAGTTATTGCTAAAAAAATTTAAAATTGTCAAGTAGACAATTAATTTTTTTAGTACTTATTTATTGAGATATATTACAATCTGTCACAATTAAGGACATATATAATAAGGAGAAGAATAGTTGGGGTGATCAGTCAAATAAGAAGGTAAAAATAAATGATAATATTTAATTTGTCATTTGCCAACGTTTCGACCTGAAGTTCAGGCCATCATCAGGGCTAAGAAAAGAACCAGACAACAAGGTATGAGAAACATAAAAATTACAGTAAAATGCAGTTGTTAGAATAATGACAATAGTAAGAACAAGAGATAAATAATAATAACCGGTACAAAGTGTGGAATGATGAAGTAAACATAGTCAAAAAGGTGACATAAGTATTGTAATTAGTGTTGCCCAAAATCGGTCTTGGTCTTGCACTTTGTAAGACCAAGACCAAGGCCGCCTAACTGTTGCAAGACCAAGACCAGGACTGGTAAAAAAAATCGATGTTTTTAATAAAAAATTAAGGCAAAATAGTTACTAATACTCGACAATCTTAGTTACTATATGTAAATAATTGGTATAACCAATATAGTTTTGCATTTAATTTCTCTAATTTTTCATTCAGGCTTAGTTAGGTTTCTCCTATCTACAAAATACAGTACTGTAAGACTGTTGCGAGACTCTTGTGCAAGACCAAGACCATGACCAAACTGAGTTTGCGAGACCAAGACTCGTCTGGGTCTCGCATTTGGGCAACACTAAGTGTAATTATCTATCTTATTTGACTGATCACCCCGACTATTCTTCTCCTCATTATTCACGACAGTTAACTATTTAACCACTATTATGACATATATAATAGTGTTCAGAATGCACACTTACACTCTATTTAAATTGATAAATTAAGTATTTTTTATTAATTATTGTTGTTTAGTAATTTATTTTTTGTTTTTACCTCACTAAAAATTATAAATGTATATATTTATATTGATTAATCTGGCTCCAGTCTTAACTGGATCACGCAACGAAACCACTCGTAAATCTAAATTTGTTTGTTGATATAAAGGCGTTTTACTCCCGACTAATTTTCATATCGCATATTTATTTTCAAATGAATCAAGTTCCGAATGAAATGTCAGAAATTAAGTAACGCACCACTGCCGGAAGTATTGATGACAGTGTTTGGATTCGTCTTAAGGGGATGCTAGTTGTTTTTGTCCGTCTTCTCCAGCAACAAAACTGTTTTCGCTGACACTCAGAGCGTCCTCCTTATTTCTCTGTCGCTGAATTTATTACTTTGTTTTCAATCTTTGTCATTGGCCAAGGACTTCAACTCCTCCGCATTGCCTCGATCTATAAGCAAATTGGTTCGTCAACTAAAAGGGTACTTGGTAATTGCTGTCTGTTTTGTAGGATTTTCTGAATGGTACTGCTTGTCTGAGTTCAATAATGTCTTTCTCTTGAGTTGGCGAAATGTTATATCAACGAATTTTTTTTTTTTATTGTAAAGGAACATATAGTCTTATTATTATGTTTTCTCAAAGTGATAAAAGTATTATTTATAAATAAATATTTTCAAAAGACATGATTAAGAAATATTTGAGGAAATTGTTTTTGAATATTATTATATTTTATTTTTTAAAGGAATTTTTTCATGATTATAGTTCAGTTGTAAATACTTCAATCTTCAACCTAATGATTCCTACTCGTACAGCATATATAAAAAATGTAATGATGAGACATAACAAGATGAATATTCAAAAATTAAAAAAGTTTATATTTATTTTTATATACATCATACACATCGTTTATATTTTCCTATAGAAAATGAAACTTAAAATTAAATTAACTCTCTCGTTTCTAATCTTGCTTCCTCTTCGATCTCTGACAACCCCCCTCCCAGGTGTCTGAAAAAAAGATGGCTTCGAGATCTCCTTTTGTAAATGCATTTTATATTTTATGCATAGTGTGGGTAGTTTCTCAACAGGCGGTTTCGTGTTATTATATTCTTGTGTTCAAATTTAATGAATGTATTTTTATTTGTAATACAGTTGTAAATACCATAAATAAAAAAAAAATTAAATTAAATTTAAAAAGCACCTTCGAACATTACTACAAAATTCCACGTACTGACCTCTACCTTCCAACACTTGACCAGCATATAACGACCCACTAATAACAATTTTATACAAATTTAAATAGATTAATATACATAACAATAGATTAATATGTTACATGACAGATGACATGTTTTTTTATATAATACTTTTCGTACAAATGTATTTAATGGCAAAATATAAAATAAATTTGTATACAGCCAAAAGTAATTTTATATTGTCTTTTTTCCTCAAAATAATGTATTTTCTGTGTCCAAGTACCGTCCTATACATTAACATATAAATTTCGAAACTTAATCTGAAAAGCAAGCAAACTATAATTTATTCTTAAGCCATAGACAAGATACACAATAAAGTACGCATTTTAAAGTAAGTGCGTATTGGAATAAAAAATAACTCAAATTCAAATAGCTCGGTATGTTTTCATATCATGAACCACCTCAGCTTTTGTCCCGTTAAAATTACTTATATTTTCAATTTTTTTTTTTGTATTTGCACTAAATCGTCAGTTATAAATTTTTTTTAATTTGTATTTTACAGGAATTAATTTTAGTTACTTGAATTCTATCGAACTAGCCAGTTTCGTTTTTATTAAGTGGATTATAACAGGATGATGAAAACACCTCCTTGTGTTTTAGTGTTCCTGCTAGTGGTCGAATTTATTTTAATTTATATATTGCAACTAGTGTTGCCTAAATGAGCGAGTCTTGGTCTTGCAAACTCAGTCTTCGTCATGGTCTTAGTCTTGCGCAAGAGTCTCGCAACAGTGTTGCAGTTACGTATTACTATAGAGATAATAGGTAATTATTTAGATAGGAGAATTTAGAATTATTATGAAATAATGATACAGAGTAATGAAAAATTAGAGGAGGTAAATGCAAATTTGGTATAATCAATTGGTATATTGATTATACCAATTATTTGCATATAACATCTAAGATTGTGAAGTATTAGTAACTATTTTGCCTTAATTTTTATATAAAAATCGATTTTTTTTACTAGTCCAGGTCTTGGTCTTGCAACAATCAGGCGATTTTGGGCAGCACTAATTGCAAATTTTTTGGGCGTATTGAGACTTCCTTAAACATCTTTAAATGAGAGATGATAAAAACTAATTGAAAACCAGTTAGCTGTATGAAAATGAATATTTATATTGACAAAAAAAAAACAAATCTTTTTTTATACTAAACGGAATTAAAAATAACTTGGAAAAAGTTTATTCTTTGGCTAAACGTAGATTGGTATAACATTTTAATTAATTCCGCGAGTGAAGTTATTTTTTTTTCTCTATATTTTATCACCTATTTTTTTTTTTTATTAAATCAATACAATTTTATGAAAATAATATTAAAAAAGTTGGTTAGGGATGGAGTACTTTACAGAAGGGAGCCAAATTATCTTTTGACGGATATTTTTATGGCACTATTGACTACTAATGAATTTCGTTGCATATTTTTAATGTATTCCTTAAACTATGGGGCTATTTGATATTATTAATAATACATGAGAAATAACTGAGTTCAATTGA
The DNA here is from genome assembly GCA_928085145.1 of Nezara viridula. Lineage (NCBI taxonomy): Eukaryota > Metazoa > Arthropoda > Insecta > Hemiptera > Pentatomidae > Nezara > Nezara viridula. The sequence goes on from OV725082.1 coordinate 71,585,439, forward strand.
TTCGACATCGCTGACTTTAATTAACTTTATTAGATAAGATACCCGAGCTATGACCACTTCATGCCCCTCGTATTCCTGGCGTGAGGGTAGTGGATGAAACTTAAATTAACAATTTTATTAGCAATGAAAATTATATTAAATAATATAAAAAATGTAATTTTTCTCCTGAGCACCCGAGAGAGAGGAGACCCCTCTCATCGCAGTATGGTCAGATGAAGTACCCTACTCCTCTGCTAACTCTAATTCAGTTTCTGATCCCGGTTTTACGCCTCGTGGTGAGAGTTCATAAAATCCCTTCAGGTGGGGGGTGGTTTTACTGGGGCGGCAGACGGAAGAGGGAAAAAGATGGCTGAAAGATGGAGGTAAAAGGCGGCTGAGCAATTACCATAATACTCTTACGAGGAGAGGCAAAGAACAAGGTATAAAGCGAGCGGGGAATAAGAAGCTATGCAAGAAGAAAAGAAGATATGTTGTTTGTGTTTTTATGGTGCCAAGAGAGCGCCACCATGTTTACACCCGGCTGAGACACGTCAGTATCGCCAGGCATCGCCTCTGTATATTAGCCGAGTGTCGCTCTGTCCTCTGTAGCTCCTCTCTGTTTTGGTAATTATGTCTGTATGCAGTATCTGTTATTGTTACTATTGTTGCTGTATTGTTATGTATTGTCGGAACGGCCGACGAACCTGCCCGAGTAACAGGTTGGAGTCTTCCTAAGGGCAGGTTATACACGTGACCAGTGATAACATCTTTATTGCATTTTTGTTGCAATATCCGACGATCAAGTTTTTTTCAAGTTTATTTAGCTTTGATATAACTAAATCACTATATAAATTTAATTTATTTCATTAATGACAATATTTTAAACGTTTATAATATAAAATATATAAATTTAAGCATCATTAGAACCTATTTATAATCCGCAATGGTATGCCCTACATATAATGAGTAATGATTTATTTCTTATTTTATTATATAATGAAATAAAGAGATATATTTAGATACAAATATGTAATCATCAATGAGAGTACATTATCAAATCAAACTGGGAAATCCAAAATATTAAATACTTATTCTTTGACAGTAAATTATTTGAAAGATCACGTGTTTCAAATTTTATATGTTTGTTTAACTTAATTTTTATTTTTAATTTATTATTCAGATATTTATTATAATTCAGTTATAAATGATTAAATCTAATATATACAACTATTATTTATAGTATTATGGGGATAAAACATACTATTGATACTTGGTCTAATAAGGAATCACAATGCAAAGAAAAAAACAGAGATGTATAAAGATATTTCATTAATACGATTTCTTATTATTTATTTATTTTTTTAGTTTATTTATTTAGGTACTTATTTTATTTTATTTCATATTTTTCTTTTTAAATAGAACATCATTACATTAATATTTTAAATATTGTTTTAGTTTGAATATTAGTAATTAATTATGTTCTTATCTAGATTTATTATGGAAGTTCATGTGGGTGGGTGTGTAATAAATCTAGGAAAGAACTTAATTATTTACACACACACACACACACACACACATATATATATATATATATATATATATATATATATATATATATATATACGTATATCAAACTCGCTCTCTCTCGCGAATTTGCCGAGTTAGTAGGGTATTATATTCATGTGCTCTAGGTCCTGGGTGGTTCGAGTTTGGCTGTGGCTAGTAATTATTTATTTATCGTCAGGACACCCTTCTGGGACACACTTAAAGCCTTTTTGAAGTGGGTACTCTTAATTGAACATTTAATAAATGGCGAAAAATCGGGTGGTTGAGCATCATTCCTTTCACAAACCGTACAGAACCTTACACAATACCTGACCCTTGTTGGCGTTTCATAAGTTGTAGTGATACATTATTTTTAATAAAGTAGCTTCAATCAATTGTTTCATGTCTTAATGATGAAAAGTTATTTATATAAAAAACAAATATGTTTTCAATTATATTATTCATTTGATTTAACATAATTATATGTAATCTACTAAGAAATATCTTCTTTAAAGAAATACTTCTTTGATGTTAATGAGTATGGTTCATCAATTTCTAAAACAAATAATAAAAGTTCTATGACCATTTAAGTATAATTAGTAATTTATTTTAATTAAATATTCTTGGAACTTGAATAATCATCATAGCGGATTAGTTATTCTTCTTGACCAATCAATCAATAGCTTGTCTATCATCATTATGATAATAACCTAATATAAGTTCTTTCCTTGAACTGAGCTCAATTAATTTACCAGCTTCAGATCCAGTTTAGGAAATTTTTTTTATCAATTTTTAATGTTTTTCTAATCATTCTTGTGTTATTTTTGAAAATCAAGAAATTTAACAGTAGTATTTTTTTTTTTTTTTTTTTTTTTTTTTTTGTAGAAAATGATCGCGGCAGAGTATAATATATAAGCTTTTTATTGTTTCAAAATTACTTTCGCTTAAATTGAAAAAATAAATTCAATATATTGTTAGATTTTGATTAAAATCTTTATAGAGATAAATACCTGTCTAATTTAATTATTTAACTATATTTATTACTCAATTATTCTTAAAAATAAAGTGGTTTCTATGGAAATATGAAGACCGAAAAAAAGAATGCTCGGGTATCAGTTAAAATAACATAAAATGTTAATTAGTTTATATTTTAATTTTATATATCAATTAATAGATTATACATTAATTTTAATAGTTTATTACACCCCATGATTACCAGTAACAGATCCACCGGAGAGGAAAATGTGGTAATTGTCTCTGCCATAATAATCATCAAGAAAATCGTTATGGTAGTTTCAGGCGAGTTAAAACCTGCAAACTCCTACAACTTTATAAAATAGGATAGATGATAGATATGCAAAGACGTCTATTGACATTTGATTCTGTACGACAGAAAAAGGCACATCAATTATTTTATAGATTTAAGCCTGTGATTGGTATTTCCAAGCATATAAAAGGAAGAAAGAAGAAGAAATAGTTTGCATTTTTTTTTTTTTTTTTGCGACGTTTAGTCTTCTTAGATATAATTAATTAGTTTTGTTCGTTTAATGTATTTTTTTTTCAATTATATGGTTTTCTTTATATGGAAAATTTTTGAGATTTATTCGTTATTTACATTTAAACAGGCGTTGAACAGTACGATATGCATTATTAACATTTTGGCAAGTCGGTCTGTGCAGTATTTTGATGGGTCAGCTCGGGATGTCCAATTATTAGCCTGCTAATTTTAGAGCATTCCTTTGAAATTATGTTTTTCGGAGGCGACCATCCATGAATGTATTCTCTACACAGGCCAAGATTATTAAATAGTAGTTGTTCTTATTGTTCGTTCCAATTATTTTTGAAATACGTCGATCCTGAATTTGACGAATCAGAGGTTTGTTGCTATATATGAGAAGGGGCCCAAATCAATATTGATAACCTGACCAATTTAATATATAAATATATATATATATATATATATATATTTAACTTCTTCTAACTCACACTTGATGGGAATAGGAACAAGCAGGAAGGCGTTGGCAGGGGTGAGGGAAAGGAGTGCCCCGCGGCGTTCTTTCCTAACTTGATTTGATATTTATAGTTAGTTGAGGAGATCCATTATTGGTCCACACATTTCGCATTCCTTAAATAACTGCCGAGAAGTCTATCACAATAACTGATATTGTACTTTGTAACTGATACAAAAATAACTTTTCATTATTTTTTATTGTTATTTATTACATATCCGAACGCATAAATTATTCAGTATAAAATAATGAAAACTGTTTAGTAAACCGTTGGACGTGAGTTAGGATTCTTCAATGAATTGTGATTCGAAGAGGAGGTATTATGGAGCCTTTATCATTATGTCAAAGAGATAATCTATAGAACTCGAATATGAGTATTTCGGTCGTATTTATATACGGTTATAAATTATAAAATCTACCTCTAATTATTCAGAAAACGCTATAATATAATGATATCTAAATAGTGCAGCCCAAATGCAAGGCCAAGAACAATCTTGGTCTTGCGCACTCAGTCTTGGTATTCGTCCCACATAAGATTCTTGCAACAGTCTTGCAGTTTCCAACTAGCCTTACTACAGAGACATTACTGTAATTTTTCAGATAGGGGAAACCTACCTTAGCCCGAAGGAAAAATTGGATGAGTTAAATGCAAAAGCATATTGGTTATACAATTTTTTTACATATAGTAATTAGACTTATTAACTACATACATAGTAGTAAATATTAGCCTTAATTTTTAATTGACAAAAACGATTTTTTTTTTATCAGTCTTGGTCTTGTTCTTGCAACAGTCATGCAGTCTTGGCCTTAGTCTTGCAAAGTGTAAGATCAAGACCAATTTTGGGCAACAATACTAATAAATAAGCTTCTGTAATTGATTATTAGAGTAGAATATATAACGGACAGACAGAAGGTAATAATATATACTAGAATAGACTTTGTGTACGTAGGGAGTGAATGGAGGATGGTTTGGGAGTAGGCAGGTACCACTCGGAGACTAATGGAACACATTCCGTTAATAGATTTCACGCCCTCGGGAATATTTCTCCATTTCTTGCTCCTTTTTTTATCCGCCACTTCGACTTTTTTTTTCTTTTCTTTGTTCTCCTTTTAGCCCGGCGGCCGTCTCCCGGGAAGAGTCATGGTGACGAAGAGAGGCAACGGTTGGAAATAATGTCGAAGAGGAAATCCCAATTAGTGAGAGTCTGGCTTCTATTCGACCGTGCTTCCTCTCTGTCTTCTCTCCTTTCAGAGTTTCAAATTCATTTTACTCATAGCCAGGATCAGTATAAAATATTATTCTTTAAATAATAAAAATATTTAAAAAAAAAGTAATACTTTGATAGATAGTTAGAATAAAGATCTTTATTCTGAGACAAGGTTTCTTAAGAATAACTAGCATATACAATATACAACCATATATCGGTAACTATATATAATAAAAATATATAAAGAACTAAAATTAAAATCATCTCTGGAATAAATATAATTGTAAAGAAAATGAAAATTGAAGAAAAGGATGCAAAGCATTTAATTCACTTCTTAAAACATATACATTAGGAATTTGTATTCGCTTATATCGAAATTCTATTCATAAAACATAGTTTCACGATTGCAGATCGTCTGTTTGGAATGTAAGAAAGTATTAAAAAAGTATTTTAATGATGATTAGGAAGAGGTATGATAGATATTAGATGGCAGAGAATTTCAGTAGGCAGCCGAGCTGACCAGAAAGGAATGTTGGAAGGTTTTAGTTCTGTAGGAGGAGGTGTAGAGGTCAGAAAAAGGAGATCTTTGTTCTTTGATGATGTTTGATGAATGTTTTCTATGAATGGACTCCAAGAGACGAAAACTATATGACGGGCGGCGGGAGTTGATATATTAGTATAAGGAAGATCCTAGGAAGTATTTAAATAAAAGTAAGTTTTAAATAAACAGTGATAATCGAGAAAATCATATTTGTTTAAACTCCCAGAATGAATACAAATATTGTTAGTTTGGAAATCGTGTTAAAAGACGCTCGAAAATCTTAGTTACTACATGTTAATAATTGATATAACCAATATCCTTTTGCATTTAACTTCCCTATTTTTTCGGTCGGTCTTGGTTAGGTTTCTCCTTTCAAAAAATTACATTGATATATCTATAGTAATAAGCTAATAGAAAACTGCAAAACTGTTGCGAGGCTCTTGCGCATGACCAAGAGTAAGTACGCAAGACCAAGACTCGTCTTTGTCTCGCATTTGGACATAACTACTGATACAATATATCTTGTTGAATATGTTAGTGTTATATACAGTTATTGAATGAGTTAGTGATATATAGAACCTTCGTTAACGATTTCAGAATGTATCGAAAAATAATATCTTGGAAAATGTTTTGATAAGGTAAATATGTTTTCATGATAATGACAGAAAATCTTTCAAAGATCTGTTTCAGAAAAATGTTAAAGGCGACTGTAGTATTTTTCTGAAACAGACCTCGCTAATGTTTTTCTTCCATCATCATAACAACAAATTTATCTTCACAAAAAATGTCTAAAAAATTATTTCTCGATACATTCTGAAATTGTCAACGAAGGTTGAGTATTATAAAACATCTATCATTTAACTAATATATTATTCAACAAAATATGTTACGTTAGTAATTTCGGTTATTAAATTATCTACGCAAAGATCACTGGAAACGTTCTTATCATTCATAGTTACATTATAATACCATTAAATCTATCTTTTATTATAAAACACCTAATACAGCAGTTATTATTAATGGATTAATTAAATTAATTAATGGATTCATAAGGAAATACGAAAAAAAAAGCTGTGAGGTTGAAAACAGCGGCATTGTATTATAAACAGAAAGGAATTTACGCCGATTATTCAAATGTATTCCAGTCTATTATTTCTACGTTATGCAAAGCGGATAACTTAATATAAAAAAACAAAACAAAAAAAAAAACACTTCAATTAGAGGCAAGCATGTTGGTCTAAACGTAGCCTTTATAGATACCACAGGATATGAAACAAAAACAATTCATTTTGAAATATTACCTTTCCTTAGACAAGATATGTCGGTATCCCTAATTTACATATATCAAGTGGTATATATATTTTTTTTTTCTTATGCGCAGGTGGTCATTAGTATTCTCTAATCTTATGGTTTAGAATTATTAAAATATTAGGAATTAAAGAAGCTGTTAGATATCCTGAAATCCAATTAGACATAAAGTTGTATTATCTCGAAGTGTGTAATTTAGTTTTATAACTTTTGATAGGTTAACGATCTGTTATCTTTTGCCTTGGCGGAAGGTCACTAAGAGATGAGGATTAATATTTTTCAATGCCTTCACAACACAACTTTATTTTTTTTATATATATATATATATATATATATATATATATATATATATATATAAATAAAAAATAAAGAAGGCAATATATGTAGCTGTTTAAATAATTAAAGTTAAATGGAGTATAACATTATATATTCATTATATCAATTGCTATAGCAATGCGTAAGAAGTGTACGAAGTATGATTGGGTAATCAGAAATGATTATTCTGTTCATCTATTTTTTAATTAAGTTACATTAAATAAATAAACGCAATAGATTAGATCATTAAACAAACAAGACCGATGGTAAATAACGATTGATCCATAAATTCAACGCATTAGATCATCCCATTAGTCATGTATATATTAGTCTTGATTTATATTTATCAACATAAATAAATAATGATTGCTTGTATGATAATATTTGAAGAAACGATTCCAAACTATTTAATTTATTATGGGAAGAAAAAACAGTTTAACGCTTAAATAATATCCATATTTGTGATCAAAGGCATCATATTATATTAATATTCCAAAAATATCGCCTATTAATAATAATAACTTTAACAATTACAATATTTTTTAATGATACCTTTAGGACTAAAAAATGAGTCGAAATCTCACAAAAGATAAAGCATAATATATTTTAAATTTTAAAATGCATAAATTAAAAAAAAAATAATAAGTTTTGTATGGTCTATTATGTCGTCATCAAAGCTTACGAAGCACAAAACAATCATTCTTTATGCCATTCATTATTATTAATGTCATAATTATTAATATTTTCAAGCGCTCCATACTTTAATTTCTATTATTTCCGATTTATGCCTGTGATACGTATTTCACTTTTTTTTTTTTTTTTTTTAATTCCATTTAATTATTTTGTCAAATTTCATTTAGAGAATTACTCTCCACTTCAAATTAGTAAAAAGTTAAAGTAGTAAGTTTATAGAATAAATGGGAAAACACACTATTGTAAATTTTCCTTGATAATCTTAAACCTCTTAAGGCCCTCTATTTATATACCTATATTTTCAATCGATTATGACTTATTATTTTATGTTTTTGTTAATAAATACCAATGAAATATAGCTTTTCATTCATTATAATTCTCCAAGTTAAATATAATTATTATTTAAATTATTTTTATAGATTGTTGGTATTTCAATTATCATAAACATTGCAGTTTGAAAATTTGATTTAATTGTTTATACTTACAGTTAGATTAAATAAAAGACAATTTTAAAATTTAATATTCCTCTCGAACTATTTAATATTTTAAAAATGTTTGCTTTCTGTTTTCTTGGATCTTAAAATCAGTTTTGGAGGTTTATTGTACAATAAACCATCAAAGCAGATTTCTATATAGATGTCTGACTGAAGTGGTGTTGATAAGAATATATGATCCTTTAGGTATATAGAAATTAAATTCGATTTCAACATTTTTTAAATAAAGTCATTTTAGTGATATTTCTAGTTGGAAAATTTATAATATCCTTACAGAAGGTGAATAAGTTGATCCCAGAGTAGGTGATTGTAGTGTTGAAATAAAGAACTGTGAATAAAGGTATACATATTTCCACTGAAAATATCACAAACATTAATAATCAGAAATGTTGGAATTGGAGTTGGGTATTCTATCAATTGAACGGCTGATATTTCATTGACAAAACAAAAAAAAAAATAAAAACTTAGATATCCGTTCTTGCTTGAAATTTCAAAACCAGCATTGGAAACAGACTTTTTTTTGTTTTTCTATCCACCTAAGTGCCCTTAGACAGCTGAAACAAATAGCGTCAGGGAAATCTTTGGCGCCAATTAGCTCTCCATAAATAGATAGTAGACACCGAGAGAAAAAAAGATGGATAAGGGATCAGCAAGGTCGGTTGAATCGTTAAGGTAAGGAGAGAACAGTGTCCAAAGATACACACCTCGACCTGGGAATGGGAGAGACCCATCAGATCTCGGGGACAGTTTGTGTATCGGGTACTCAAGTGTCTATCTTGAGTTAAGGATCCGTCAGTTAAGTGGCTCAAGCACTAACAATGGAACACAGCTGCTTCACATTAGACCAATTGTCTCTCTAGCCAATTCTGTCAGCCGTCGCTTTTGTAACTGGCACAAAAATACCTGGCAGTGTGGGCTGGGCTGCCGGTTCGGCCATGCTTCTCCATGGTAGACATTTTGTTGCTGTGAACACTTGAAGGTAAAATTAACAATTTTTTGAAGCGTTTATAAAATAATAAATTAATTAAAATAAATTAATTTGTCAATAACTATGTCTGGTTAGAAAAAGTCAATTTACAATTTAATTACAATGTGATTAAAAATTTATATAATTGTAAATTATGTATTATAATTTATATATGTTTATATATATATATTTATATAAATTATTATTATTATATATATTATAAAAAAAAGTTTTAGAGGTGACCGTGTAATATTTTTTTTTAAATATATAAAACGGGAGGGACCGTAACATGGTGAATAATTGCAGAAAAGGATGGTTGGGATGATCAGTCAAAATAAAAAATAGTGAAAGTAAATAATTATCTTTATTTTTATATTTGCTGACGTTTCGGCCCTAATTTCAGGTCTTCATTAGGGCTGTTCAATCCGACAAGCATGGAAAGACAATCCATCAATCCGTTCAGTCCGAAAAGCGTCTTTCCACGCTTGTCGGATTGAACAGTCCTGATGAAGGACTGAACTTCAGGCCGAAACGTAGGCTAATATAAAAATAAACATTTATTTTCAACTATCTTTCTCTTCAAAATTAATTTACTGTATCTCTTAGTGATTTTTAGAATTTTTTTTTTTATAGGTAATGTAGTAATCTTTCTAATTATTATGGAAACAATCGAGAATGAAATGCATAATTTTTTGGTTATTCGCAAATAAAGTTTCTTTTCCTTCATAAATTTTTTACCTTAAATTTCGGAGGATGTGACTATTTTTCCCACCTGAAGTTCAAGAACCTCTTTAAAATGAGCGCTCAATAATTGGTTTTGATAAAGAATTGACGAAGTTATTGCGTTGCGGGAAAAAAAACACATAAAAATAATAATATAAATTAGCAAATAAGGGCGAGGTATAACAGATTTTTCAAGAATTAAAAATTTGTTAGAACTGTGGTTTCGTTCCGTTTATTTAATGTTGATAAAAAATAATAGAAACTAAACTACAGGATACATGCAAATTACAGTTATGTAATTTAAGCAATGAGTATTACAGTTAAATGAACAATTTGTTTGCATAATTTGTAAAATGGGGGTTGGTCCGCGTCAGGCGGGGAAAGGATACCTTTCTAGTGTATGTATATATATCGAATCAATCAATATATACTTTTATATATATATATATATATATATATATATAAATTTTTTTTTTACTCTGACATCCAAGAGATAAATATTTCATCGGCGCTTAAAAACATAAACTAATGGACTGGTTATGAGCATAGGCGCAGTAATTTCCATTTCGATTAGGGTGGGTGATCTGCCAAAAAAAAAAAAAAAAAAAAAAAAAATGGCCTGAATTAATATTTTGTTTAAAAATAATGTAAAATGATAAGTGTACAAATTAACCTTTATTGCTGCAAAACGAATAATATTGCACTGAATATTTAAAAATAAATTGATATATATGTTTTTATAGTTGAGTTTTTTTTTTTTTTTTGTGGATGTAATTTGTAATTAAACGTGGGTGAAGGAAGACATCAAAGGTACATTTCTAGATATTTTTCAGCCAAAAATGAGTAGTATTAAAAACTGGAAAATATTTTAGATTCCTTAATTTTCACGACCTCAAAATAAAAACAAAATGTTTCCGCATTCTGAATAGTCATTTATAATGTCAATAAAAAACACTCTCTATAAAATATATTTATTCGGTATTAACTATAAAAGTAGGACCTCCAATTATCCAAAGTATAATTTTAAAGTATTATCCAAAGTGTGACTTCCACAAACCGACTTTTCCTGTTTTCGTAATCGGTTTTATTTAACATATTTTATTCATTCATGGAGATTATTTGCAATGAATTTTTTTCAACTTCGAATTATTGGGGGTGAAATGATATTCTTGTCCCCTCAACAATTTTATTGCAGAGAGGGCGAGAATCGAACCTATGATTATGACGAAATTATTTTTAGCAGGTTTTGGTCAACAGCCAATCAACTCTTTAGATGAGTTTTATGGAACTTTGGAAGAAGTTTCTTGTTTATCATTAAATCATGCAATCTGAACGAAGTGCTTAATAAAACCGGTATCCAAACCATTTCAGCAAGACTCTTAAACGCAATATAATTATCGTTGAAATCACCGCCTCAAAGCAAACAAATCCAACTTTTTTATAAATTTAGATTAAACTTTAAAATATAATTGCTAATAAACTTGATAGCGTTTTGCTTCATCCATTTGTCATAATTTGTCAGCCTGTAACATATGTTTTTGAAAATTAACGAATTCTTGGATTTCGACGAATACCGACGATACTTATAATATTAGTAAATATTCTATAAACATGTTCCTGATAATTCTAAACTCTTATTATCATCCTTTGTACTTTTAATACTAATAAAATTAGAAAACCGAAGGATTTTTTTTCTTGAAGTAATTTAAGCTTGGCAGAGACAACTAAGTGAACCTGCATTAACCCTGAAATTACTTAAGGAGTCGTTCTACAATGTCATAACAGTTTCTAGGTCAAGAGGAACTGGGGCATAAAGCTATTTCGTCTGTCTGTCTGTGCCTTTATATCTTGTAGTATAAGTGGGTATAATAATAACTATAAACAACAAGAATAATCCTTTAGCAAACGTTTAGTTTTTTTTAATTATAAGAAAATAAAATTGTTATTCGTGTCCGGTATCGGAGAGGATATCCAATAAATTATTATAATTTTAGTTATGTTAGATTTTTCGTATAGGAAAAAAAATATATAAATTTATGAAAACAAACTTTTGTCTCTATATATATTAGATTGAAAAGGTAGCCAGTGTGTGAACACTGACTTCCGGAGCTCAAAGTCTCAGGTTCGATTACGGCTGATGACTAGTAATTTTTCATCAGCCGTGGGTCTACCCTTGGTCCTGGAGACCCACCTAGGGCAAGTCCAGCCTCTATAAAGTGGGTACTCTTAATTAAATAATTAATTAATGTGGGAAAACCTGGCGGTTGAGCATGATATTGACCCGTAACCTTCCTGCACAACCGTTGGTCTTGTAACAGCACTTCCTTACATTTTACTGAACCTATAACCCTTCATGGGTTGTTAGTGGTACAGATTTTTTTTTTTTTTTTGACTTAGATTGAAATCACTAACAATGATTTCTACCGCTTAGTAACCTTGCAAAATATTAAAGTTGCCGACAATTAAAGCGAAGAGTTTGTGTAGTCATGTCAGATGTTTAGCAATCTAGAAACTACGCCAACAAAACGCTTCCTCATTCTAGCTTAACGCATACATTGTTCACGGTACATTGTGGGAGCGATTTAGTTGCTATGTCATGATGTAGGAATATAGTACAGTCATTAGTTTGATGAATCATTACAAAATGATACTGAATTAATCATTAATGATTGCCTGATTTTAAAAAAATATTTTGAAATTAAAATTTTTAACTTGGATCGGTTATTACAGTATTTCATGGGCAATCCGTCATTGAGAGGTGTCCAAAGTATATTTTTTATATATGCCTCTATTAATTAAAAAAATAAATAACATACATAAAGTAAGTTAACTACATTACTTTTTTTTGTTGATATTCATCTTTTACATTTTAGGTATAAAATATTTTTTGGGCGGTTTTAAAAATCGTGAAAATGTCTCATGCATCGTTTCAGAAATAACAGATTTAATGACAACCTAGAGATTGAAACATTTTTTTGTTTTTCAATCTGAACTGTAATTTTTACTAACCTACGTGTGGATTGTAAAATCTTCTGACGCTATCTTATGATTTTTGGAGCTTTTCTTATTTAATAAATATGAATTTTTTCTTCTTCGTCTAACGGTGATTCTTCATTAGTAAATGCTGGAAATAGATTGCTCTGATGGTATCTTTATAATAATTCTGAAAAAAATATACAGATAAATGTATGAACAAAAACATCATTGAGTCTTCCAAAGAGATACAGAGGCATTTTTATTAGTTCATAAATATTCTCCTGTTATGTATTAAAGAAATTATATATTTAAAAAAAAACAATAAAGAAGTTCAAAATATTAATATCTTTCATTATTATTTTATTCATTATTTATGCCTGAATTATTTGCAATAACATTAAAGGGAATAAGATAACTTTTTCATTCTGAAACTGTTTTTTTTTTTTATAAAATAATTTTCACTGAATTGAAATGATTAGGTTAGTTATTATTTTACTGTAATTATATTAGTATTGAGTAATGAATAATTGTGGATTTAGTTTAAAAAAAAAATGTTTATTTTATTCAGGGAATAATTAATGCCAATAATATTTTTAGGATATTTTTATATCGATAATTAATGTGAATACTTTAATTTGTTTTTTACGGTCTTCATATGGGTGATTTTAAAATAAAAAGAGAAAAGTTTTCTTGTTCCTTAATTAATTATTTTTCTAAAATTTATATATTGACATTTTTATGGAAATTAAAAAAAAAAAAATCATTTTAACAGTTTCTGTGTAGTATATTAGGAAGTATATTAGGAAAAAAAGCTTTAAAAATGTCTTGGTTCATGGTAAAAGTTAACTTTTATTTATTTAAGTTCTTAGAAAAAAAGAATATATTTTGTTATAAGATATAATTTGTCTTTGATGATTGTCAACTATATAATAACATGCAAAATAAAAAAAAAAGAAACAAATTTTTTACAAAATTATTTAATAAATATTAATATTAAATATTTATTTAATAATTTTAGAAAATAAATAATTATTTTTAAAATATTTATTAATTGCTTTATTAATACAGGTGAATTTTTATCTGCTTAATAAGCTCTTTTTGTAGATACCCATCTATTGAAATTTAGGTAACTACAAAATTTGAATACAATTTAATAAAAATTAAAAATTTAATAAAATTTGTCAACTAATAAATATCATGAATAGGCCATAGGTATACTTACATAGGTACCTGTACTTTTTATATCATCACGAATCTGTCAAAAATTAATTAAAATAATGATATGATTAATTATAGCATGACTGTAAGTATAATAATAATATTATATAATAATTTAAAACGTTACAAATAATGAAGAGAGAAGCAGCTGTGCTGGCTGAGCAGGTGCTGGGACGGGAGCCATGTTGCTGGCGGGCGGCCATGTGTCCCGTCTCGGCCGGAGAACATGGCAGGCTCCTGCCCAGTCCGTCCAACTCTTTTCTTATTTACTGATAATAATCTATCAAATAGTAATATATATTATAAATCAATTATGTATTTCAACTATATTTATAAAACATCTTTAATCTTAACAGTAATATATTTATACTGAAGGAATAATGACTAGTAAGGCTTAAACAATTAATTTTAAGCCGGAGTGAGCTATCATTCATTTAAAAAATAATAATAATATAATTACAGAATTTGATAATCGTTTGATAGGTGTCACCTATAAAAAAAAAAAAGTAATTCTATTTATAAGCATCATTCAAAAGAATAATTTTTTTTCGTATGTCTTGAATTTTGCAGCCTCTTCAATCTAAAAAGTAATAAATAAATAGATATAAAAAAAAATTTAAAATTATCTATCCTATTTTTTTGTTTAATATGATTAATGAATAGTTGTTTGCAGTGCGTACATTCCTTACCAAATTATTTTCATTCCTCGATTTTATTTATAGATTTTTTTTTATTTTATTATACTGATATATCTATATATATAGTATTTATTTAAAATATAAAATTAATTTAAATTTTCTTTTCTGTCTTATTTATTTATTTTTTAATACATCTTTATAAGTATTAACAAATCTATATTATTGATTTTATAATTATTCATATATTATATAGATCTTATGGTCAGAATTAATATTTATCTTTCTGTACACTATTGTTATCCTTAAGAAACTTTATCCCTAAATAAGTTGTTTTTTCTGTTCTATTCTACTCTAAATTTACGACCTGATGGAAATCGTATTATTATGTCTGAAGTAAGCAGTTGTCAAGTTTAATATGTATATATTTAGATATGTCGCTGATTTATTAGTGAAAAACAGTATTCGTTTTCACCTCTTCGATATCTAACATATATATACAATTGTACAAATAGTTTTTTTATATATTCTTAATTTATGTAACTAACAATGCCTAAGCACAAATCTATAGAAAAAAAATCTATGGGATTTTTTAAAAAAATTCAACACACAATTTTAATTGTGACACAAATTTTATTGCAAATAAAGTGTTAGGATTGTCGTATTATTATTATTATTTTTATCTTTCATATATTATTTTTTTTAGATGTGACTTCTGACATTGTGTAGATTTGTATAGTATTTAGCTTTTGTTCATATGTGGTTCAATGCATCATGTAACATAGGAATGTCATCTTTATATATCTTATTAAATATTGGAGTTAGGACTTTTCCTAGGGGTACGCCTGTCCTTCACTAGCGGATCCAGAATTTAATTTTGGGGGAGGGAGGAACTTCAGCCAGAATGCTTTTTTTTCATAAAAATAACGATAATTTCTTTGGGAAAAAAGAAAGAAACTAACTTCCTATATGAAATGGTGTTTAAGTGATTCCTTAAGTCCTTTTAAATGTAATTACACGAATAATAATACTTTAAGAGATAATGTTTTTCCATAAAACATGGTAATATTTTACCATTTTGAGGGAGGGGGGGCCTCAGCCCCAAAGAATCCCCCCCCCGTAGATCCGTCCGTGCTGGCCATAGGTTTTAAGAGCAATGGCTTATGACGTCCCTCTCCTACCGAAATATTTTATCGCTTTTCTCTTCTTTTAACAGTTCTAGTGAACACCATCCTTCGGTTATTAACAATTATACTTGACGTTGTATGTTCCATGTTTTCCCTCGTTTCCTGGTTTGAAATTTTCCCAAATTGAAACTCGTCAAAAAAGTCCATCGGAATTTTCAGGAGCCATCTTAAAGTGTGTTTTTGATGAGGCAGTTGTCCAATGCTGTTCCTCCAGAGACAGATGCCAATCTTGTTATCTGTAGTATGTCTTTCAGAAGTTGCTGTCTCATAATTAATTTTTTTTTTTAACTACTTCGTCCTTTTGATTAATGAATTCAGGTCTTTTATAAAACCATAACATAGATGGATAACCAAACATTGATATTTTTTAATAAGAATAATAATTTCAAATTTAATTAAATCAGATAATAATCTTATTAAGAAAACAGAATGTAAGAACAGGCCATTAACTTTTCCTCATTTATAATTAAATTTCTAAGAGATATTAAACATGCAATAAAGCCCTCCGCCGCGGGAACATCCTATTTAAAAGAAGAATACAACCGGTGTTTTACTTTTGTAATCTAGCGAATTAGAATTTAAAGACGCTTTTTAGTAGCCGTTGTCATGACCCAATTAAATATGAAAAGATCCGACCCAATTCCAGGGCTAGAAGACTGCTCTGGAGGAACGGTCTGGTTTATTATGAACCTTAGGAAATACATAATACATCTAAATTAGTTCCTCCCTTCTTGAGTGGGGAGGAGGGAATGCGAGGTCCCCGCCCCCAATTACCTAATGGAAGAAGGGAAGTGGAGAGAAGGAAGAAGAAGATATAAAAGACTGGGAATAAAGTTTTTAGTGGAGGAGAGTGCGCTAGCCCTTTCCCAGTAAACCCTGTTATGGATGTAGGAATATCTTCCTTTCTGATTAGGACAGCGAAGGGAATATACGCCGAGGATAAAGGGTTATTGCTTCTTTCAATCGTCGAATCTTATTAAGTCTCCGAGTCTTGACCGATGGGACCAGTTGGAGCTCTGAGCTGCTTCAAGGGAGGAGGGGGAAAAATGTAAAGAAATTTTATACCCCCGCAGGTCAGGGGACAATAAATTTCTAGAGTTCCCGGATAAAGGACAAAGTAGCTCCGGGCTTTATTTAAGTCAATACTTGTAAGCACTTTCGTTTATACGACTCCAGAAGTCCTCGGTCCGGCCCCTTGTGCTCAATTTATTTCAGGGTAATATTTCTTGAAAATTAAATTCGGTCCGTTTGTTTCTAAATTTATAACCTTTCTGGATTCGAGAGTTTAGTTATAAAGTGATGGAATTATTATTTTCGTTCAGAAATTATAACTTTATGTTTGTGACAATAAAAGACTTTATTGCATTTAAATTGCACTATTTAAAAAAACATATATATACATTTTTCCAAATTATGAAACATTATAGATACCAAATAATCATGAATAAAGTTATAGTCGATGATGTATGATTATAGTAAAATTAGTTTATATAAAATTTCGGCTCAATCTACTTAAAAACAAAATTATAGAAATTATTTGATATCATCTAAAACCTCTAAAGAAAATACGTAGTCATAACAATCCAAAACAATACAATTAAAATTGCATATAAATGAAGAGTTAATGTCTTGCCGATACCGACGCTTCAAAAAAAAAAAAAAAAAAGGCATTCAAAACAAACATATGTGCAAAAGCGAATTCTGGGAAGAAAAGACAAATTTCATAAAGAGAAGTTCATATTAGGTATTATGAACTATATTCTTATTAATCATCGATCAGGGATGCTCTCTCAACATTGATGATGAGGTCTCATTTTCATGAGGTTTTGAATACTTCAAGAGAACATTATATCGGTGGGATTACAATTAAAGAGTACACAGACAGATCTGACTACAGCAATTATAGCTGTACATAAACTACAATTTTTATAACTCTAATTTCCCTTGAACTGTCCTTAAGAAGAGATGTGCAATAAATATTTTTGGAAGTGGGAAAACGTTCGTTGTGCGTTCATTAAAAAGAAATTGATGTGTACGCCGGAGGAAAATGATACAATGTGACATTTTTGTATTTGTTCAATGGAGCCAATTTTCCATAACTTTGAGCTATTAAAATTTGTATGGTAGTTACTAAATTATTTAATTAAAAAATAGACATTGCCTCTGGGGCACAAATATAATTAATACGTTTTTTTGAATGTTCAGAAAATAAAACAAAAGTTTGTTTTTCCATAAAAAAGTTAATAAAGTATGTTTCTTAAAATATTATGTACATTCTAAAAGTTCGTTACGTCTGTTGCATACTAATGGCATTAAAAATAACCTTAACCCGAAAAATAACATGATACAATGGGAATATACTTTTTATTAAAACATTTCATTGATAGAGAGATAGATAGATTAAACAATTAAAATCTCATTTAAATATAATATCAACATTGCCTTTCTCTTCACATTTTCACTACCTACCAGATTTTAAATCCATTATATTTTTAACGATTATATACATTAAGTTTAATTCTTAAATGGAATTTGTAGAAATTGAGATCTGACCATCTTGTACACTATTTTTCTCCAGCTTCGAGCATCATTTTATGTAATGATCCCCAACTTTCCTCAATGTTGAGATAAATTAAACGAGATTTTTTAAAAAATAAAGGCGCATCTCAAAAATTTAGTAAACTTTACAGTGAAAATAATGAATGGGATTTTTTTAAATGATGTGGAAGCATTTAGGTACCAGCTCTTATAATTTTGAAAATCTTATTAATATAGGATTAACATAGGTGAACCTTGAAAAGATAAGTGTTGCCCAAAATCGGTCTTGGTCTTGCCCTTTGCAACACCGCCTATCTGTTGCAAGACCAAGAACAAGACTGGTAAAAATAAATCGATTTTTTTAATCAAATTGAGGCAAAATAGTTTCTAATACTTGATAATTTTAGTTACTATATGTAAAGAATTAGTGTAACCATAGACTTTTGCATTTAGGTCTTCTAATTTTTCATTCAGACTTAGTTCAGTTTTTCTTTTATAAAAAATTAGAGTAATATTTATCTATTAATAAGCTAATAGGTAACTGCATGAATGTTGCGGAACTCTTGCGCAAGACCATGACCTAGACCAAGACTGAGTTTGTAAGACCAAGACTCGTCTCGGTCTCGCAATTGGGAAAAACTAGAAAAGATCTTTTTACAATTAGATATAATTAATTACCATTGTAGTAAGGTTTGTTATAGATCTATATAAGTGATTTATTTCATATTAAGATACATTTTTTATTTTATTTTGTATAATTTTTCATTTTTTGTTCATCGTTTAATACATTTATGCATTTTGTTTTGTTTCAGGTAAGAGAATGTCTTCTTCTTAAGTCCTCATTATTTTCAATAGTAAGTTGAAATATTTAATTAATTGCATGTTCCTGGAACTAGGAAACACAACTTAATTTTCTCGATCAGTTCTCTACTGGAAAGATTGAAAATTATTGCTGCTTTTGGACATAAAATAGAAATCTTATTTGAACGGTCCCCGGTTCGGATAAAAATATTTCTCTCCTGACTAGGATTTCCTATTCCTTAAGTCATTCTAAAGGAACAGAATTTATCTGGCCACCAATCCTATAATATTAAAAATTCCAACATTTCCATCGGCTGTCATAAATCGTCATTAGAAGCTGATTATTCCAAGACGAATATAAAAATGCCCACAGGATTCTGATCCAATGTAGCGACGGATTTGCTTATAAATACGTGTTTATCCCAAGAATGTGGTCTGATACCAACGGGAGCCTGGGCTTAAATGAAGGAATAAGTATGGTGGTATCGGGGGACTTTATTTATTTTGTTTTGAAAAAAAAAACAAGTACGCATATATTTTAATTTATGGATTATTTCAAGTGAAGAATAAATTGATTCATTCAATGGATGACTTTTTTTTTTATTCATTACGACGGACATTTGTCGGGACTTTAAAATTAATTCTCAGACAACCACTGTAAAGTTATTTATTTATTGTTTTTTTTTTTGAGGGGGAGGGAGTGTTTGTCAGTCTCTTGAAGAAAAAAAATCATTAAAAATATTTCATTCGTATATATTTTTGAAAATTAATCTATTCATTGTGAAATTAAAAGACGTTGGTTGGGATATTGAGTCAAAAAGTAAAAATAAATAAATGGTATTTATTTATTCTGACGTTTCGGCCAAAAGTTCAGGACTGATCTCATGGAAGGTTTATTGGTGGATGAATGAAGAAAAAATTGAAGAGAAGTTGGTTGGTTTGTTCAGTCCAAAAAATAAAAAGTGAAAATGCTTATATTTTATAAATATTTTACATACCATATAATACTTTATATTAAAAAACAAAAGAATTATTTATGTTTATATATTTGTAGTTTTCTAAACTTTTTTGCAAATAAATTATTAAATCAATTATGAAAAAATTAGGTCGTGGTAAAGTTGTAACGTATCAACTTTTCTTGTTTGTTTAATCGATTTTATTTTAAAAAATTTACACATTCATGTAGATTATTTGCTATATATTTTAATATATTTTTTTTTTTAGTTAGAGTTATTGCAGTGAAAAATATTATTTTCCTCTCTCTTTTCTCTACGGTTCTCCACGCCTGTATTCGTTATAAGCTAGCGTTGTAACGTTTATAGAACTTTTTTAAAAATTTATTTAAAATTTACGTATTTTAACAGTTCTTCTGAAACGTTTTAGGAAAAAAACTTTTAAAATAAAAGTCTTAATAAAATTACTTTTATTTTACTAAAGTTCTAGATTCACGGTAAAATTTTAAATTTTATTTTTTAAGTTCTTAAATAAAAATTCCGTTAAATAAGAAATAATCAGTAATTGGGCTTAGATTAGAGTTGTTAATTGTTTTAAATTAATTTCTCTTGATTCTTATATGTCGCTTGTTTGGGTAGCCAAAATAAAAATATTTTTGTATATTGACTTTTTAGCGAAATTGACAAAACTTTGTTGGATTTTTAAATATAAGTTTCGTAAAACTTTTACTGGAAAAGTCGCTAAGAAAAAAGTTCTAGTTCCAAAAGAACTGAAAAATTATCGGCAATAAAAGTTCCAGTAATACCGAAACTTTTTAAAAATAAAAGTTTTTTTTCCGTTTCAAGTCCTGGTTATATGTTTTTCGAAGTTATTTTTTTGCCATCTCATCAAGAAATTATTAAAAGAAAGGTTTTTTTTTTCACTATCTGTTAATGAATGAGCTGCTGAGCCGCCGTTGCATTATTAATTACTAAATGGACTGTTCACATCTGCATAGCTGTTAGTGCAAGTGCATTCGCCGTTCCTGGAACCACATTAGAGTTGATAAGATGGGGAAGGCCCTTCGCTAAGCTTCGCTAATTACTGATGCAATTATAGCCAGTGAGAGAGGAATGGAGGAACCAGGTCAGCGGATTAAACCCTGCCTCTCAGCGCACCTGGTTTTGTAGCCAGGGTATAATCCACGGTTTACGCCCTTCTGGAATAAGCCCTAGGGTATATGCCCTTCCTATGCGGGGCCACGCCCTGGCTGGAGGAGGCAAATTGCGAGGCACCGCTGGAATAACTTCCAGACGTGGCCTGAAACCTGATAAAACTTTACCGCCGCCTCTCCAATTATTTAGTTTAGGGCTCAAGGGGGTGAGAGAACACTGTAAAAAGTTTATAAGAATTTTTTTTTTTCTCATCTCACTCCACCTTCCATGAGTTCTGAAAAGGGGGTATTTTATGCCGTGCGTGTTATCAGTCCCGAGATAAGGTTTATTTTGGGATATTAACAGGCCCTTTTCGGATCACAGAATAAATCAAATTTCCTGAAGGTGGGCTATCAAAATGCCAATATTCAGAGATTTGATCTTTACCGTTTATAATTTATAATGCGGAACGCCTAAAATCGTAAACTTGGACCGTAAAAGCTAAAGCTAAGCTTGATAAACATTTTTTTTAAGGCGAAAAATTTACTTGTTAACGGACATAAATATTCTTGCTTATATATTCATCTATAAGTAGAATATATCGATATTTTTTGCCAAAATTCATTACGTGACATTTCAGAACGTATAATCCTAAAAACTTTGATGAACTTCTTCTTTGTGAAATCAAAGCATAGTTCATAACTAGTGTTGTCCAAATGCGAGAACAAGACGAATTTATAGAGATATTATTACTATAGAGTAGTGTTGCCCAAAATCGGTCTTGGTCTGGCAAAGACCAAGGCCACCTATCTCTTACAAGACCAAGACCAGGACTAGTAAAAAAATAAATAAAATTTAAGCCAAAATAGTTACTAATTCTTGACCATCTTAGTCACTATATGTAAATAATTGATATAACCAATATACTTTTACATTTAACTCCTCTAATTTTTCATTTGGGCTTAGTTAGGTATTTCCTATCTAAAAAATGACATAGTAGATGGTAATATATCTATAGTAATAAGCTAATAAGCAACTGCAAGACTGTGGCGAGACTCTTGCACAAGACCAAGACCATGAACAAGACTGAGTTTGGAAGACCAAGACTCATCTCGGTCTCGCATTTGGGCAACACTATTACAGAGATATTACTATAATATTTGAGGTAGGAGAAAACTAAAACTAAACCCGAATGAAAAGTTAGAAGAGTTAAATGCAAACGTATATTTGTTATAACAATCCATTACATATAGTAACTAAAATTATCCAGTGTTAGTAACTATTTTGCCTTAATTTTAATTTAAAATATCGATTATTTTTTTACCAGTCTTGGTCTTGGTCTTGCAACAGTTAGATGGTCTATTTTGGGCAGCACTATTCATAACAAAACATATATTGAAAGGTTTGTGACATTGCAGTGCACTTTATCCTTCATTTTACCAAAAAGTAAGATTCAAAAATAAAAGACGTTCTTAACAGTCCTCTATCAACTGAATTTTTAATTGAAATAAAATACATTTGATTTTTGAATATTCAGATACGTTGTTAAAAAAAAAATTAAATTTATGCAGGTAATCGAAATCAAACCACTTTCAAATGATTTAATACAGGTATATTCAATTATAAAAAACACAATAAAACAATAAAAAGGCTAATTTTTGCGGCGCATTTGACGTAATATTTAAAAAAGTGATATTATTTTGGTCATTTCTACATCGCGGTATTTATATGTTAAAAGTAAATAAGAATATGTTAAGAATATGCTGTTATATGTTAAAATAAATTAAGTATTTTCTCAAGAGAATTAATTAAATAAAAAATTGTATTTATTAGAATTATTGTATTCTTTAGAAATTTATTTTAAAGCTGTAGTGTTTATAAAATATATATAAATAGAATTGACGTTCATAGCAAACACTGATATATACGTAATTTCGTACTTTTTAGATAGATAGATAGATAGAAAAAAAAACTTTATTCTGGGACCAAGTCCCTTTAGAATAACAAAACTGTACAAAAGAATAGAATACTACTGGCCTAAAAGTTTGAAACAATAAATAAAATTTATAAAATAAACTAAAAAGTAAAGAAAACCTTAGGTGAAAAAGCAATATACAATACAGAAAAAAACTATGTACAAAACACTTAAAACTATGAACAAAACACTTAAAACTATGAACAAATAACTTACACCTATGAAAAAATCTATATATAATGGTTGAACAACATAAACAAACATTTTTAGAAATGAAGAACGAAAAAGAGATAGAATAAGTTCATTTCATAAAAAAACTTTACTGTCCTAGAACATCTGGTTGGTTGCTAATATTTAGTATCAAAATAAAATCACAGTAACCATATGTTGTCATAGGTCATGGTAAATTATAATTCCACCTTGAAAAACACCTGACGACGAACAAATTACATGCCCGAAACCCCCCGGGACCTGTTTCTCATCGTAAATTTCACCGACTCGTGGAGAATCGAATACACTCTGCCATAAGGTGCTCTTTTTTCCCCTTTTTTCTTTTCCTTCCTCTTATCTCTACTTCTTTTCTTTTTCCACTTTTTTTTTTCATTTTGTTTTTTCATAATCCTTAAATTAAAAAATCGGACGGGTTCACGTCTTAATGAAAAAACATGGGAGCGGTAGCTAACAAAGTAGCCGGGCTGGTATCGGTTGGAAAGGTTCAAAAAATAATTTATTTCTTGCTCGGCGTTGTACATGTGTCGCCACTTCGTTGGGAGAAGAAAAAAAAAAGGAGTTAATTTTCTGTAACATGGAATAACTTCATCAGGATTTCGTAGGACATTGACCGCTTTAGCATTTGATTCCTCAGCACTTCATGGGCCATAATTGTGAGAAAAAGGACAAAAAATAATAGATTCAGATTTTTCTTTCTATTTTAAACGACCACACCATATGGATACATATAGCCGTTTAATCACTTGCCAAATCCAAGCAACTAAAAACATTGTTAATCTTAAATAAGTATTCCAAATATTTGAGTGAATTTAGTTACACGAGTGAGGTTATTTTTCAAATAACATTCCTTCTTTGTTTTTTAGAAATATCTATTTGGTAAATTAAAATATTTATTCACATTTAAAATATTAATATATTAGAATGGATACACACTTCATTCACAAATTTACGTATCAGGTAATCATTTGTAGTGTCTGAATGTCTCCTTTGAATTTCGTTCCAAACATGTAGATAGACTAACATGCATTCATTAAAAAGGGATTTTACCCCTCAATAATTTCAGGACATTACTTCAGTTTTTTTTTTCATATATATATGTTTTTAATAATGGTAACTATAGGTGTGAATGGGTTTTATTTATTTTAATTTCATTTAAATTCTATCTATTATTTTATTTTCTGTATATATGTATGTTAATCATTTTATTTACTTTATTTTTTTCTTTATTTTCTCTAATTTAATTATTATTTGTAAGTGTGAATTATTACATTCATTATACAATTTTAGTCCTAATATTAATGACTGTCGCCATATTGAAAAAAATGCTCATGGGAAATCACAGGAGAAAGAAGTTGACAGGCATAGTGAGAGAACTATCCAACGGCATCCCTTCCTATTCTGATTTTTGTATTTTTATTTAAGCTAGGAAATCCCTCTCTCAGCTTCTTTTAAACCTTCCAAGCATGTTATATAACACGTTAATTGTGGCCATACCAATTATGAGTGTGTTAGTTTGTACGTGTAAGTTATGATGTAATCTCTTATAGTGGTCGTTAAATATTTCCATGTGAAGTTCTTTATGTAAAGCAGTATTTGTGAGGTACTGTGGAGCTTTAGCTATAGTTCTGAAAGTTTTTGACTGAAAAGTCTGTAGTTCACTTCTTTTCAACTGCCCCGTTTATCTGAGATAAATAATTATTGAAGACCCTCTTTTGAAGAAATCAATAATGTCAATTTATTTAATTGAGGCGTAGACATGGAAGCAGTAGTGTCTTGAAAAATTTATTTTACAAGAGAACCAAAAAAAAACCGTGACGACATTTTTTTTTTAACTTTTAACTTTTGACTATTATTTCGTACTTACTTTGCTGTTTATTTAGTATTAATGTAGTCTTACCTCATTAAAATTATTGTCAAAGTGACAGAATATTATAAATTTAATAAATGAATAATAAAAAAGCAATTAAAATAATAAAATAAAAACAAAAAGCTTTAATAATTTCTATAAAACATATCATAAATTTGTTGATTGTTTTGGATTTTAGAAAAAAAAGCTCAGGTAAACAAAAGTACCATGATTTAAGATTATTAGATTTTTGTAATTTTTCCTATTTTTTAAACCACTGTGAAAGAAGAATTCATTGTTGTTGTTTTTTACATACAAGATGTACTAAATCTCAAATAATCGAATACACTTTTTTTTACTTCTTTGAATATTTATTTTTATTCAGCGTTTCCAATCATATTTTGTTCATTTAAAAAATCAAACAATCAAGCAAAAGAAACCTCTGTGGTGACATAAATCCACTTCATTTGTTACGCATTAATAAATATTTTACTGATTAATTTAAATTTCTTTTTGTTCAACAATATATCCATTTTTTCCTTTAGTAATTTGAAGCATTTCATTATGTGATTATTGCCGTTTCCATATTAATCGTTATTTTTTTTTTTTTTTTGTGTCGGGGGGATGGAGTTTATTTTTTTCTTTTTAAGATTTTTTAAACAATTTTTTTAATTTTTTTTTTCAACTAAAAAATCAACAAATTTTCAGCTGATGTTTTTTTTTTTTTCAAAACCTGCCATTTTATGGATTACGAAATGACAATGTTTTGAAATAAAAAAGATATATATTAATGCTGTTACAGTTTAAGAATCTTATGCTTTACCCGGAAAAACCTTATTAATTTACATTGAGGACAGCGTTATCATCATATTTTTGTTTATTTTAATCAGTGAGATTTTCCATTTTTTAACACAGAACGAATTTAAAAACCCCCTCCTCCCGAATATATACAAAATAATACGTATATTGTATGCCACTACTATTTTTTTGTATATTATTTATGTATATTAAGAACAAAAAGAGATTAACTTGTTCCCAGATCATGCTTTGATTGATAAAAATTGTTTCCCTTTTTTCCCCTCTCAACCTTGAAGTTTTACTAAAGTGAAACCTTAATTGAGAGTATACTGTATCTAGCGAATTTGTTTAAACATATTTATTGAGAGATATTATAATCTGTCACAATCAAGGACATTTAAAATAGTGTTCAAAGAGCACATTCACACTCCATTCACAATAAATAATACAGAAAAATAATAATTAAAAAAAAATAAACATCTTAGACCCAGGCATACCTTGAAAATTATTAAGTTAGTTTCATGTCATTGGCGGATTTACGGGGGGTGCTTTGAGGCTGAAGTTTTTATGTAAACATAGTAAAATATTAAAAAATTATAATTGTTTTTTATTTTAAATATATTTTTTTACATAAAAGATGTAATAAATAAAAATAATCAAATAAACTTTTTTTTTACTTCTTTGAATATTTATTTTCATTCAGGGTTTCCAATCATATTTTGTTCAA
The DNA here is from genome assembly GCA_928085145.1 of Nezara viridula. Classification (NCBI taxonomy): domain Eukaryota; kingdom Metazoa; phylum Arthropoda; class Insecta; order Hemiptera; family Pentatomidae; genus Nezara; species Nezara viridula. The sequence goes on from OV725082.1 coordinate 71,612,240, forward strand.
TTAAAAAATCAACCAATCAAGCAAAAGAAACCTCTGTGGTGACATAAATCCACTTCATTTGCCACGTATTAATAAATATTTTACAGATTAAGTTAATTTCTTTTTTGTTCAACAATATATCCATTTTTTCCTTTAGTAATTTGAAGCATTTAATTATGTGGTTATTGCCGCTTTCAATATTAATCATAATTTATTTTTTGGTGAAGGGAGAAGAAGTTTTTTTTTAAATATATTTATTGAGAGATATTACAATCTGTCACAATCAAGGACATTTAAAATAGTGTTCAAAGAGCACATTCACACTCTATTCACAATAACTAAAAATAAATAATACAGAAAAATAATAATTAAAAAAAAATAAACATCTTAGACCCAGGCATACCTTGAAAATTATTAAGTTAGTTTCATGTCATTGGCGGATTTACGGAGGGTGCTTTGGGACTGAAGTTTTTATGGAAAAAAATTATCATTCAAAGTAATATTGTTCGTATAATTACATTTAAAAGGACTTTAGGAATCACTTAAACACCATTTTATATAGGTGGCTATTTTCTTTCTTTTTTTCCAAAGTAACTATCGTTAGGAAAAAAAAACTTTCGGCCTAACCACCCCCCCCCCAAAAAAAAAAAATTAAATCCTGGATCCGCTAGTGTTAATATATATTATCAGTATTCAGTGCGAGTAACTCGTACTTACACATTTTATTTCATCACATTGTATCAACTCTGGATCGATTACGCCCAGGGTTAGCCCCGTTGTCGCAGACAGCTCTCCCTACCTCTAGATACAGATAAAGGCGGATACCAATGAATAATACATAAGATACATTCGGATTCTGTAGGCGTAACAACAGACCCTGTTAGAGGGCCGCATTGCAGAGACTAGGGCTAAAAGCTTTCAAATCAGTCCCTCGGAAGGTTTATGCTCAGACAAACCAGACCAGATAGCAACTTAGAAATAGAAACCCGCTCCCAGTTTACATAGAAATGTCCGGGATTTTCATTACAGGAACCAGTTTTGTAAACTGTTCACTTTGAAGGGTTGCGTCGGCTCCCAGAGGGACCGATAAACACACCTTACGTACTCTCTAATTCCCGGCATTCTCCCCAAGTCTATTTCCAGCTTTTTTATATATATATTTTTTTTTACTTCTCAGTTTCAAGGTTTTTTTTCTCCTTTATCGTCTACGGTTTCTCTAAACACAGGACCGGTATAAATTTAACCTGAAGATTTATCGGGACAAACGGAATAAATGGATTCGGTAAAAGGATAGGGGTCATATCCTTCTTTTCGTTTTTTATTTGTTTTGTTTTTTATCTTTCCAATGCAAACGTTCGTTTTAAATCAAATGTACTGTCCTTTAGTTTAAAGCTTTCAACGTTTGAGTAAACAAAAGTTTTCTTCTTAATATTCATTCACAATGCTATGTTGTAACTTGTGGATGTTTATTGTCAGTGAATGACATTACAGGATATTTTGTGCATAACAAAATTTGATAACCATAACTTGGGTTGTTATATATTGTTATTTTGATGAATAGAATAAAATAGAAAAATAACTTTATTCTGGTACTAAGTCCCTGAAGAATATGTTGTTGTACGAAATTAAAAAAAAAAAATACTTCTGACAAAAATACATGTTTTGTTAAATAAAAAAAAAAACATTAAATAATCTTTTTACATACCAAATAAAAATAAAATTATATTCAAAATCTATAAAAGATGGTAGAATAGCACATATAATCAATTTAAAAAAAAAAAGATGAATAAAAGATAATTTGAATTTTTCTAATAAATCATCAATACGTTTTTGTGAAGAATAATGAAAGTTTTATCGTTCATTTAAAAAATGTTATAGTAGGTACATATATAATCGCGTCGTAAAAGAGAAACAATTAAGTAAATATGCAGAAAGAAGAGAAATATGGTAATCCAAATACTGAAACATAAATCGGATAAAGAATATTTTATATTCTCTAATATCTTCATATAATCACAGTTATGGATTTAGAGTAGAATACAAATAACAATTTTATTATATACTGCTCTTAAGAAGTGATAGGGTAAGCGTACCAGTGATGGACATAGGTATGGAAATTTTTTTTTTTTTGTTTTTTTTTGGCTGTTGCCGTCGTAATTATTATAGTTATAAAATTCTCTATTGGACGTTTAGAATCACTAGGGTCTGCTTTTTAAATTTAACACTTTAAAATTTTGAAAAAAATGTTCAGTTATGCAGATATAATCTCCATTTTTAAAAAACTCTTTTTTTTGTACAAGTGATGAACATCTCAAAATTCAATTGTTCTATTAATTGACAGGGGGTCGGTACCAGTATTAGACATACCTCAGAAAAATTCTAAAATCTTTATGTAACTATACAGATAACGATAAAGATAAGATAACATAAATGTTCAACTTCGGTAGAGGGGGCCAAATGGGCTAAAGTGTGTGCACAGCACCGCGAGTTGCTCGGTAAGCAACAGATAACCAACTTTTGAGATTGAAAAAAAAAAAAATCAAGTTCGCCTCCCGGTGCCAGAGAAATTTTAAATTCACCGCCCTCAATTTTAAAATTTTATATAGCCTGAAAAGCAAGATAGGGAAAAACAGAAAAAAATGAATGTTCAATTTACTTTTAGCAAAACTGTTAGTAGAAAGTTATGAAACACACTAATCCCAAGAACACTATTGAAACGACAATGATAGGCATTTTAAAATTTTCTTTTGAGGACATTCTTTATACAATTGTCAATAGAGGGCATTGTTCTTCAATCTAAAAAAAATAAAAATAAATAAATTAAACTGAAACCTTTGAATCAACAAGGAGGCTTATTGTTTACAAGTCCAACGGGTCCATTACTGTTGCGTTCACTCTACGGTTTAAGAAAAATAACGATTTATTTGGAAAATTATGAAGTATTTTCTTTATTACAATTTTCTATCCACAAATGAATTATTCTTTCAAATGAGTATCAGCATGACTTTTTTCTCAGTGATAATACATTAGATTTAATTACTATTTAAACTTCCATTCTTTGTTTAGAATCCCGAGAGTTTTATTTTTTGACAAGTTCAAATTAAGTTCTAAGGAAATGTGATTCTGAGGGTGATAATACCTTTCTTGATCTTATAATCAATTAAACGTTTGTTGAAGAGAAATTTTTATATTATAACTTTTAGGCGACAAATCGACTTCAAGAATAAAACAATGAGATACAAATTGTTGAACGATTGACCTCTTGTAAGTCAAAGAACTGTTGGAAAATTCTCATTGTTGCGGTATTTATTAGAAATTACAGTAATTAAACTTAACTACCCACATTAATTATGAAGTATTAGTTATTATTAAAGAAGTACTAAATTGTAGAATCTTGAGCACTAGACGACCAAGATCACTCTATTTTCTAGTTTTCCCGTTAACAATACGGCTCCTACTTAAATACTGCAATAGCACTAGCCGGCCCTAACGATTTCACTGCAATCATTGGAAATAACAAATTTTTAGACTGGTCGCTTTAGTTTAAGTAGCATGCCGCGATTTGGCCAGGTTTGCCCTCAATTTATTTATTTATTTTTTATTTGATGATCGGAAATCTTGGGGAAATACAGATTATAATTTATGAACTAAAAAAAAATAATAATATAGAGATTAACAACCCAGAAAACTCCATAAATATTTTCTTATATCAATCGGTCAATATAAATTGATGATCTAAAATTACTTTAAAATAAGAATTTTTACATATTCATTTCTGGTTAGAACATTCACTTTAAAACCGTTGATAAGAACAAACCACTATATTATTCTAAATAAAATTGTTTCAGAGTTTGACACAATAGATTTTATTTTATTGAACTTTATCTTCAATGATAAGTTGTCTTGATATGATTGATATAATAGGTAATGTTTTTTTTATATTATTGTATTTGCTTATTGACATGTAGTTTTCAGTGTTCAAATAAATTTTGCTCAAAAATTTTTTTTAATGAAATGGTGGTTATTAAAACTTTTTTTTCGTTCAAGTTCGTTGAAATATGAAAAACGAAATATAAGTGGTTTGTATATTGAACAATAAAAAAAGTATACTGTTTCCAAATGGAAAACTTCTTACCGGATTTCTAGGATAGAAGAAACGTCATATGCTGACTAAGTTGGGCATTAGGAGTAGGACACATTTACTAGTAGGACTTGAACTTTCAACCTGTGACACTCATATTTTAAAAGGTACACTGTAACTACAAAAGACTACTTTACATTCAAAACTGTAAGGAAAAATCTGGTACCAAATTTGAATTAAATTTTAAAGGACAGCGAAAAAGCGTCAAACCGTTAATATTTCATAAATATTGAAACTGTTTACTTCCGTTCCTATATCGTTTAAAAAAAAAAAATCATACTTTCATTCGTACTTTTTATATAAAGTTGATGTAAATATTTTTTCAGCCAATTTTTTATTTCATTTTCGAATGTTTCCCCCTCCACCCACACACTCCACCTTCAAAATGTTAAATTGAATAAATGATTATTTAACTGAGTCGTATCAGAGAGATAACTGAATATGATAAAACATGAACATAGTTGAAGCTTGGGATTTTCAAGTTTGTAAAATTTGACAAATTTTGAAAAGCTGTAGTTCGAACCCTATTTGGTTTATTCTATTCTGGTCTCCATTTGTTGTATATTTATTCTAGTTTAGAATTTTATGAAATTTTTTTGTCAAAAAGTGTTTCTTCATGGTCCATATAAGGGAAACAGAAAAAATGCGAAAATGTAGAATTTTTATAATTTCCACCAATTAACCTTTAATATTATTGTTAAAAGTATGTTATTATATTCATTCATAAATTATAAAATTTCCTCTGTTTGAACATGGAAATCGAATGTTATTTATTTATTTGTTTTATTTTTTCCTGCTGATATAATGAGTAATGCGGTCGCTGTCCGTCTAATCTAGAAAAATAACTTATGACAAAGCAAATATTGTTTGACTTCCGCACGATTTATGTTAATCCCTCAGAAGGAACTTACAGAAGTTAAAGATGGCATGATGACCCCCAGTCCTTGGTACCTAAGTGTTCTTTACGAGACGCCGCATACATTTGGGTAGGCAACACTGTTAACCGCTACATTGAAGTCTCCCCCAAACGTCCCTCAAGTTGTCTCTCGCTGTTAAATTGGACGTAAAACCTCCTAAATTCTCCGTCCCGACTATGTGGGGCGACCCCACCGTATAATGTATCCCAGAGTCACTACGGATAAATCTTCGAATTATGCAAATAGAGTGAGGGTTGTGGCTCTAAAAATAAAAGTCATCTTAAGGATAGAAGAAAAAAAGTATATACACCAAAAGAAGATCGGAAAAAAATAAGAAAAGAACTAAGCTGGATAAACAGTTTTAACCATTCCTCCTCGAATTTGTATTTCGGACATTATGCTAAGAAGTCCTGCGGCTCCTGAAGATAAGACTTCATCATCATCATCAAGGTTTAGAGCCGAGGATCTCCAGCGGCGACTCAGCAGAAAATCCAGCCATGAAAAGCGAGTTTTCACGCCGATAAGCCGTTAATTACCTTCACACCCTTCTTCCTCCGCTTTTATTTTCTTTTATTTTTCACCGACCGTTGGGAGGGGGAGAGGGGGAGAAAGACTAAATTAGGTTTCGGTTTTAGTGGCCCCATCTACTCACCAGAGGAATTAGACAGACCGACTCTCATCTGGAAAATTAAACTCGTTCCAGTTAGCAACCTCCAGTTTAATTTTAACGATGATGATCTGGGTGATTTTTTTTTGTTCTGAAATATTCATAATTTTAATAATATTAATAAATTGTAATATTAGTATGTTTTCTTTTTTATATTCGCCTTGGGTCATTCGAATGTTTTACGCTTAAAACGCTATTAGTAAAGCGGAACATTGTTATACCCTTATTTTATTTTATATATTTTTAGGAATTATTCCTTGATGTGAAACTGAAGTATACAGAGCTAGGCTGTTATATAACATTACTTTTCCTTTCAACGTTTTCAAAGAAAAACTCGATGAGCCTGAATGTTGACTACATCAACTTCATGTAAGGTGAAGTGTGAGTGGGATAAGTGCAACCAGAATTATTTTTATTTTCATTTTTAAACTGTTACCGTGAGGTAACTATTAGACATAAGGAAATAAAACTCAGCTCACAGTATTTAGGGTTATAATTTTCTGAAAATTTTTAAAATTTTGTTAAAACTTTTCGTGTATCTACACTGGTTTTGCGTACTCCATACATCCGGAGTAAGTGCAACATCCCTCCAGGATCCTCTATAAGAGGCAATATAAATGGCAGTGTGTTATAGCTTGTTTTTCACTTATTCTGCCATTATTTTTTTCATTTTTTTTATTAACCTTTAACACTAAACCGTTTGAAGGATAGAAACTTCTTCGTGAGTCTACGAGGGGATGATCGGAAAAATAGTTAAAATTTAAAAATCAGGTTTCTTTGTGATTTAGTGATTATATTTAGCTAAACTGAGAAAGATTTATTACCGCACAAGTGCAACTGGCAAGATTGCACTTTTCCCAGTCTTGGTAGCTACACTGGTCTCGTGTGTAAAAATAACGAGGCAAGTGTAACCATGGTTCTCTTTTTTAAATTATAAAACCATTACCAAAATAAGTATTACTGCTGAAAACTACACATGAAACTTTATAAAAATAAAAAAGTTTAGTTATCCAGAGCTGAAAGTCAAAAATACAAAAAAATACCTATGCCGAATAGTCGAAATTTCATTGAGCGCTAAAATGTGAACTTTTTTTAAAACAACAAAAATACAATATATATATATAGGGGCTGGGGTAGCCGTGCTGACTAAGGCGTTTGCAATATGTAACCAAGTAAAGCAACGCTTCAAGCATTTGCTGGGAAGGTTAACCGTCCACCATAGAAAGCCACGCTGCCCGAGACACTCGCCCTCCCGTTTTTGATGCCCGTCAGTCTACTGGAGGCAACTAACCGATCGGGAGTAGGACTGATGACCCCGTGTACTTAAATCAGGAATCGGGATGTGGTCTAGAAAATCACACAGGATTTCCTATCTGTAACGCTTAGGTAAAGCCGGCTGGAGTCGACTAATTGAAGCGTTATTGCATATAGATTAAAATATCTCAAAAAATAAAATTAGGCTAAACATATTGTAAGCGAGGGAAATGTTCATAATTTATCCTCTTCGAAATAAGCTATTATCAAAAATTGTATATTAACGCGACGTAGTGTTAGAGAGGCAGAAAAAAAAAGGATTGAAGATATGAAATAAAATATCTCAGAAACAAAAAATAAGAAAGACGAAAAGATAAGTGAGAGAAATTTTCAGTATTTCATCCACTTTGTAATTAGCTATTAATTATAATGTATATATCATATTATTAATTTCGCCTCGTTGATGTTTTCACTTCTATCGCGGGGTCTAAAGCACAAACCTTAGGTTTTTTTTATATACATTTTGTATTATTTATTTATTTATTTATATATATATATATATATATATATATATATATATATACATACATATATTATATATTATATATTATTATCTATAAAATTCACAATTGTATAAAAATAAACCTACATCTGTTAAATGTAATACATAGAAAGAAAATGACACGAAAAGACTTGTAAAGAAACTACTCATTAAAAGCACTCCCTAAAAATAATTTATAAAATTACTTATCTCACAATTAAGGATTGCATTATGGCCAGATTTCCACCATTTTTTATATATAATAATTTTTAAATTGTATAAAAACAATAATTCTTACGACGCTGAACAGTAACTTACTCAATACCGTCTCCTGTGAACACTTGGAGTACGCAGTAGGTGTTGACAGACACTTCAACTCGAACAGCCAAGCGATCGCTCCGGTTTACAACCCATAAACCCTAGGCAACTCCAAAGAAATTAGGGAGTCCAATTTTTGTTTTTTATTAGTTCGTTTTAAGTTTATCGTCCACCTTTGCCCTACAAGGTTCACTACCTCCTACCTTCTACCTTCTTCCGCTTCACTAGTTCCGAGTTGTAAAAGCTGAGAAAATTTTGACTCAAGGGCTGTATTTATTTGCTTTCGAGTAGTAAGGATTTTATTTCTTATCCAAGTGGAGATATAAAGCAGGAGAATTTCTATGAAGGGGTAGAGCTTCCTGAGAAATGTGGGTTTATGAGATCGCACTGATTGCTCAGAAAAAAAAAAACATCATGATCTAAATGTTTATTTTATTTTCATTTACTGCATATTCAGTTTTAGTGATCTATGCAAGACTTCAAAGGCTACAAGGATCAGATGTTACTCCTTTACCAGCCAAATAGGCCTGCATCTACATTATTCCCTTAGCCTAATATTTTCTGAGAATGCGTTCTTTTAACTAGAGATGCCTTTAGAAAACAATCAATTATCAGGACAACCATGCTGTGACATGGCAATTGTTGAGGTCAAATGTCAGATTGTTGAAACAGATAAAAATATCATGGCATACCTTGAATCGGTTATTTCAGAAATTACACATATCATTTTAAAACGATTTTAAAATACATAATCTTTTTAAAAATTTATTATTCTCACATGTCAAATAAATTATAAACATTTGATTTGTTGTATATTCCTGTAAATATAATGGCATGAAAAGTAGTGTTGCTCAAAATCGCGTCTTGGTCTTGCAAGACCAAGACCACGGCCGCGTAACTCTTGCAAGACCAATACCAGGTTAGGTAAAAAAAATCGATTTTTTAAAATAAAAATTAAGGCAAAATATTAACTAATACTTGACTATCTAAGTTACTATAAGTAAAGAATTGGTATAACCAACATACTTTTGCATTTAACTCAAATTTTTCATTCGGGTTTAGTTAGGTTTCTCCTATCTAAACAAATATCTCTACATTTATAAGCTAATAAGTAACTGCAAGACCAAGACCATGACCAAGACCGAGTTTGCAAGACCAAGATTCATCTCGGTCTCGCATTTGGGCAACGCTAATGAAAAGCATAAGGAAAAGCAGTACCCAGAGGTCCTGCGTGATATTTATATTAATTGTTTGGTGAAAAGATCCCTCATCCAGCTTCTCTTCAACTTCGTTTGGACGTTGCCTGGCAAGTGTGTTGTGGCCATGTCGTTCATAAGTACGTTAGGTTATGCTTCTAATTTGTCATGGAATCGTTTGTAATAGGTTCGAATGTCTTCATTAGCAGTCGGCATGTGAAGGTCAACGTGTGAGGTGTAATATTTCTGAAGATATTAACTTAAAAGATTTGAATTTTGTTAATATGGGTCTTTTTAGCTGTTCCAAATATTTGTGATGCGGTCCAATAGCTTTTGGTAAGTAAGCATATATGTTCAATTTTGTCTAACTTTTAGTTTTCAGTGTTTACAGAGAAGGGAATCTAGAAATCTTATTATTTGATTTAATGTTTTTCTTTTTTTCGTGATATTTGGGGTCTATGTCATCTTTTGGTAAAAATTTCAGACTATGGCGATGAACGGTATCTATTTCTGGAATCTGTGTATTTTTAAGGAAAACTAGAGGGGATGTTTCATTTCGAAGAGTAAAAGTGGCGTGTTGTTTATCTTGGTTTTAACGGATTTTACGGAGGTTAAACCAGTCTTGTAAGTTAGTTAAGTATTGCTGTAGGGTCTGTACATCTAGAAAGATAAAAACCTGTTTAAAGCAAGAAGTAAAAACTCAATTGATAATTTTTTTTTAATCAAAACATGCTTCTATGAACAATATATCCAGAGCAACTCAAAACCGTTGGAAATTACACGTGTGCCCCTTCTAAAATAACATATTTGATTCAGATGTGCATCTGAATATTCATATAATAAATATCTTTCCTAAGATATATATAATAAAAATTAGTTTTTGATACATATGTATTGTAAGTTTTGGGGAATCTGTGTCTTTTTCAGCAATATAAATAAATATACAACCAATATATTAAGGTTCAATTTAGAAACCAGTCATAATTAATTAAAATTCATAAAACATAAAATTTTTTTTTTTAAATAAATATAAATTACACTACAAACGCTTGTCAAAAAATACAGGTAACTTACTACAGGAGAATGAAATGTAAGTTACCTGTATTTTTTGACAAGTGTTTGTAGAATACATAATTGGTAATTGGTTGATTGTCGTGGATAATGAAGAGAAGAATAGTTGGGGTGGTCAGTCAAAAAGGAAGGCAAAAATAAATGATAATATTTATTTTTTATATATGCCGACGTTTCGACCTGAAGTTCAGGCCTTCATCAGGGCTCTCTCCTTAAGTGTCGCAGGGAAAATGAGAAGAATAGTTGAGGTGGTCAGTCAAAAAGGAAGGCAAAAATAAATGATAATATTTATTTTTTACATATGCCGGCATTTCGACCTGAAGTTCTAGCCTTCGTCAGGGCTCTCTCCTTAAGTGTCGCAGGGAGAATATTCTCCCTATATGTAAAAAATAAATATTATCATTTATTTTCGCCTTCCTTTTTACTGACCACCCCAACTATTCTTCTTTTCATTGTTTGTAGAATAATTTATATTTAAAAAAGAAATATTTTATGTTTTATGTGTTGTAGTTAATTATGACTGGTTTCTTAATTGAACCTATAATATATTGGTTTTAGTTTTTTTTTAGATTGCTGATGAGGAGAACACAGATTCCAGGAAACTTACACTAAATAACTATTTTTTTTAAATTTATGTATTGAAAAATATTACAATCGGTCTCAAGGACAATAAATAACTATTAGAAACTTATTTTAACTATTGTTAAACTGACTTTGAAGCATATACATAAGTGTGAATAGAAAATAAAATATTTTTTGTAGAATTTCATTCCTGAAAATTTTAGTATAAAATAGTTTTTGGTTGGTTTTCATAATTTTAAAATTGTTACATAGGTTTGTCACTCCAAAGGGAGTTCAGGGATAAATTAAAGTATGGGATAGCATTACATTATAAAAGCCTCCGATTGACTTTTAAGTAGTAAATTTTATATTAGCTCATCAATTCTGTGTTTGGCTCCCACCCTAAAAAAATACACTTCAGCCCCAGTAAAATTAACCTTCGGGTCCTAGGTTTCTCTTCATGGACCTGTATGTCGGCAATAGACTTGAGGACTAAAAACCAGATGGACAAACAGATAAACAAATGCGCAACAGAGCTGCATATCTGCGCTGCACTTGTATTTCGCAATTACAAAAGCAATGACCCACGAAGATTCAGACAGAGGTAGTGTGAGGTGGTTTAAGCTGCTTGTAGTCTAAAATATCTTTTCATTTTTTAAAGGAAAAAATATATTTTAGTATATATTTTCATTCTCTCTCTTCAAATCTTAACTTTCCATTTTATACATATATTTATAAAAAAAATCCAAAATATAATTCACTTGTATGTTAAAAATATTATCATGTCTGCCCATGATCTTTTTATCTGTCATAAATACTTCAGTTCCAACAATCTTTTTTTGTTTGACATTTCCCCTCAACAATTGCCATATCACAGCTTGGTTGTTCTGATAAATGATTGTTTTCAGCAGGTCACTCTTGTTTAAAGAACCGAAAGTCTTAAAAAATATTAGACTAAGGGCCTAATTTATATAGAGGACTATTTGGCTAGTAAAGATGTGACATCTGACCTATGGTAATCTTTGAAATGTTACATAGATTACTAAAACGAAATATGCAGTGAATGAAAATAAATATTACATTTCCTTAATAGTAGTAATGTGAGGCTGAATGAGAGGAGCTGTGATCTCATAGATTCATGTTTTTCCTTTCACGAGTGGTGAGAAAGTTCAGAGTACTCCTGATTGAATGGATTCTATAAATACTGTATAAAAGTATGCTTGTGTTTAAGTTGTTATTTTAATTAGTTTACTCCTTTTTGTTAATATACATTTAGTTTTAGTATTATTATTTTTCTGTATTATTTATTTTTATCTATTTTAAATAGTGTGTGATTGTGTTCAATTTTTTTAAAACTTATTTATTGAAAAATAATACAATCTGTTTCAAGGACATTTATAATAGTGTTCTGAGATCACATTCACACTCTATGTACAATAAATTAAATAAATTATACAGAAAAATAATATATATGCCATAAATAAGAATAAAATAACCTAAAAATTAAAAAGATCACATACACACCAATATAAATAAATTAAAAAAAAAAAAAACTGTATGATTGTAATTGAAATTGTATATTTAAAAAAGCTCTATCAGAAATGCTTATTTTAACTATAAAGCTAAAAATGATCAATCTTTTCATTTCGTGTAATGGATTTCATATCCGAAATATCATAATTAATTAACTAGTTGTTAATTCGCAATTCTTAATTAACAAGGATATTATCACATTAAATATTCGAAATTTTAATTTATTAATTGTGATGCAATTTATTTGCGTTTGATTAACAATAATTATTAAATTAATTAATAATTAATAACTAAAAATTGATGAGATATAAGCAGATGGAATTATCATATATTGATTTTCCTTACGATACACAATCCCTAATATGGCCGCTCTCGACACCAGATTCAATCCAAGGAACGATCCGAAGCGGTCCTGCCCGGTTCCATCAAAGCTGTTAATTTACATGTTAATTAGAATACTTCTTTTACTCGCTAGCCCTGTGATGACGGCAGTAAATCTTTGCGAAAAGATTATCGCTTCAAGTTTAGCCATAGAATGTGACCCCCTCCGGCTCTCTCATTAGACTTTAAGAAGCCATCTTCAGAAGTTGTTTAGTAAGATTTGAGCCATGAATCCGAGATACCTGAGGCTCGGCGGTAATGTATTTATTATAATGTATGTAAGAGTATTGCCCTTTAGAGCTGAAAATGCTCTCCTCGTCGCATGAATACAAACAGCCAATTTATCCGAGTGAATACATTATTTAGAAGGGGACAACACCATGAACCCAGTCGGACAGGTTTACCACTTTTCGGTTATTTTTCCTGCGTTAAATTTTCATTATTCGTGACGATCGCGCTAAAGTTATATTTATATATTTTGTATTATTATTAAAATATATTTTCAAAACTACTCATATACCTCTTAATAGTATACGAAACCACCATACTGTTGTCTCGTAGAATGATTAAAAAACATTCATTTCACAAGGATAAATATATCTGATTGGACCAGTTTTTATCAATTATGTAATTTATAGGATCGTATTTAAAATGTGGTGGTATTAAAAGGCCTAAAAATTATTAAAAATATTTGAAGAGAAGAACGAGAAAGCGAAAAATGACGAATATCCACACTGTATCAAAACACCTCATATTTAAATGCCCAAAGCAAATAAAAAGAAAATTGTTATTTAATATACATATTTTAATTGAATTTTATATATTCTGTTTTTTTTTTCATAAAAAAACAAAAGAAAATTTAAGGGTGTAAAACAAAAAAAAAAAGAAATTATGTTTTGGATCGTTGTCTTGTTTGAAGAAAAATGCACTTTTCAACCCTTATAACCTTTATTTATTTTTAAATGTTTTTTTAATATATCTAGTTTATATTCTGCTTTGATAAAAAAAATTTAATTTTGTCATAACCTTACCCAGAAAATATGTCACATCTTTACCCAACGTCTTCTTTCGCAAAAAAAACAACAAAAAAACAGTCGCCTCGAGAATATGAAATTATTTACCTACATAGTAATCAATGCTAAGTAACAACTAATGTTTAACATATAACAAGAAAAACATTAATTATTCTATTTGTATATATATAACAATTATTTAGAGATTGAAATACTTTATTGAAAGTAATGCTGCCCTACTACATAGGGTTGCTTTATACACAGCATACTGATCAATCCACATGGGCATAGCTCCTTTATTATTAATTTTTTTTTTTCTCCCTTTAGGATAAAAAGAGGTATTTTTGTGTGTTAAAAAACAATGAAGGCCTGTACTAGCGTCAATGTCGCGGGATGTGTTAGCAATACTGTTAAATACGTTCAGACAGGCATAACGTCCCTTTTTTCAATAAACGTTTCGACTATTCTAATAGTTTCACTAATATGATGATTAGCACTACCGTACCCATTCTCCCCTATCTATGTCTATTATGTTTGTTCTCCTATTAACCGTTGACATGCGATGTACTATTTATGGTTTATATTTATCTGATCATATCTTATAAATAATAATTAAATAGACAAACATGTAGTTTTGGCTTATTTTTTAGTTTTCTTTAATTTCTTACTGACATTCACAACTGTATTAAATAAACGCATTTAGTAAATTTGAACATATGGATATAACGACGTGAAAACACTTGTTGAGAAACTACCCAATTGGAGCACTCAAATGATATGTCTACATTAGGAGATCATGGGCCATCTTCGTTTCAGATGCCTAGGAGGGTTATCAGAAATTGAAGAGGAAGCAAGGTTAGAAATGAGGGAGTTGGGATGATTCTGAAGTTTATTATGGAAGAATAGGTATCCTCGATTGGGCCAGATATGAAACATAAGAAGCATTAAGGTCATTATGGATGGTTTTATTTGTAACAAAGTAGAATGCTCTCTACTTTGATGATTTTACTAAGGATTTTGGATTGTGAGGATTGGAAACGAGAGGAATTCGATGGTTTAGTGGAGCTCCATAATTCAACTCCATAAGTCCAAATAGGCCTTATTATAGTCATGTATATCAGCCTTTTGTAAGTAATTGGAAGTTTGGAGCGTTTGTCTAGTAAGTGCTGAAGTAATCGGAAACGTTGAGCGGTTTCTTGTCGTTTCAGTCTGGTATGTTAATTAATCGTAAATTGCATATTTATTTAACAATTCTTTGATAATCGTTAGTTAAGGGAATAATATTTAATTAACATTTATGATTAAAAGACTTCCTTTGTATGAAAGGCATGTAGATTTGATGAAAGCCTACTGGAATAACTAATCAGCTTGAACTGGAGGGCAATGAGGTCCTCATTCCGGAGTTATACGAGGTCTATACTCCAGCGCAGACTGTATACCCCGGGCTATGACTTATTCATCTGAGGAGGGAGGGTAAATAAGAGAACGCGGATTGTGGCCGATCTAGGCCACGGAAGGCTCCTCCGCTTTATATCCTACGTCGTAAACTCTACCGCCGCCCACCATTTTGTTTCATAAGTTTTTCACGAGAACACACGCCTGAGTGCGCCGTGCGCGAGGCCGTACATAAAAATATCCAGCACGGGATCTACCCCGGTCATATTCGTCGGTCGAGAAAATTGGAAAAGCCGGAGTCCCTCTCTGGTAGGACAGACGTGACCCGGGAAAGCAGGAATACTGTCCAATATATAGAAAACCGAACCCCGTTTTACTACCGCCTGATGAAAAGATAGCGCTTTTATTGGAAAACTGAGAGGACTTTAAAAACTCAGCGGAAAGGGAATAAACCAACCCTCTTTGTTTAAGATATTTCTTTCGAAACAATACATTTTTGATTAGCGAGAAACAAAAACATTTTTATTATTCCTATAATCTGTAAGAGGAGGATTTTCCGTTTTATCTTCATAATTTATTCCGCTTTATTTTCTCAACAGAAAACAAGTATATCAATTATTTCATGGTAAACATGGATGTTTGTTCTTAAAAAACAAAACAAAAATAAATTGTTTACTTAAAACTTATAAATAGTTAAATATTCATTATTTTCCTCCGACCGAAGTAGCTTTGTTCGTTAAGGATCATTATTGAGATCAGGAAATAAATCGGCTTTACCTTATCTTCTGTTTAATATTCATCTTGCATAGTATATTTTGCGGCGATGCATATCAATTAAACTCATTAAGAAGAAAATTAATATGTAAAGAAGTAATTTACTTTAAATATTTTAACCATTAGAGATAATCTAATTGCTATAACTCGTTTAAAATAAATTCATGAAACGTTGACTCCTGCCAAAGGTTATCTGTTTGCTGTCATGAGACTTGCTTCAATAATAAATAAGTGTTACAAATAAATCATTGGTTAATAAATTAAATACAATAACAATGTGAAATTAAATATCATGTACATATAAAATTGAAATAGGAATGATTTTTTACTTTGTTCACTTTGTGTTAGATGGGAATTTAAAAATATGTTAAAAGAAACTAGACATTGCCAATGACTCTTTACGCTATATATCGATATTTTAGTGTGAATTGGAATTGCCTCTTTATGACCTTATATGAGAAAAACATTTATTTAAATTTTAATGATATGTTATTTTCTACTGAATAATCATATATGATTTTAGTTTGAGGACAGACATACCAAGTATTGGCTTACCAAGTATTTGAGTGGATTCAATGATGGGCTTTGGGTTAAAGCCCCAAAAATAAAAATACATTTTTTTTTTTTGTTTGTTGAGTTTTGAACATCATTATCACTTTAGTTTCTATGTGTAATATTTTGTTAGAATCAATCATAGAAACCAAAAAGATAATGAACCATGAGTAGTGTGTGTGTGGATAAAGGATTTTTGTTGGTGTTTTTTAATAATAATGGTAATTACACTGGAACAAAGAGGAAAGAAAAATTAAATGATTTTTATTGAATATTTATGAGTTGACCGTTGCATTATAAAAGAAGGAAATGGTCCGGGGTGGCGGTCATAAATAGGCTAAATAGTGGCAAAACTATTTTATTAAAAGCCAACGTTTCGACTCGACTTTGCAGGTCTTCTTCAGGGCTAGAACGGACAAGATACAAAAAGATAGAGAATGGTTAATGTTACATAATATTTAGATAACAAATTATAAACAATGTGAATAAGCTTATTAAAATTATAAACAGTAAGCACATTAAAATATAAACAGAGTAAGCTAAGTAACAAGATTCTAAACTGAAGTAAGTAGGTTAAGTAGTAAATAAGTGAAGTGGTACCTGCAAAGATCTACAAGAAGACCTGCAAAGTCTGGTCGAAACGTTGGCTTTTAATAAAATAGTTTTGCCAATATTTAGCCTATTTACGACCGCCACCCCGGACCATCTCCTTCCTTTAAATGATTTTTAAGTGGCCAATAAAAAATCTAATACTTTTTTTAAAGGACTATCATAGAGACAATAATGCTTCTAAAACTTTATAAGGTTTACTAGCCATGTATGCGTTATATTTTTTAAAGAGAATGTATCTGTAACCTGGAGGTATCAGGCACATACCATTTTTTTTAATTTGTTCCATAACTTTGAGCTGTTAAATTTGTTTCTTATTTACCAAATTATTTAATAAAAAATGGAATTGGTGTCCTTTGCTTTAGGGGGTAAATTTATTTGTTGAATGATATCAAGCTTTGACCAAGAAAGATTGAAGCTTTGAGATTCATTTCAACATAAGATGAAATAAATAAATATAATAAATTAATTTTATGATACCTTTCATTAGTTTAATTTTTATGCCCTGGAGGTTTTTTTTGTTTTCTTTGGGGGGCTATACGGGATTTTCTCGGGCCGGAGGGTGAGGGCGGGGAATTTAAAACCGCTCTGGCACCGGGACGCGAACTCGTACTTTTCTTGTCTCTCCAAAATTCATATATCTTGTTGCCGGGCAACTCGCGGTGCTGTGCACACGCTTAGCCCATTCGACCTCCCAGCCCATAATGCCCCGGAGGTAAAGAACTTGTCGATTTTTATTTTTTATTAAATAATTTAGTAACGAAGAAACACATTTTAATATCTCAAAGTTATGGAAAAATGTCTTCCCTGAACAAATACAAAAATGAGCATGTGTTCCTTACCTCTGGAGTACAGATTTCTTTATAAGTGTGGTTTTTATTACCACCCTTAGTCAGGCTTAAAATTAAAAAAAATAAAATCAAATTATAATAATATTCTGTCCCCGGGCTCATAAGAATGACACCCTCTGCCCTTACCCTCACCTAAGCCTCCAGATAACTATTTCCCAAGAGCCTTCCAGCGGAGAAGACAGCCCCTCTGAACAAACAAGGATACGCTGTATTTACGATCCTCAGATAGCCCTAAGGTCCTTGGTAATAGATTAAGGATTAAGGATCCCGAGTCCAGCTGGGGCAGTATACTCGCTAAGATTGGCTAGCCCCGTCCAATTTTCTCTAGTGGAAACAAAATGGTGTCCAAAGTGCGCTAAACCGCTCCGGCTACTTACTCCAGTCTAGACTACTATCTCCATTTTCATCATCATGGTCATCATCATTACCATCTCTTAGGTGAGGCTTCAGGAAGGGTTTCAACATCATTAGCTGAGTCTTTCATGAAGGATATGATGAATATTAAATATTTTAGGGCTGTAAAGAAAATTTAATACGGTTGACCGTATAATATTATCAAATATTTTAGGAAGACTACTATAAAAAAAAATTAAATTAAATTAAACATGAAATTTTATAATTTTTTTTTTTAAAGTTCGAAATCGATGAATGTCGTGAATAATGAAGAGAATGAATAGGTTGAGGTGATCAGTCAGAGAAAAAAAGGCAAAATAAATAATATTTATTTTGACATTTGCCAACCTTTCGACCTGAAGTTCAGGCCTTCATCAGGGCTCAGGAAAGATATGGGAAACATAAACAATGTAGGTTAAAAAATTAAAGTAAAACTAAGTGGGTAGAATAATGACAATAACAAGAACTAAGACATAAATAATAATAACCGTTACAAAGTGTGGAATATTGAAGTAAACATAATCAAAATAAGGTGACATAAGTACTAAAATGGTAATCTTGGAATAAAATGTAAAACAGAAAAAAAGGAATATGATATGGATAATATTTAAATTGGATAATATACATGAATGAGCCGTAGCTATGAACGTTTTGGTCTAAGATATAGTTGCTAAATATTTATATAAAAATTATGTAATTGCTACTTTCAACCAGAAAAACGGTATGTTTTAGGTTATTTTTTAGGCAATTATAGGTATACGAAATGTATCATTCAACATTTATATTCTACGGGAATCGATATATTAAATTATAGGTGTAAATAAGATTTAAAAGAAAATATCAATCATCCTCATCGATAGACAAAAAAACAGAAATATGAAGTTTAAAACAGAATAGGAAGTTATCAGAAAAACCTTAAAACGTATCTGAAGTACTGTGAAAGACAAAAAAAAATGGAATAACTTTATTTTTTCTCAGAAAATGCAAGTTTTATATTTATTTTTGGATTTAGAAATGGTTTGCAAATTTCCTAGACTTCATTTTACATCTTTAAATTTTCCTGGAACCATGCGAATAAAATTTATCATGATTTTAAATATGTTAACTGGTTCCCCATCTTTTTGATTCATGGCAACAGAAATATTTTTGGAGATACTAAAACCTAAATTAAATAAAAGTAAGAAGAAAATATATTGCCAAAAAATTAATCTATAATTAAATACAATAAGCTCTAATTTTCTTTGAGTTTCACATTTTACTTAAGTGTTTCATATTATGTCTTTAACCGCTATCACATTAAAATTTTTTCCTCATTTTTTTTTTTGTCACAAAATGTTTTAATTATTTTGGTTGATGGAAAAATAAAAGTACAAAAAAATTTATATAATTTTTATTTAAGTTTTAATCCTTCTTTAATTTTCTTCCGGGCTCTGATGATATGCTTCTGGAATTTAAATAAAACCCCAGTAAATCAGTGATAGTCATCGAATTGAAAATAAGCGACATCAATGGGTAAGCAATGATAGAATAATTATTAAATATATGTGAGCTATTTAATAATAATGGATAATGAATTAGTTTATAGAGATGGTAATTAGCAATCCACGTTGGATTTAAAAAAAAAAATCCTAACTTCGTAGTATATTATAATGATGGTTGTAAATGGCATATCAGGATTTTAGCATTTTTTACAATATAATGGAGAAGTATTTTTAGGTTTGCTATCGACTTGAAATTTCGAATTTGTACAAAAGTTTGCATGATACACCAAATTAACTATTACATTTTTGAGAGTAGAAAACATAATAAATATTAAGAGGTCGATAAAACTAGGCCTGAGGTACTTTTTATTACTTATTAAGATTTTTTTTTTTTTTATGTTTCGATGCTGGCGGAATATTGTTAAGCGCTACAGTCAGTTATGGATCACCCTTAATTAATTTTTGGTTTGGATCGAGAATCATAGTAAAGTATTAAAGGCTACAATGTTTGCCCGGAAAGTTTCCCTTCTAGATGGGGCAAACCCTCATGCGAACGCAACCTCCATCGGAGAATATCGAGCCGGCTTTTACGATATTTGTCAGGCCCGCGTGCAAGATGAGGCAGTAGTAAAAGGGCCAATCAAATGCGCGATTGGTCGGCGCCGAGATTTGACAGATAGGCAGACAATAGAGGCTCAAATCCGTAGATTTACATTCTCGGAACATTGCGGGGGGGAGAGGAGATGGGAAAAGGGGTTTGTCGTAGATTGGCATCTCTTCCTGTGATGGCAGAACTCCTTCGAATCCCGGTTCTCTTCCCTATCGTACGGGAGAATCTACTGTGTTCTGTGTGTTTGTCCTTTGGAGTATTTTATCCTTCGGAGGATCTTTGAACGAGAAGTTGGTTTAACGGTTCGGGGGCTGTAAAGTCCTTGAATAGGCATCTCCTACTTCTACAACGATCAGCATATTCGGTAGGCTGAGAATATTTTTCGGATTCTCTCTATTCGCGTTGAATCATATTAATGATAAATCTTAGAATAGTAACTAAAAATAAATAAAATCTTAAAAACAAATTCAAGCCTCAAATTAACAATTTACAACTTCATTTACGGAGCACCACTCCTAAGTAACAAATCGCCGGCAATAGCGTATATACAGATTCAGAGTGGTGTGCTGAGAAAAATAGTAAGACACGCGAACTTCCAAAAAACACGTACCGACCTACTACATACTACCTTCGAATTACCGAATTGCCGACTTTATTACTCGTAGGCAAATCAAATTCTTTGATAGCCTTAAATACTCTACTAATCCACTTTTTAAAACACTTACTCTACTTCCTCACAAACCTATTATATGGTAGACTTACATTAAAAACCTATTACTAGACTGAGAAAATTAATGGACATTTACAGGACACTAATGAGCCCCGTCAATAGATTAAAGCACGCCGAAACTACAGATAACCACAGGAAATAATAAATAAAGTTTAAACACGATTACAAACGGTTAAAATGAAATATTATGGAAAATAGCAAAATAAACGTTATTACAAAGATTTAAGATGTTAATACTTCATGATGAGTGAAAATAGCAAACATAAAAAAATTAATTACTGAGAAGAATGCCAAATTTTATGAATCAATAAAAAACGTAGCAAATTCTTTATTCAGTCATATTACCACACACTTCAACAACATTGAACCTTCTGGACTACCTCAAAGATGGCAAAAGTTGTACGAAGAATAAATTTAGCTTTGATTTTAGTTCAAGTTGATCACAAAATTATTAATGAGCCCCATCGCGTTATTAGAAGTTAGAAATAATGAAATAACTAAAAATTTGTATAAGAACATAGACCACCTTAAAATACCAAAATGCATTTTGCATGCAAAAGGAGAATTTTTGAGACCGTCAAAAAACTATGCAAGAGGTTAAGGAAAAAAAATAAAACAAAAACCGGACCCAAAAAAATTTAGTGGTCTGTTTCACATACGTGTAATTAAACTGTAAATAATCAACCACACCTCCTTAAAATGTAATATTGCAGAAAGAAGAGTATTCTCAAAAGCAATTCATTTTTAAAAGAAACAATAATAGGATTTTGAAAAATAAATAAATATTTTAAACGCTTCAAAGAATCTGATTCTAATAAAACTATGAAAAAAAATACATATTTTGATGCTTTATACTGTATTAGAACCCGGACTCTAATGTTTCTAAAATTTAAAGCTCTAGTAAACAATTTATCGGTCAATGCATTGGAAAAATAGCAACATCAATTGATAACCAATTATAGAATAACTGTTAAATATGGGCAGCAAATTTAATAATAATGGATCATTTTACAGATATGATAAGATCGAAATTGATAAATAAGCAATAAATTTAAAAAAAAATTATAGGACGTTATTATTTGAAAAAAATAAGGTATTTTTGAGTGTTTAATATGACGTAAAGTTGCTGACTAAATTTTAACTGAAATTGATCTATAAGTATATATTTGTATACGTTTACACTTAATAAATTAAGATAAGAAAATGAAAATAAACATGAATTTTAGGATGTATCATTGATGATTTTGTTCTGGGAGAGTTTCTTCCAATTAGTGTTGCCCAAAATCTAACTGTTGCAAGAAAAAGATTAAGACTCGAAAAAAAAATACATTTTTAGAATAAACATTGTCACTCAAAATAGTTACTAATACTTGAATTGGTATAAGCAATATACTTTTGCATTAGCTATTATAATTTTTCATTCGGGCTTTGTTGTGTTTCTCCTCTCCAAAATATTAACAGGTAACTGAGAAATTCTTGCGCAATACCCAAACCAAGACCAAGACTCGTCTTGGTCTCGCATTTGGGCATCACTATTTCCAATGTGCAAAATAAATAAAATATATTGTATATCTACTATTTATAAAAAATTGTGCAATATTAATGCAATAAAATATTATTTTATATGTTAATGAAATTGTATTATTTGTTCATGTAATTGTGTAGAATTTTTCTTCCACTAGTCTCATTTTCGTTCAGTGTAGAGTTTAAAAACATCATAATCATTCAATGAGGAAGAATAATTGAGTGCAATTACAAAAATTGTAATAATAAGAAATATAACGCTACTGTTAGTATAATGTAATAATTTTCTAAATTAATTCTATGCTAAAGATGACATTTTGTAGTCTGTAACTGTAATAAAGAGTCTTCTACTATGGGTAATAGTGTAAGAAAATAAAATATAAAGTTATAAAAATAAATCATAAAAATTATTAATTTTCATGCTTTTATGTAAAAAAAAAAACTTTTATGAAAAATTTTTTTCATACATCTTGTATGAAATAGTATAAGAAAATAAAATATAAAGTTATTAAAATAAATCATAAAAATGATTAATTTTCATGCTTTTATGTAAAAAAAAACTTTTATGAAAAATTTTTTTCATACATCTTGCACTAACAGAAGCGATACGAAATAGAATAAAACAAGCGAATTTTAATTAGCTATAAATAATAATAAGAATATATTTTTTTAAATTGTTCGATTTCTAAATATCTTCTCTTTTTGTTTAAAAATAAGTATAATTTTTAATATAAAAATTAGAGATAAAATAAAAACAATCCAATTTTGTTAAGGATGGTAGATATTACTTCGCCATATGTTACATTTAAATTTCCCAAGTTTTTTTTTTATGCTTATCAAAATATTATTAATTAATTATCTTTTAATAAATAATTAATGTTTTAATCGCAAATATTTTTTTTAATTTACATTACCTAACTTGTGTACTTTTTGAACTGAGGACTTACTATTCTTTGACTCTACATGACAGTTGGTAGTATCATAGCCCAAGTACTCACCTCGATTTCAGAGAGACGAACTACCCCAGGACGTCGCAGTAACTGAACCCCGTTGGGTACTAACTGGAGCAGGAAGTACCTCGGTACGGGGGTACCGCTATGTTTGGGGTTGTTTGACCGCACAACCCTTCCACAATGACCTTTACAAACACCGTTATCTTTTACGAGGACTCGGCAAAAACACATTCATCTCTTTGTTTTGTTTTTTACTCTTTTCCCTTTGTCCGCCCCGGGTCCTTAAGACGTTTCTAGGAGATTTATATAACGTTGTTAGGAATGCCGCTTCTATCAGCGTCTACTAGGAATCTGACTGACGGGTTTTTAAAATAATTTTGTGGTAGTTGAAACACGAAACTAAAATATTTTTTTTTAATCTTATTTTATTGAGAAAAAAATACATTTTGCTTCAATCAAGGGCATTGAGTATTTGCGGTGTGAAAAACTAATTCATACAATATATAAAATTACTAAAATAATAGAAATTACAACAAAAATAAGAAAAGAAAGCCTTGTAAAACAGATGAAATAAAATATGATGCAACACAAATTAAAAAAATAAGAAAAAATAAATAAAACATTCATGCTTGTGAAATAAATTAAAAGCGTGATTTTTTTTTTCTCATATTGACTGATAGATTATCAGGAAGTAAAAAAGTAATATCACATCGCACTATGTTTTCAATTTAAAACAATATTATAAAACTGAAGTCAGTCGTTCTATACGTTGTATTTAAAAAGTATAGAATTTTATTAGATATACTTATTAAATTTAAAATACATAAAAATGAATACACTACCCAATATTTAATGGTTGGATAATTAACTATTCCATGTGTTCTATATTTTATACAGAACATCTGTATTTATACAGAACATTATCTCCATATTGTCCTTATCTGTACTTCATAACGAAAATTTTCTTATCAACCTAAGAATTTCTTCTTTCAAAAAAAAAAAGTTACATGACACTTTATAAAACAATTCTATATTGATGTATTTTTTACTTATAAATGTCACGCTAGTATTTATACCTGACAGTTACCTTATACTCTACTTTTAGTGGCTGTTCATTAAAAAAATGTAATACAAATATTTTTTTTTTTGTAAAAACAAAATTGAGTAGATCTACGTCAATGAGGTCATAATTTAGTCCTGGTTTTGTTTGAAAAATAACGAAGAGGGATTCAATTGTTTTATTAATGCTTTCTTCAGGAAATTAAATTTTAAAATATGACAACTGTATTTTATTTTCATGTGTTTTTGGGAGGTGAAATATATTAATTCGCTTCCGAATTTTATTTATCAACAATGGGGGCGACGAAAATAGTTGAGGCATCCCAAAAGAACTTCTTTAACATTGTCTCATTTCAAATTCAAAATTTTCATCCTTCTGACTCAGGAGCTATAAAGATGCACAAAACGAAAAATAACACAAAAAATTGGTGTTGATAAAGAAAAACTCAAGAGCCCAAGAGACAATTTTCCAACATCAATGTATGATGCATGTATGATGTATGATGCATACGCAATTTTAACCTCTAATTTTATTTGGAGGGGCTGAAGACCTGTACAATATTTTAAATAAAGCTAACATTTTGAAGAAATTTACCACTACGTATATATGCATATCAACATCTGAATCCTCCATAATCATGTTCTGTAGGTCTTAAAACTTTTAAAAAATGCATTTTCACCTCCTTCTCAAGACCTTCTATAGTGTGCAATAGTAAATTCGAATCATCAATACATTCATGTCTGTTTCATCTGTGTTATGTCTTTTTTACTTGAAGCCTAAAAATCAAAGCTTTTTGTCCATGACACATGTAGTTTTTACGCTCAGAAATTTTACCTTGTGATTTTTTTTTGGAGTGATTTTTTTTCTAGTTTATGAAACCAACTCCACCATACTTAAAACAAATATTATCAGGGGATTAAATAAATATAAACAATATTTGCAGGACGGTGACAGAAAACATTGCATAGCTCATCTTATAGTGAACATTTAAACCTTTTTCTTAAAAATGATCAGATCCTATAGTATTTGTCGGTGTCGACTAATGTCAAATAAACGAAATTATTAATGCAGATCCGCTTCTCGGGCAAACATTACTCTACAACTTGAGTGAAAAATGTGCAAGACTAAAGAAAAAGAAACACTTTACCATATACTATTGAAATGCTCAATTTACAGTAGTTAAAGAATAAAAGTTTACCAGGGTTTGGGATTATCCATAATAAATCTTTATGGGATAGAAATATTTAAGTCAATCACTGCAAAAGATATGAAAAATTTAATGAAAAATAGTTTTTCATCTCAAATTTATCAAATTAAAGAGTGTCTTCTTTAGTTAAAGAATCTGGAGTAATGTCCTCTGAATATCATGGCAAAAATGTATATTGCACTTCGGCATGCGATCTTTCCGGGTCTTGTTTCTTGGCTGTTCCCTTAGGTATAGGAATAATATTTTAGTTCAATTTTAGAACATAGTTTAATATTAGAATTAAAAAAATAGAATATATTTATTGTTATTGTGTATGTGTGAAATGTTGACAAATTTAGATTTTATATCAATTTGATAATTGGAACTACTTTAACTGTCTGATTTTTAGCGAATTTATCCCTAAGAGTGTTTTAATATTTGTAATGTGGTATTAAAAGGAATGAATCTGTGATACCATAAGGATAATAATGTTCGTTATTTTGTGATAGACTCTATTCGTATAGGGTTCTTCCCTTAAAACAAATAGATATTAAATAAATGATTTTTTTTTCCGCTGGCATCTTACGAATATTAGTAGTCTGAGTTTTAAAATCTCTTTTGTTCAACTCTTTATGATTTTGTTTTCTGCTAGTAAAAATTGTGAAAAGTATTGAATACAATTTTTTTTTTTTTGTTTTATTGAAATTTAAAACTGTATTACATGGAAAATACAATAAGTAAATGTGACATTGGTAACATGGCATGTACAACATCAAGAGAAACTACCCATTGGTAGAACTCAAATTAAAGTTCTATATTAGAAGGTCCCGAGGCCATCTTCTTTTCAAACGGCACGGATGGTTTTCAGGGATCGAGGAGGAAGGAAGGTTTGAAACGAGAGGATTCGGATGGTTCTGTAGTTTGTTATGGAAGGATAGGTATCTGGATTGGGCCAAATCGAAAATATATATATTAAGGTCTTTATGGATGATTTTATTTGTGACAAAGTAAGGAGCGTTGAGGATTATACGAAGGATTTTGGATTGTAAGGATTGGATACGAGAGGAATTCGATGGTTCAGTGGAGTCCCAAAGCTCAATTCCGTAAGTCCAAATAGGTCTTATTATTGTCACATATATGAGTCGTTCGTAATTGATTGAAAGCTTAGAGCGTTTGTCAAGTAAGTGCATCAGTAGTCGAAAACTTCGGGCGGTTTCTTGTCGTTTCAGTCTGGTATGGGGGTTAATAAAAAATATGAAAACAAACGAAACATGTATGTGGTTTGTGTAACGGGTCCTTAGTATACATGTTTTAAAATAAAATATGTTCGATCAAATATAGGTTTTTTAAAATTAAATATACTATATAATACAGCATGAATGTATATAATCGGCTGTCCATAACTTCTATCCAACAGGTACCCTATGGAGTATCTCAGGACACGGTCATTCACGAGCTCTTGACTACAAACTAGGTTTTACCTGCCCACTGTTCCGACCATCTGACAGATATGTTTTTACTTTTTTTTTTTTCTGAAGTATCGCCTGTCTGCTTAGGAAGGAAACCATCATTCAGGAAAGCCTAGGCATCGCTGTCCAGATGTGAGCAGTAAACGTTTCCAATCACAAACATGCCCGATGTGTATAAATAATTATGTGTGTATGTTATGCAAAGTACACATTAGCATACCGGAGAGGTCCCGACGTGACTTCCTACACGAGTACGGCCCACCGCGATGGGCGCTGGCTGGGCGGAAATAAATCGTATGACCTGCCGTCTTTATTGCTACATTAGTACAACTCCTACCAGAGCTATCGCTGCATTTCTGGAGTCTCAGTCTGCCACTTTTTTTTTTTTTTCTCATTATTAATTCTTTGATAAATAATAAATAAATCTTTAGTCTTAGGTAGATATATAAAGTGGCCCACAGTCAAAATGACACGCTTGGATACTGATAGAATATTGATTATTGAATAAATAAGTATCTCAATTTATGATACATTGAAAATAATTACTTATTTTAATCAATCAACATTCTAATGACATGTTGTTTTCTTGAATAAATGAACGATTGAATGAATGAGAAATCATTTTTTTCTGTGACTGAAGTCCCCTTAGAATAATAGAAGAGTTAAAAAAAATATTCTACATCAATCTGGCATTGAGATAATGATGTCTTTATTAACAGATATATACAAAAAAAAAATAGGAAAATATATTTTTTATTTTTTTAAATCTATTTATTGAATAATAATACAATCAGCCATTGCTGGAGGGCTATAAGTATTAGGGCTAAGAGTTCTCATTCAAACAATATATACAAATAATAGAGAAATAAATATAAATATAAAAAGTAAATAAATAAAATATTATTTATCAGTAGATGAAGAAAGTAAATAAAAGAAAAAAAAAGTAAACAAATAACATAAAATAGAAACTTCTAAACACAATCATACCTATATACAATATATACATTCGCCCAGGAATCTTCGAGCCAGGCTAAATAAAAATATTTACGAAAACACTCAGGAAAATACAAATATATACAAAAACACTAAGGAAAGACAAATATATAAGATAAAAAACTGAGAGAGAAATAATTAAATAAAAATAAAATAGCTCTTATCAATTATTTGCTGATGAGTAGCTGTAGTTACATAACCTAAAATTTCTTACTAGCTTGTGGAGGATTTACTGTGTAGTAGGTGGTGGAACAGGAGTTTTTTGAAGGAATTCGTGGACGTGGTTTGGCGTATGGAGACAGATAAGGAGTTTCAAAAGGAGGTAGCACGAATGACGAAGGATTTGCTGAAGGAAGTGGATTTATGGGAGGAGGTATATAGATCTAATGGTTGAGATTTGGTATTAAGAGAGTAGATAAAGGAACGTTGAGTAAGGAATTCTATGATCTAAGGAGGATTTTTTGGTTTAGGGGACTTGGGAAATTGAAATACCAAGAAGAAAATAACTTCAAGAAGTAGGATAATGTCTCTTCAACTTTATCACTTCAAGTGTTGTCCTAAATCGGTCTTGGTCTTGGCGGCCTAACTGTTGCAAGACCAAGACCAGGACTGGTAAAGAAATCGATTATTTTAATGCAAATTAAGGCCAAATAATTAATAATGCTTGACTACTATATGTTAATAATTGGTATAACCAATATACTTTTGCATTTAACTCCTCTAATTTTTCATTCGGGCTTAGTTAGGTTTCTGCTATCTAAAAAATTACTGTAATAGCTCTGTATTAATAAGCTAATAAGTAACTGCAAGATTGTTGCAAGATTCTTGCCCAAGACCAAGACCATGCCAAGACTGATTTTGCAAGACCAAGATTCGTCTCGGTCTCGCATTTGGGCAACACGAACCTATAGACATCACCTCATTTTCCCATAACATTAATATCCACAGGTGTTGATCGATGACTTTAATCAACCCAATTTGATTCGATTTCCCTTAATAATTATTTTTAACTCTTGAACAGATCATTCTAGTAAGTTACTTAAATTTTCAGTTAATAATAGATTTTCCAACTCATCTGATTGTTTTTGGTTAAGTTAAGTTTTTTTATAATACGCAATGGTAATTATGTATCGATAATAATTAATAAGATGGGTTCAATATTTTTGGGATCGTGAGACTCAAAACTTGTACTAGGGAGATCTGGTTTAAGACATGTAATAAACGATACATAGTGTTATTGTTATGTTTTCAGTTCGCTATTTTAAGGTGACCCTGTACGAAGAATTTCAATCTTTTGCATTCTATTATATTCGAAACCAGAACTGGCTTGTGAAACACGGCTTGGAAATGTGAAGAATTTTATTTGTGAGAGCGCCCCACTATGATTAACTCTAGCAAGTATTCGCATTTATAAAACATGGTATGCAGTCTTAAATATTAATGTCCTGTAAAATTGAATTTATAATAATTATAACTATATATATATATATATATATATATATATATATATATATATATATATATATATATATATATATACAATATATAGAAAAATATAGCAAATTAATTTGTTGACACCCTTAACTCTATTTGACGTAGATAATAAATGTTCATACGTAATATCTTGAAATCTGAAGTTTGATAAATTATTATAATATGCATTTTTCACATTGGGAGGGAGGGAGGGATAAGTATGTTCACATCCTATTGACATCAAACTTTTAATTAAATGTTTCCTAAATTAGACTCATTATTTACAAATACTTATTGGACGATTTTATGGAGTTGAATTGACACACAAGTCTTTTTATAGTTATGATTATCTTTCAGTTATTATTACAGGTACTTAAAACCATCAATTAACGATCGTTAAATAGACATATTTGTATTAAAACTATATTTATAGGTACTGTACGTTATTTCCTGCTTATTTTATGGACTATTTTATTTAAATCTATAGGTGACTGTATAAATATTTACAATAAATCTGGGATATAACGTTTTTGATTATTATTAAGCAATGTAACATTTCTTTTTTTTAGATATAAAAAATATATGCGCCTATCAACTTATTAAATTTCATATAATTAATCGAATTATATGAAATCCTAAAACGAATAACAAGGTACAAATCCTAGCATTATTGTTTGCTATACTTAATTTTCTGTTGATTGAAAATAAATCAGTTATGTATCCTAACTCATCCTGGTTTACTCAACTTCATAAAAATTATTTCCTGAAAGTAGAAAAATTAGGTAGTTGGGATGTAGTGATGATAACACAAATTTCGGAAGGCCACATCAAACAATGCCTGTTCGTTTAGTTTATAAAGTATATAAGTAAAATGAAATATTTAATAGATTGTTGCTAAGTATTACTGTTATTACTTGTTACTGTTTTGAATTCATTATTTTTTATCGAAATCTTCAATATATTGTGTTATACAAATATATTATAAAAATATCGTGCAGGTCGCTGTCATGCCTAGATATAAAAAGTTAAGATAAATATAACCCTTCAACAAATAATTTTAATAACTTTTTAAAAAATCTTTTTTTTGCTACAAAAATGTTTTTACGCCTGTCAACTTCTGTTGACAATCAGCATCCTGCATGGGGAAAGATATTACTGTACAGTACCTCTTCCTTTATTTGTTTCAATTACTTAGGTTGTTTAAGAAAGGAGATCTTTCATCCAATGCCTTTTTAGTCTCCTCCTCATTAGTGTTGCCCAAAATCGGTCTTGGTCTTCCACTTTGCATGAGAAAGATCAAGACCGCCTAACTGATGCAAGACCAAGACCAGCACTGGTAAAATAAATCGTTTTTTAAAAGTTGGAGATCAGTATGTAGAGTTTTTGAGTCACGTACAAAGGTGCTTTGTAAAAACCTTAAAATTAAAGTTAATGTATTTTTATTTGCATGGGAACCGATTCATGAGAATTTTCTTTATAATAAATAGGAAGTGGAAATTAGAGGTATTTAACTAGTTACAATATAAATACAATTATTTTCATATCCGTGTTGCCAGTAGGTAGGATTATATTTTACAGATTCTAATCAGTGTTTGATCGTTTTTTAACATACATGATGATCGACTATAATAAAAACAGAAAGGACCTAATAAAACTGATTTACATCATAATAAAAAATGTAATAACATACAAACGCAGCTTGACTCCGACTGTCACCTGTACATGTTACCCGTCCTTAGTCACGGAACAGCTTTGTGTCGGGAAAGAACTTCCTGGTCCTCTTCTTCACTAGCTTATTAGATACCGTTTCTATGACTGCCACGCTTCTATTATTTTGAGTAGTTCTTCTTTATAATTAGGTAATTTTATTTTGAACAATTATTGTATAAAAATAACACCTGGCGGTTGAGCGTGATATCGGCGTGATATATACAATCACCTCCCTGCACAACCGTTACTTCCTCACATTGTACTGAACCCAAGACCCTACACGGGCTGTTAGTAATTATACAGTAATAGTATAATAGTAATTATATAGTAATTACGGGTACAGGTATATATAATGTGTATACATAATATTTGTACTATATGCCTAAATATCATTTATAGTTTGAATATGATTTTCAGTATTTAAACATAGTATATTCGATATCTATGAAATAACAGTGTTGTTCGAAAAAATACTATTTTTACATTTTATATATTTTTATATTTATCTATTTTTTATATACATATATTATCTAATTAATATTTCTACTACATGGTTCTGAGCCGTTTGAATGCATTAATGAAATCAAATTCTCAGGAATTTCAGTCAAAATATTTTATTGGGTAATCCGACGTTTCGACCAAAACATGTTTGGCCATTCTCAGGGATGTCGTTTGGAGAATTTTATAATTGATCAGTCGACTACCTACCCATCTCTGAATGCATTAATATTCCATCTGATGGTGACCTATAAGTGTGTTTAAATATTTTAGTAAGACACTTATAATCTGATGAATAAAAAGAAAAAATGACTCTTTTTAAAAAAAAATCGTGAAAGATTAGCTTAATTTATAGTATAATTATGTAAGTCCAATAGTTGTTATAGGTGCTTTGAAAAAAAAATTGAGATGTATTGGGGTAAGAGGAAAAAGCAATATATTTAATTTAATAACTACTGTAAAGTATAGGGAGTTTTTTTTTTAATAGTTTCATTCATAATGTTGAAGTACTAGTAATCGACCTTTAGCTGTCATTGAATTTTTCAGGAATTTATTCGTACATTATTTTTTTCCATTTCGGAAGGGGATCCGCAACCACACCTTCCTCTCCCCAAGCTAAGATCATTTCTTTTATTATTTTCAAATTAAATTAAATTCTTTGCAATTATTTCATTTTATTCATGTTTTTGATTCAATTCCTGAATTAGTACTAATACAAAGGGGGCACCCACTCAGTGTCTCTGCTGCGGGGTCAATTTAACATTCAGGCATATTTTGACTGAATGTTATGCATATGAAATGCAACGGAATGAAGTTAAATTGGGGAATGATATAACTGAAAGTTTGAAAAATGCCACCAAATTGGCAAACAAATTATTTACATTTCTTCAAATAACGCACCTATAAAACAAAATTTAAATTTTGCTCTTTTTTTTTTGTTTTAAATATTTTGTGCTTTCAATTTATTGTTAAATTTCTTAAATAATTAAATTTCCCTCATTATTATAAATAAAATAAATACTAATACACCGATCAGTTTAAAAAATATATCATTAAAAATAACTAATTAGACTATAACATTTGTACGATACATTCCATAGAAAGTAATTACTTTGTCCTATAATTATAGAAAAATAAAAACATAATTATTTAAGTATAGATTTAAAAATCAAAATCAGAACAATACTTTAAGACTTCGGTATATTTATTAACAGATACAGGTAAAAACATTTGAAAAATTATATCATTTAACCCTGTAATTATTATTGCTATATTTAATGAGTAAATAATGATAGGCATAGATATATTTTTACTTTATTATATTGAGCTGAAAAGATTCTCATTTAATTTTTAAAATATTAGTATATTTTTTCTAAACATTTAATACATTTTAATATTATAATATATATATATATATATATATATATATATTTTTTTTATTGGCTTTAATTATTTATTTACACCTGTCAATTTGTGTCAACAACCAGAAAATGAGCTGAAATGCGAGAAATAATGACATGAAATAATTATTAAATTCAGGCGTTAAATACATTATTGGTTTTTGATATAACTACTTTAAAAAATTAATGTACTTCATGCTAAGTTACAATGGTTAACATTTTATTGTAAATTAATAGTCTTTAATGCATTAGAAATTGTTTCAATCATTTTATGTTATGACAGTATGTGCGTGTATATATTTATACGCACACAAGCGTGCATGTTGAAATACATTTACCCTTTGTCTAGTTAACGGAGACTAGACTGCTCCAATCAATACTTTGACTTCAACTCCCTATACCCGACCTGCAGCTCACTCGATAATATTCCAGATCAACTTCGATATAAAATACGAATTGATTCAAGACAGTATCGGGTTTTAAATTAGCCAGATTTAGGTTACATTTAATTACAAACTTAAAAAATTATACACAATTGATATTGAGATTAGGAAGGGATAATTTTAATATTTAAATGCAGAATATATTGAGAATATATACACTTTAAACTTAAATTACTTATTTTGTAAAAAACATTTATTTAAAAATCTGTAGGAACAATCTGTATTAGCGAGACTTTTATTTAATGCCAATATTTTAACCTAGTTCATACTGTTGCCCGAAATCAGTCTTGGTCTTACACTTTGCAAGACCAAGACCAAGACTGGTAAATAAAATCGATTTTTTGAATAAAAATGAAGGCAAAATAGTTACTAATATTTGATAATTTTAGGTAAAGAATTGGTGTAACCAATATACTTCTGCTATTACCTCTTCTAATTTTTCATTCGGGATTAGTTAGGTTTCTCCTATCTAAAAAAATTATAGTAATATCTACATAGTAATAAGCTAATAGGTAACTGCAAGACTGTTGTGCGACTCTTGCACAAGACCAAGACCTAGATCAAGACAAAGTCTGCATTTGGGCAACACTACCAGTTCATTCTGCTAGTTTCTATGTATCTTGGACATCCATGTGGTGTCTAGCCAGCTGTTGTGACATTCATTCAAAAGTAGAATACACTCGATATACAACAAAAGATAAATAAAAAATGAAGATTTTCGTTCGCAATGGACTTGAAAGGATTTGCAATGTTGTGTTTTTTAAGTAAAATCTTCTTTAGGCGGGTTTCGCATTTTTTTTTGTGGAGAATGAATTAGACTGAGCCGTCAGACCTCTGATGTGTAACGATCGGGTAAAGTCAGCTGGAGTTGACTAATTGAAGTGTTTTTATATGTGGATTTAAATGTCTCAGAAACTAAAAATCCGACCTGCATACTGTAAGCGAGGTAAATGTTCATCATTTCATCCTCTTAGTAATGAGCTATTATTAAAAAGTGTATGTTAACACGAATCCGTGTTAGAGGGGCGAAAATAGTGTCAAAAACCAAATTATAATGAGTTTCATTGAAGATATGGATTAGAATATCTCAGAAACTAATCATCGGATCTGCATACCGTAAGCGAGGGTATTGTTCAGCATTTCATCTTCTTTATAATGAGCTATTATTAGTAATTTATATTTCATATTATTAATCTTGCATTGTTGGTGTTTTCGCTTCTACCATGAGGTGTAAAGCACACACCTTAGTTTTATTTTTCTATGAAGGATACAATTTTTAAATAGAAATATTTACGGAATTAACAGAATATTTAAGGGCGAAGAACTTTATTTGTATTTTACAGGACAGGAAACGAGTATGGAAGGCTGTGGCAGATATTTATTTACTGTGTAATAATAACCGTGGATCGACTCTGGGTCGGTTGAGCTTTCCGTGAATCACCCAGCCTCTGTAAAATGGGTGACTGATCGTTATACTGGCTCTTTATAGAAAATGATGACCACTATAACCAGATCATCTTTTACACGACTAACTTTCAAGTATTGAAAGTTTCTTTTTCTTCTTAACCAAGTATTGAAGCCAAGAACAACCTGGATTTTAATTTTGCTGTCTGTCCCTCCAACTTTTATTAATTTTGCATACAAAATAATTTAAAATTATAATCTTATTCCTTATATTGAAACGTCTCTGATTTATAGTTTTGCTGAATTATAGTCTCTGATCTAGAATTTTGCTTAGCTATTGTGAAATTATTGAAAAATTGAATAACGGTTAATTACAAAATTTACAATTTTTTTATTTGGAAAATTGTGAATAAATTATGACTTGAAATAATAAGAAGGTGAATAGTAAAATAGTAAGCTTTATAAGTAGACTGGAAAATGATACTATAATTACTGAATACGCTGTTTAAGTTATCTCATATATTTAATTTATATCTGAGATAAATTTCAAAAATTTATTGAGTCATTACTGGAACATCATTTAATTTTCACTGACTGATCCAAATCTGACACGGCAACATCATCAGCTTTTGTGGACTAGCTGTAGCCCAAATGCGAGACCGAGGCAAGTCTTGGTCTTGCGCAAGACTCTCGTAACAGTCTTGCAGTTACCTATTAGCTTATTGCTAGAGAGATATTCCTGTACCTTTTTAGATATGAGAAACCTAACTAAGTCTGAATGAAAAATTAGAAGAGTTAAATATAAAAGTATATTGGCTATACCAACTCTTTACATATAGTAACTAAATTTGTCAACTATTTTGCTTCAATTTTATTTAAAAAATCGATTTTTTTTACCAGTCTTAGTCTTGGTCTTGCAAAGTGCAAGATCAAGACCGATTTTGGGCAACACTATTCGTGACCAAAGATACCACCCATAAAATTAAATTACGTCAATTCAGTAGTATTTATTCTGCAGAGATTAATACCGTGAATTGGCCCCATAGTACTCATCTATTCTGCCTGACAAAACGATTGTAATCCCTTCAAATTCCTTGAGTGCTCTAAAGAGTTTAGGAAACATATATTCCGATCATTAAGGAATTCAACGAATATTATAAATAGGAAAATTTATGACTGATAATGGAAAATCAGTTAATTACATATGGATACGTGGACATGTCGGTATAAAAGGTAATGAAATGGCCGATAAACCAGCAAAAGAAGCACTCTTGCTCTCAAGCCGTGGTAGGACCCTGCTAACACCATCAGATCTCTCACGTCCGCTTAAAGAGAATATCCAAAAGGAATGGTATGACGTATGGGATAAGAGTGCTCCAAGCAAACTGAAACTTATAAAGAAAGACCTTGGAGTTCTTCTAGTCGCAGCATTCGATCGGACACACCTCCACGTCATGACTAAAGTTACACCACGTTGATGCCACCAGCATTGCCGTAGAGTCTTGTCCATAACTCACATTTTCCATGATTGCTCGTTTTATAGTCATAAATTAAATGATTTAGAGATATCACAAAACACATCTATAGCATTAGGAAACGGTAGCAATACATCTGACAAAATAACGGTATTTTTAATAAGAGAAAATTTAATGAAAGAGTTTTCCTTTATATATATTTTTTATTTTTAAGTATATTTATTTTATTTTTCTCCATAAAACCTACCAGCTAAATATTTTAATAATAATACTTTTATGGATAAGGCGGTGATGACCTTGATCTTTTGCACCTACATCAAAACAACCAACCAATCAAAGGATACCGAACGTTTGAGTTTAAAATTAATTGTTTCAATTTTTTTTTATTTTTATTATTTTTTTTAATCTGTTTATTGAATAATAATACAATCAGCCACTGCTGGAGGGCTACAAGTTTTAGGGCTAATAGAATTGTTTCATTTAAAATTTCAAAAGAGGTTAGCTTTTTGATTATTTAATATTTTTTGATTTCTTGTTTCCTTATAACTACTTAAAAATTCCCATAGAGAAATATTTATATTCAACCATGTTATAAAACATTACACTGATAGCCACATGTACAAGTGGAGTTCAAGTCAAGTTCAAGCTTGAAATACAGTCAACCATGAAAATCATGAATGATCGACTGTAGTTCATGCTTGAACTCCAATTATACAACTGACTCTAAAAAAATGTTTTCTTTTAAATCAAAGATTTTTTTTCATAAAAATTATGCTCAGCTATGATATTATAATTAACTCAAGAGCAGTGTGTTGAGTTTTTGGTCCAAATGAATGCCAAATCATCTATTCTGGTGACTTAAATCCATTTTGAATAATTTCGAATAATCTTTCATCCAGCTCCTTAAAGGATCATGCTAAAAAGTGTAGACAAAATTCTTAGCTGTATTTCTTATTTTATGAACATCTTAAAGTTAATTATTTTAGTTACTTATACTTGGTCAGTTTAATGAAGGAGAATGTGTCAACCAAATAATGTCCCCAACCTCCTCCCCCCAAAATGGGTACCTGCTCCACCCAGACTGTTTGTTACCTGTCGAGAACCGTTCACCAATAGCTGACTCCCGAAGGCCGGATGGGACAGGGCGATAGGAGAAAGATGGCCACATCAGGGATGGTAATTTGGACTGCCGCCATATGTCCTTTGGAACCTGTTCTAACTCGCATGGCGGGTCCCACACGGAGGTATGTCATCTTCATTATTCCAACATAGTTGTCAATCTAATAGAATATAAAATGTATTTTATCCCACATTTTTAATTAAAAGGGAAAGTTTGAATTTATATGTATGTATATATTTCTAGAGTACCAATTCACTACAGCTTAAGAAAAAAATTAAATAATTTAAAAATAGTACCGTTAAGAGCAAAGCAGGATTTTTATTCCATCTTACATAACATATCTTCCATGATTTGGTGTACATAATTAAAATAAGTTTAATTGAAATAAAATTTAATTCAATAAAAAGGGGAAAATGTGTCAATTAGGGGATATTGAAACTTTTTTTTTTTTAAGTCCCAGCTTTAAACATTTCGTACTTGAGTGGTGAACCCCAATATAAACTATCGAAATAAGAATGTTATATATAATTTTATTTATTTAGATAAAAAAATCTAAAAGTATTGCTCCTATAGAAGTTTAATTTTAAAAAAAAATCCCAAAAGAATTATAAATTTATTTTAAAAGTAACATTTTCATTAATTTATAATTTTTTCCAACTTCTTTTTTAAAAACTGTATCTTTCAAAAATAAAATCATTTCAATCCAATATTACATATCTAATAGCAGAAACTCCAAGATATATAAATTACATAATAGAACAAATGTAATTTACATCTGGCTAATATAGAGAGCATAAATTAATTTATTTTTTAATTCTAATGTTAGGTTAATTTTCTTCATATCATGAATATATATTAATAGTGTATTTTTGTTATGGTTCAGCAACAAAACAACTAACAAAGTGATCTTACTCCAATTCCTAATTATTTTTACCGAAAATTCATGATAATGATTTTTAAAAAAAATGGAAATATTAAATTTGGAAATATTTGAAAGGACAGGGGAATAAATGTGATAAGAATCGACAACACATAACTTATTTTTACATTTCGAGGATTTAGTATACATACTGTTACATTACATATTTAAAACTGTTTTCATATTGTATTTATCCTTTTTGAATCAAATGATGCCCTAATAACAACATTTTATGATAATCATTCATATTGATAATTTTTTTGTTAGCAATTATTAAAAACAAATTGAAGTAACAAGATATATCATACCAATTATTGCATGACGTGGTTGCAGATTTGAAAGCTCGTCACTCATGAATTTTATGAGAAATATAAAAAAGATATATTGTCAGCTACAGACTCCAAGTTAAAAAAAAAATCATTTTTAAAACAGATAAAAATTGAATCAATGGTTATATAAATGCTTAACCGTAGGAAATGAATACAATTTGAAAATCTATTGAATTTCTGAATTAGTTGTTCATGTTTCGTTGTCGAAACTTATATAATTTGTTTTCTGATGTAATCTATCGAAATTTCTGTGGCACAAGAAAAACATTTGAGATCCCCAAAAGACACTTCTCTAATACTGATTCAATTTATACACAATTTTTTAATCCTCTATTTTAATTAGAAAGGGCTGTAAAATTGCGCAAAACTGAGAAAACAAGGAATTCCAAAATTTCGAGCCCAAATTACTTTCACTTTTATGGTACTGTTTCGTTGAGTAAAAAACTTTATTTATTAAAAATTATAAAATTCTAGATTCAGCTCATTTTATCAAAAGTGGGATTGTGCAAGTTAATATGTGTGTATGTATGTATATATATATATATATATATATATATATATATATAATGTCTATTTGCTTGTTTGATTTAGTTGTGAAATGGATTTAAAACTTACTCCCATCCTGATCCAATAGATCTTTCATACAGCTTATAAATGTTTATATTATTTATACGACAAAAGCCGTTTTTGGTCAACACTGATTTTCTCGATGATATAGCGTATTGAGATCTCGTGAAAAATACAATATTAAAAAAAAAACTGGACTGAGCCGGTTTTTAAAAATAATCGCCTCGTAATGTAACCGATAATGTGCAGATGTATCGAAAAGAGAGTATTGAATTGTCGCATTGAAGTTCTTCACATTTTTTCCGAGATCTTAATCGGCTATTTGATGGATCCTTTTAGATTGATGATGTTTCTACTTAATAAAAATAAAAATGAATACAAATAATTTATGAGGTTATAAAAAGGTAATAACATTCGAAGACAGCTTGCCTCAGTCTGTTGAACAAATATTTCTTACCTCAGTCGCGAAACTGCATCATGTCAGTCAAGAACGTGCATTCAATCCCTTTGCTTGCTGACATCTGATCTACCCGAGTTATCTATCATTGTTCCTTTAAATCAGGTAATTAGATACATAAATAAATAGATTTATTAGAAATCGATAGTAGAAACTTCCGTTAGATTGTTTTAAAAAGGAATTATTTTTCAGAAAAACGTATATTACTACACGATAGTGTGTTAAGGAAATGAATATACATATGAATTAGTTGTGTTAGAACACGCTTATGTTTTACTTAATTAGTTTTTTTAGTTTTTCAATGAAAATATAGCAAATAAAAAAAGGTAAAAATGTTACTTATCAAAACAATACATATCAATTATTATGACATGAAGCCAGTTGAAAATATTTATTTAGCATTCATAATAAGACTTAGGCTGTCTATTTTTATTTCTAATAAGTTTTCGATATTTTATAAAAAATATATAGTTTTTTTTTTAGATAAATATGGGTACTGGCATAACGGAAAAATTGTGAAATATACTTCCAATTTCATCTGAGCGTGAATGTCCTTGTAAGTATTAGAAACGCTTTTAAATGTAATTTTTTCAATTTAAATTCATTCACTATTGCTTTTTTTTCCTTAACCTTCAGGTAACATAGCGGTTTCATGACTATAGATAATCAATCAATCGATAAATAAATAAATCGGAAAAATAAATTAAACACCCTTCTCCGTATTAATAACATCTAACAAATACTTTTAAATGTTAAAACTGCTTAAAATGTAGATATAGACAAAATATTATTATAAATTTACAAAAATATCACATACACAAATCGTAGTTATTATAAAAGTATCTATCAAAAGTTTATCATGTTAATGTTAGCTCCCAAATGTTATTAATAAATAAGTGGTAGGGATTAATTCTTTTTTCTCTAGGTTGATTACAATGGTTCAACCAAAAAATTAAAACAAAACATGTTTATAAGTTACAATATACTCGATTTCTGCTAAAAATGTTCCGATTTTGATCCGTTTTGTAGGAAACTTAAATACCTTTTACATTGTCACGAATATAATTAACCATGGATTATATTTCTTTTTTTTTTTTTTGCATTATGCACAAATAAAGTTTTGTTTTCTCCACAATTTTTCTTGACTAATTTGAGAAAAAAATTTATTTTTCCTAACTGAAGGAGAAAATAGTCTTCAAAATGATGAGTCAATCTCGCATTTGTTAAAGAATTAACGAAGATTTTTCTTGAATGTTAAAATTTGAATTGCTTTGATTATTTTATTTAGTAGATATATGGGCAATATAATTATTAGGTGTCACCAATTTCTAATATCAATAAAGTGTATTTAATGCGTGCTAATTAATTACAATAACATGAATACAACATTTTTCATCAACATAATAACATTTCTTTTGATTAGGTAATTTTAGACTGCAATGTATGTTTATAGTACATCAGGATTTTTTCACCAACGACTATCTATGTAACTTTTTAACTATTTTATTCTCAGAGTAGCTTTCGTTGTTCGTGCACCATATTGAACAACCATGACACATCAACAATCCATGTATTACACACAATTTCTAATTGTCATACAGTTATTATCATTGATCACTGATACATTATAATGTTCCTTTTTCAATATCTGATTTAATAGTTAATATTACATAACCATGATAAAACAGCGGAACGAATTTGGGTGAGGATATTTATTGTGCACTGACAGGTAATAAAACAGCCATGATTACCATGACAACAAGCAAACTATATTTTATTGTCTACACTATTAATTGGATGTGTTCAAAGCACTTAATGCTCTGTTAAAAACACTCTCACGTCATAACGACTATTGAATTTGATTTATAATTAGAGTTTCCAAACGCTGTATTAATATTAATAATGAGATAGCTTGGGGTAAATATTATTTTTGAGTCACAAAATTAATATATTTGTTACTACATTTATTTATTTCAAATTTAAGTAGAACGTTAATTATATCTGTATCAACAAATAGTTTCAAGTGAATTTTCAGGCTTTAAATCCGGCACCAGGGCCTTCTCTTTAATCTTAAGACTATACTGTCGTTCAAATTCTAGCTGTTCCTCCAATCATTCCTCTTCGACAGATTTTTCTCAGGTTGACAGGACTCGGAAATTTCTTCAATTCGTCTAATCTTGGCAGGAGTTCCCCAAGGTTCAATACTTGCCCATCTTCTTTACATTGTATACACTTACGATATACCTGTTAACAATGAGATATTGACAACTACTTATACAGACCACATAACAATTCTCACAAAAGATCAAGATCCTACAGAAGCCTCACTAAATTCACAACATTACTTACTTGAACGACAAAATTGGTTAAAACTTTGAAAAATTGGACTTAATTTTGACAAATCCGAACATCTAACATCCACTATTGGAAAAAATACCGGCCCTGCAGTTTATATATATAACAAATAAATTCCACAAACGGATACGGTACTTTACCTTGGTCTAATCTTCGACGGAAGGATGATACGGGACCCGTACTTAACAAACGATTCAAACTGCTTTACCTTTTTGCAAAA
Organism: Nezara viridula; assembly: GCA_928085145.1. Classification (NCBI taxonomy): domain Eukaryota; kingdom Metazoa; phylum Arthropoda; class Insecta; order Hemiptera; family Pentatomidae; genus Nezara; species Nezara viridula. Next base: position 71,654,762 of record OV725082.1, read on the forward strand.
TATTCAAAACTGAAAATGAGACAGAAATCTGGTACGTATATATACTCGCTTTAACCAATATGGACATATCCATCACAGATAAACGGTATCGCTAAAAAGATTCACTTACAAAAATTTCAAACCTTCCAATCAAAATTTTTACGACTTCTAGCAAAAGCACCTTGGTTCGTGACGAACAAACATCTACATACTCACCTTCACCTTCCAACATAGAACAAGTCTTTAAAACAATTTTATACAAATTTAAACGGACGCAACAACAGATTAATAAGAGACATAGCCACTTTTGACTTACCACTAAACATGAGGAGGAGACTAAAAAGGTGTTGAGAGATATTCCTTAAGCAAACTAAGTAATTGAAACATGTCGGGGAAGAGGTTCTGCTGTGTACTATCCTTCCTCATGCCTGACATGTCATTATTTCTGGTTTTTACAGCACATATGCTGATTGTTGACTCATACAAATTAGCTTTAAAACCTAAACATTTTTTTTTTTTTTTTATGATTTAGATGTTAGTAATTTTTGTGTTTAATGAAAGCTTCTTCAATGCTTATAGTAACAAATAATGAAAATATCTCAAGCATATCTTCCATTCCTGAATACAGTAATCATCCTCTATTTTGAAAATACCGACATTTTTGTGACCTCAGTAATTGTATTTCACTGGAATGTTAACGGTTTCAAATTTTTTGAACAATTGATCAATCGAGAGAGAAAACATCATCAATTAATTGTACATTTTTTGTAATTTTCATCCTTTAATCAAAAACTGTAATTTTAATACGATTTATAAGGCTAAGGGCTTTTAGTTTTAATCATATAATGGTTTTTGTTTATATGTACCTACTTTAATTTGTACAATATAACTTTTCAAAAATCATATTAATTGAATTAATAATACTTTTAGCCGTTTAACAAAGTATCTACCTACGGACCAAATGTTGCCTTATTAAAAAATATAGGTTATTATTGATTATAATCTGTATAAGAGTTGTTCATTTAATGTTTAAGAGGCCCTATTACAAAATTAATACTGCTCAATCATACATTTTTCTGTATTACAAGTGTAAAATATATTTCAAAAAATGAAAAAGTTATTACAAATGGATAGTTATTTGGTTAGTTATGTATTTAATTTTTAGTCACCTCTATCCTAGAGTAGGAATTCCGTGAGCCATGGCTTTTGATGAAAAACAAATCTTGTTTCGTAAATGACACTTCATTTGTTGAATGAGCTTTCTAAGACAAAAAAATGATATAAATATTGTAGTGACCTCTGGTGTGAGTAATTTGCTAAATTTCACATCATTTTAATAGTTTTTAAAGTTTTACCGTCTTATCGAAGAAACTTTCGCGGGGGGGACTTAAGGTGCTTGAGAGCCGAATTTTCGATATCTCTGCTATAAAGGTTCATTTTTAATTAAATAAAAAATAAACATTTAATTAACTTTTTTTAATCAAGTGATTTTATTCTGTAAAATTTAATTTTTTTTTGTTTGAGTGGTTTTACTTTATGAAATTTAATTAAATTTTTGTTTAATTAAGTGATTTTATTCAATAAAATTTAATTTAATTAATTTTGTGGTTTTATTCTATAAAAATTAATTACTCTTTAACATTTAAACAATAACATTTTCTGTCAAAATAAATAAAAGATTCAGAATGAAGGTCCTCAGCTGTTAATTTAGTCAATCCTTTCCTTCCAAAAAAAATTTAAAATTATCAGGGTATTTTTTAATTATCATTATTGAGTAAGCTTTTAAGATTTTATGGTCTAGTACATATTCTGTCTTATTTTTTCCGTCAATTCGTTAAAAGAAAAATTAAAATTCTTATAATTTCAAAACAGTAACTTACTTCAATTTCAACCTCCAATATTAGTAAGGTCCTTTCGATTTTTTCTAATTTCATTAACTGTTTTTGGTGAATATTTAGATTAGATTATGGAAGAAGCAGCATTTTCCTTCAATAATTATCTTTCAGAAAAAATAGTCATTTATATATATTAAAATGGGCAAGTATAATTTCTTAAATAAAGATAAATTATTTGATCTTATTTATTTATTTTTACAAGATTTTTTTTTCTCCAAACTTTAACCTCTGATCAATTTTCATGATTCAATTCGGTGTGGATGACTTTTTAAAATATGATTTAAAAAGAAACAATAATTTGTTTTGTTTTTTCTAATAAGGTTTTGCTAATCGTTCATGAACATTTGGGAGATATTTTCAGAAGTTATAACTGATTTCATTAAGGACTCAAGTAATTTACTGAGAATGTATTAAAGTTTTTTTAATAATATCCAAGATAAAATTGTACATATTTCTTAGAAAACTTTGAACTAAGATGTTCGTATTTTCATTTAATTTTTTTTAATCGCTGTAAAAGTAGATAATAGATCTTAGAACTTCAAATTGAGACTAATGAAGTTTCTAGTTTAGAAGAAACGTTTGTAGCAATTTTTTTTTTGTTATCCCTCGAAGAAGGAGGGATGAACATCTCACCTGGTTTACCTGTCTCCGGTAAGGGAGCGTTGGGGGGCTCCAAGAAGTTCCAGATATTTCCACTCCGATTGGGCGCTAGTGTCCAGCTATAGGTCACGTGGTATCGATCTCTCTCTCTTCCCTCCTTTACTCTTTCTCATCTTTCTGTCTACACCCTCCTTCATCTCGTCCTCTCTTCGGCTCTGATAAGGCCGAGAAGGATTATACACCGGCCAATGATAAAGGGCCTCTTACCTGTAACCTGGCTAATTTCCCTTCCTCGGATCATAACTCAGACCTCTGATATTACAGGGTTTCTCCTTTTTACATTTAGTTTTTACTTTGTATAAACATAATAATTTTCTCTATCTCGCCCAAGTTGGTTTTTTTTTTCTACCGTTTCATTGCCGGGATCCAACTCGAAAAAAAAAACCCACCTTTAATCAAGGTACCGGCCGGTAAGTTTCATTTGTTTCAGGATTACTTCTAAAAAAATTCTCTTACCTACTCATCACTAATAAACCCAAAATCATGCAAAAAATATTATTATAATGATTTATAATGATCCACCTCTTATGTACTTGTTACAAGTATGATTACTTCCGATTGTTAGCAGAATATAATTTTTAAATAAGCTGTTAAATTTCCCAAAGACCATGCTGATATAACAAAATAAAAATTAAATTAAAAAAAAATATTCTTAAAAAAAATTTCATAGGTAAAAATATACTGAACCTGCGATAAGTAGTTAATCGAGGATTTTATTTGACGGAAGACTTTAGCCCGAAAGATTTTTTTTTTTTAATCTATCGATAATTACTTTGGAGGAAAACGAAAGAAATTAACTACCAATGCGTAATGCTGTTTATGTGATTCTTAAAGTTCTATTGAATGTATTAATACGAACGATAATACTTTTAAAGATATTTTTTCTTAAGACATGGTTATATTTTACCATTTCGGGAGGGGGGAGGAAGGGGGGGCTTCACCCCGAAAGTTCTCACTCCAGTAAATCAGCCTGTGGTTCGCAGCAAAATATAATTTTTTTTTCTCTTTATTTTTTAATTCACAACTGTCAATGTCGACTGACAACCAGTGAATGAGATAACTGTATACAAATAAACTAGGAGAATGGGCATGATAGGCATGAGGAAGAGAAAAACCCAGTGGCTAATCTTAGGTCATGTTAAATTAATTAAAGAGGTCTCTCATCCAACTCCTTTTCAGCCTTCTACGGATGTTATCGGGCATGTTTTTATTGGTCATGTTTTGGATGAGTCTATTGGAGGGGACCATAAAGCATGCTGTGAAACCTTTTGTAATAAGTTTGTAAATGTTCTGTGAGGGTTTGCATGCGTAAGTCTTCGTGGAGAGTTATGTTACTAACATACCAAGGTGCTTGAGTAATTGTCCAGAAGGTTTTGGCCTAAAGTATTTCTAATTTCTGAATGTGTGTTTTTTTTTTAGCGATTCCATATATTGGTGTCTCATATGTCCAAATTGGTTTTAGTAAGTAAGTGTAAGTGTTAAGTTTTTATCTTAGCTCTAGTTATGAGCAACGTTCTAGTAGGGAATATAATAGTGTAAATCTTCGATTTAGTGTCTATCGCTTAGCGGTGATGTGTGGGTCCCATGCCATCCTTCAAAATACAAAATGATTAAAATAAAACATATTTCATCAGCATGTGACATTTTAATTTCTTTTGATTTATAATGAATGATTAAGGGTCGAAATAGTGCTGCAAAGAAAGTCTTTCATTAGCACCGATATTCTTCTTCAAAAATTTAAATAATATTTATATATATATTTTTTTTTATGATTAACTTTTGTAGCTCAGCACGAATGGTTATAACCAGGATAAGTGGTGGCAAGAACAATATTGAAAAATCGCACAGTATCATAATGTGCCTCATTGCAGATGTTCATTTTCATTAAATTCAACATTGGAAATCCCAGCGCTCCCATGTAGTCAATTAATACGTCTAGGTTAAATGGCTGTATCCAGTTTTCAGATGGCAATATTTCTTATGTGTGTTCCTTTTCTGTAGCGGGGTAGCTCAGTGGTAGGGCGCTGAGCTTCCAATACAAGGGTCCCGAGTTCGAACACCGGCTCATGGCAGAAAATTTATTTATCTGTTTCATTGGCCGTGGAGCGACCTTGGGTCAGGAGTCCGTTCTGGCGCACACCCAGCCTCTATAAAGTTGGTACCCTCAATTAAGTAATTAATTAAGGGGACAAACCTGGCGGTTGAGCGTGATCTAGGTCAAATCACCTCCTTGCACAACCGTTGACCTAGAAACAGTGCTTTCCCTAAATAGTACTGAACCCCAGACCCTTCATGGGTTGTAGTAGTACAGGTTTTTTTTTTTTTTTTTCCTTTTCTGTACCTTTACAGCAAAAACCCTTCTTATCTTCTTAAATCCATTCCTAAATCAAAAGATCCCAACTCACAAATCTGTATGATCCTTTTCATAGAACTGTTTCCTTTCAAAAATCCTTTATGATTAGTTTTGTGTTACCAATTATTTTTTCATCTCCTCAGGTATCAATCTTCCAAATATATGTAAAGATTAAATCCTCGCATTTTAGTGTTACAAACTTTTTTTACTGTTATTTCGCAGTTGTTATTTCAAGGGATTCCCATCCCTTTCCAAGGGCGATAGAGCATATCCACTTTTCAAGAAAGTTTATTGCTTCCATTTTACTTGATTTGAAAGTTCTCTTAAATTGGTACAGAACTCTAACAAAACTATGGTTCCCTAAAAAAATCTACAACTCTATAAAAATGTGCCCCCTAAAAAAATTTGATGGTGCAACTTGAACCACCGTCTGAGCATCCTTGATTATTTATATTGCTTGCCTGTGGAAATATGTAAACACACGAACATATATTTTTTTATGAATTAATTATTTCATTGTTTTACTTATGGCAGTATTTTATTTTAATTAAAGGTTACAAAACTTTGTAATTAAATTATTTTTTGTCGACCATTTTGTGGCAGACAAATCTAAATATAATTCTTATTGTCAATTATCGTTATTATTAGAGGACTTATAATAATGGAAATGAAATTTTCTTCTTTTCCTTCATGTATTTTGATTTACAATATTATCCGAATAGGAAATAACTCCTTAAAATGATATAATATAGATAATATTTCAGATCACCCATGAAGGTTTTTTTCCTGGAGGTTTACTCCGGGTAGGTACCCTTCAACAATATATCGTCGAGATGTATGTTGGATTTCGTAAAATGTGTATATTTGCAATTTATCAATACTTTTAATTTCCATTTTTTTTTTATAGTGAATGTTTTTTAGCAGACCTAAAATATAATTATTTAAGGAACTATTCTGGAATGGTTTCAGTACAAGGATGTGGCCACGTGTTGTCTTCGTTTTAATTCAACGGTATTTGGAACATACTGCAAATATTTAAAAAAATAGGTATGGGTTATATTTCTTGCATATACTTTTTTTTTGTGATCGGCTCAAGTTTTAGGAGAAAAATTCTTTTAATATTCCTCAGAGGTCACTCATCCTTGTACTCACCATTCTACCAAGAATCGGTGAATATCCTGCCTTAAAAATCATTGAGTATTTACAGAACATTAGGTATACTTGTCACACGGGTACCAGTCACACAAACGTAGTAATAGTATATTTATATGCGACCGTAGGAAGGTTGAAATGGGATGCGCCTCTGTTCCCAGGCGTGAAAGTAGAGGTGGCCATTTTGGAAATCGTGGAATATCGATTAGTCGATTAAGATCGAAACGGTGTATCAGTTTAAATCGATTGTAAAGATAAATTATTCAACAAACACTCAGTGCTGCTCTCAGCCCCCTGACTACATATATCGTAATCACTATTTTAGATACATTTTATTTATTACAAAAGACTGGATTAGTTATCAAATGCATCAATATTTTTTTTTTTTTTTTGGTGGATTACAAATATTTTTCTCTTCATTAATATGCTTATTTTTAAGGAATATCATGCCCCAAAATTACATTGTCTATTCTATTTTATTCTAATAATGTATTTCTGCGTTTGTCATTCGAAATAATAAATAATTATTGAATAAGCGAAATAATTAAATATTTATCATAAATATTGCAAAATACTTCTTTTAATTGTGTGGTTTTTCAACTCATCTTGAAAAATGTATTAACATTAAAGGTGTACAGGTCTAATTGGATAATTTATTTTTCCCGATTTTGAAGTTATAAATGACAATGACCCAAAAACCAAACAAGGGAAAACGCACCCCTTCAACATATAGTCCAATTAGTCTACTTCCAATATGTTCTTTTTTCTTTCTTCAATAAGACCAACCTTAGCAGGAGTTCCTCAGGGGTCAGTACTCACTCCGCTTTTATACATCATATACACATAAGACATTCCTATCAGCGCCGTAACTTTATAGCGACTTACGTAGACGATAAAGTTATTCTAACAAGACATAAAAATCCTACAGACGCCTGACAGAACAAAACTAAACGATTGGTGCAAACTTCGGAAAAGTCGACTCAACCAAGACAAATCACAACACATCACTTTCACTCTTCGACATGAAACATGCCCTCCTATTTATCTTACCAATCTTACTTCGTGAGGAAATACTACTTCAAGAGTAGCGGTTAGGCATGGTGGTGATTGGGCCAATATCACTCTCAACCGTCAGGTTTAAGGAGGAGGTTGATTTTTTATTATTTATTCAATTAGGCAATTTTTTCGTAATTATTTATTTATTTATAGAGGGTGGGTGTGCACCAGTAAATTGTTCCAACCACATTACATAGGTCGATCGACAACTTATGTAATAGGATAAATAATTACCTCTCATCAGCAGAATCCGAATTCTGGACCTTTAGCATAGGAACTCAGTGTCTTTCCTACTGAGCTACCCTGATCTCCATTACTACTAAACTATACTACACAATTACTGTTATTAGTTAACTATTAGCTACATATTAATATTTACATATAATTAGATTTTAATTTATTTTTCTAATTCCATCTAGCAAAAGGTAACCTTAAAACAAGGAAGTAGGTAGTATAGATATTTATACCCAGATTGCGTGGTGAAATAAAAATGTAAAGATATTGACGAAAATGAAAAGGAATAGTATGGAAATGTCTCATTTTAAAGAAGATATTCTTTTTTCATAAAGAATGTATTGGAGGGATTTTGCGGCAGCATTCTGTTTATAGGCCACTTTTGTTTTTACAGCTGATAATGTCGGTGTGGAACCCCCATCCATATATTCCATATAGCTCCTGTTGTTTGTCAAACAAAACGCCACGATCTTTCTTCTCATTCAATCCGGCTTTTATTAACTCAATTCCACGCTCGGGATTTCTAATATAGCACCGCTCGCTATATTGCATGAATTTTCCTGAAAAAGACGTTTAAGTGTAAACACAGAGGTGGAAAAGTTTTATATATTTGTTAGTATTTCTTTTGTGTGAATAAGCATTTGGTTGAGTAATAACAATTACCTATTTTTTGTGGGGATTCGTTTTTGTTTTTTTACTTAACGTGCTAACATTAAATAACTAAACCTTAACAACATATTCCTATTATTATTATTCCTATTATTTACAACCAGAAGATATAAAAATATATAATTTTAATGGAGGCGTTGATGAACAGCAGGATTTACGCTTTTACTATACAAAAACAACAACAGACCTCTTTTTATCAAATTATTATCACACGTATAAATTTAGTGAATGGCTTCGTCTTTGCATAATCTACCACTATGGAATCTACGAAAATTTTCAAAAATGGGGCGTTTTCTCGTTAAATTAATTAATTTGATGAACTTATAGAAACTCGTGAATACCCATTTTTCTTTCAATTAAAAAGAAATAATAATTTGATCACAAAATCAAGAAAAAAAAATGGCATGCAACTATATTGAGCCGTTTGGTCTATATAATCTTGTTGTTTTGCCATGTTGATGATGGAGGCCACGCCAAACGGCTTAATACTTTTGTAGGCCATATTTATTTCTCGATGTTTGTGATATAATTATCTGACGATCCAAGTGGATATAAAATGTGTGCTCATGAGTTTTTAGTACCTCATCAAATAGACAAAGTTCTCAATCTTAAAACGCCTAATTTCCGAGAATAAAAAAGTTCTAGATCACGATAAAATAAAGACATTCACGAATTTTTAGACGGATGTAATAATTTGATAAATAGGGGTTTATATTATTTACGAATTGTAGGATTGAGGTCATCATAAAACAGTATATAGTATTCACTGAATACAGAATTTGAGGACTTTATTGCTAGTTTTTGAAGGCCATAATGACAATTTAGTGGGACCTAGTCAATGTTAATTAGACTCTGCCGAAAATTAGCAAACAGCTAATATCACCAGTCGTTCAGATGATAGTCTCAGCTTTAATAGTGGATTGATCTTTGGAATGATGATTTCTAAGCTTAGAAATTATGGAGTGATTGTGTAAAACTGTTAGACGAATTGTGTAAATTGGTTTGGGAGTGTTAGGCATTCATTAATGTAATTACATAAACATAAGAAAAAATGTTTTACTATGCAAAAAACAGAAAGTGAGAAAACTATACTAGAAAATAAGGAATAGCATGAAAATTCTATTATAGTGGTACCAGTGTTTATTAAAGAGGGATTTCTTACTAGGGAAAAATTTTAAGAATAAACTGAATTGAATATGAGCGATTGCGATTCGGGTTGGGAGTTTAACAATAACGATTTCATATTGTTTTTTATCTTTTTATTTTGTTCTTATACAGTTTTTCTTACTTGTTTCTTATTGGTTGATATCTGCCTTACTTAGTCCTGATGAAGATCTAAAACATGGACCGAAATGTAGGCATTAAACAAAATAAGAATTATTATTTCTGGGTCATTGATCCATTGATGATTGTACCTCTTAAGCAACAATGTAATATATAATTTTTTGAAATATTGTTTAATTAAATATTACAATTCTAATAATTAATTTCTTTCTTTCACGTGAAATTACATATGTCTCTGGAGGAACTAGATAATTTAAGCAACACGATTAGAATGATTCTTCGATTTCGATTGTAAATTTAAATAATTCAAAAATAATTTAAATTTTAACTTGTTGATTCAAGTAGATAATTCATTTTTAAAAATTTAATGTAGATAATTATTAATTTAAAATAAAAATTAGAAAGTATGAATTCATAAAGTAGATCACTTTTTCCGTTTTCAACCAAAAATTCCTCTAATGTATTTTTTTATTTATGAATTTATTTTAGTGTGCTGATAAATAAATAAATAAAAAAGACTAATGTTCATCTAATATGTAACATTTAACTGTATGATTATTTATACATGTTTTGCTTTACTTGTGTAATTATAGAAATACACAAGAATATATTTCTTAACAGTAATTGTACGGAATTACTGATTTTAGTTTAAATGCATTAAGAACAAACACTTGATGTATTATATTTAATTACAAATTCATATATTAAATTTAAAAACATGCTGTTGTGTTAATTTAAAAACATAATTAAAGTTAAAATTATTTTGTACCAATAATAAACTGTTTTACACGATTGGAGTTAACTCCAGTTATTTAAATATTAAACATAAAAGTATCTGTGCACATCAACTTTTAAATTAAATCAAATTTTATATTACCATTCAGTTTATAAGTACATATTTTTATTTATATTTTCAAGTTAGAGATATATGTATAAATAGCAGAATTTCAATGCCATGTTTACAAATAACAGGATCCTGTATTTTTTTCTCTGAAAGGAATAAAGCTTGTGCTATCTAGCGGGGTTTTTCAACACTATTCTGGCATTGAAAGTGGAAGATATCTCTTTCTTTGATTAAATGTTTACCTCCGATGGCCATGGCAAAGATATATTTATTTTAACGATTTAAAGGTATATATATTTTAATTTTGAGAGTAACATAATTATATTATTATCTCTTTATTTATTTCAAAGTTTCCATATATAATATAAGATATTTATATAACTTATATTTATATAAGTTGTGGTGATGTAATAATGCCAACTCCTTGAAGTATAATAAATAAATAGATAACACTAATATAAATAAACAAATCTTGAAGGCAAATTACATTAAAAAATAAGACCGCGATAATAAAGACATTGACAGCTACAAAATAATTCAAACTTGTTAAAACGTCAATTTAATTTAAAAACCAGTTATAAATTTAATGCATACTATAGAGCTATTTATTAATAATTTATAATAAAACGTAGAAAGTAAATAATATATATGCAATTTATTAATTTGTTATCTACATTAATCGAATGATCGATTAAACTAATGCATATTGTGATTATTTAAATATACGTTGCTCAAAATTAATTTGATTAGATATTTCAAATGCAAGTTTATATATTGTTAAATTATCAGTTTTCGTTTTGCGATTTCTTTACATTTAGTTCTACATATCTGAAAATTATTGATTAATTTATTTTATAAAAAAAGGGACCATTATCGGCTTATAATTGCATAGATATGTTTTTAAAATTAAATGACTATTTACAATAAATTGATATTGAATTTATTAGCTCATTATTACTTAAGTAAACTCCATTTTCATAAATATTACCTCTTGGCAAAGCAATTACTTGATAACATGCATTACTGCCTATTAATTACATTCCAAGTAATAACATTGTTATAATTATGATGTTAAAACTGTTTTTTTGCTTTAATGAGTATATCATCGTCTTACTATAAATAGTTATAAATAAATGTCTTTCTAGTTTTTAAATAAATAAATGTTTACCTAAACGGTTTCCAAATGAGTGTTTACTTATAATTAGGCTCCTTGTAACTGTTATAAACAATTCTATGTGTTTGCTGTACATGTCATAACATGACTCTATTATTTTCATTCTTATATTTTATTGAACAAAATCAGTTCCGTCAAGCCAAATATTATTGCCAATTGTTTGTTATTTAATTAATGCATATTATATAAGCATTAGTGATAAATTGTATTTTTAATTATTAACTCATTTAAATTGGAACTGAGGATTTTTACATAATGCATAAGCATTACACCATTCAATGTAATTAAATGTTATATACCACATGAGCTTGATGATATGTATCATTGTAATGTAGTAGATAGTAATAGTCATAAAATGATATAGTGATAGTAATAGTAATACTAATTTTATTGATTACTGATTCACCTTTATTTAATTATTAGTTATTTATATAAAGACGTAACAAATTTGGATTAAAATAATTTCACTAAGGCCTAATTTATGTAATATTTCAATGCAATATTAAAAATATTCGAAATATATTATTTTCAGTTTATTTCTCTGGAACAATTATAGTTTTTACAAAAAATCTCATACTGCTGTGCAACAGAAGATATCTATAGAAGGAGAAGATTAAATAAAAAAAAAAAACGGTGTTATTTTTGAATGATATTTTTCAATGAGAAAATGCATGAAATTCTCTTATAAATTCGAGGTCCAAAGTACAAAAAGATTAAGACATTTTTAAGAAATTTAAGTGGTGAACATTTATTTGTATCATAATGAATTTAATATATAAAGTAAACATTCCCAAATATAAAAAAAGTTGAGAATTATCAATTTTTAGAAATTAATTAAATTAAATGTAATTGAAATTAAAATATTTTCTTAACAAACTCATTAAGAACTCCTGCTATCGTTTTAGGAATGTGTAGCATTCAGATTTTGAGCATTTGTTAAGTTATAAACAAAAATCTTTGTATTATGAGATCATATTAGAAGTAAAAACTGTCATATTTCATATTAATTCTTAATAATATATTTAACTTAATTAAATTTTTTCAACTTGTACCATAAATTAAAATCAATCAACTCGTACCTCAAACAGATAGAATTGAGATTGTTTGTAAAAAATAAATATCCTGATGTTTTTTTTTAATTTCATTTGAATCAGGTCTATTCATAGAAATCAGGTCTATGAAAATTATAATAAAAATAATATTTTTATCGAAGGCTACCATTTACGGAAATCATATAATATATGCATAAAATCTTTATAAGGAATTCCTTTGGGATGGAAGATAAAACTGAGGTTATAACATAAATAAAGAAAAAAAACTAAAAACAATATATTTTCTGTCATAAACTATTTATCAATTAGGCGCTGAAGAATGTTTTTAGATCATAAATTTATGATTATTAATGGTTATTTTTTTTATTATATCTGAGTAGTATAGTGACTAACAACTTTCACGTCTCTTCTATGTAGATATTAAAAAAACTTGAAGTATTTATAAAAATCATTTTTTTTTATTTTTATGAATTGTTTTACGAATTGAACTATTTATTAATATTATTTATAAATATTAATATTAATTATTAATTCAGTTAATACTTTTTTAGTTTATTTATCAACAAGTTTTTAATTATCATTTACATAAAGTGATAATAAAAAAAAAAAAAAAATTTCTCAAGAAAAGAATTTATTGGCTGTAGTCTTTGTATGTATCGAGAAGGGGAAAAAAAGACCACTTGGAGGGACGGCGTTGGATCTCGACAGTCGGCAAAACAGCGGCCATTTCCCCTCAAGAACTTTTGAAATTCTCCCGGAGTTTTTACAGTCCTCCTCCGCCCACCGAGCCAATGTGCCTTCTGGGAACAAGAAAACTTTATTCATCTCAACTTCTCACTCTTCTTCATGCCATCAACCCTTTTCCGGGCTTAAGGAGTTTCCTCCAGGATAAGAAAAACCCAGAGGGGAATATTCCTATTTAAATAGATAAAATTTTAAGACTGGCGCAAATAAGGGTAGAGCGCAATTAAAAACTTTTTGCGTAATTATTCAGCGGAGGTTTTTAAAGAACTGTAATATTTTTATTTTTTTTTTAACGCAATATATATGATAACTAAGATGAATTTAGATTATTTTGCTCCGCTATATTCAGTGAACCGCATTACCGTTTTGAATTTATATTCTTTATTTTACTATATTACTTAGCCAAATCTAATTATATTTTCAAAGTTTAATCAAATATAAATACTTTTTTTTAACTAAATAAGGAACTTTTTTATGATGTCCTCTGCTCCCACAACGTTTTTAAAATTTTATTGTAATTATTCATTTATTAATAACTTGAATTTAAAAAACTCGTTACTTCTCACATCTATAGATTTATTTACTGATTTAATTAAAATTAATGACTCATACAGATTTTCTACAGACCCTCAAAAAAATACCCTGAAACGATTACGATACTTTAATTTTTTTTTAAATAATCAACATATACAATAAAATATAATGAACCACAAGAGACTACATTGTAAATGACACTTGCATTATGAAACTCTTAAAATCAACAAATAATTATTTATTTATTTTAATATAATCTTAAATTAGGCACACTTTATTATTAATTACACTAAATACAATTTCCATTCATCATCGTGATTAGATTTCTTGTTTTGTTTTTTTTAATCTGTTTATTGAATAATAATACAATCAGCCACTGCTGGAGGCCTATAAGCATTAGGGCTAAAAGTTCTCATTCACACAATATATACAAATAATAAAGAAATAAATATAAATATAAGAAGTAAATAAATAATACTGGTGAAGAAGTTAAATAAAAATAAAAAAATAAAATAAAATAAAAACTTCTAAACACAATCATACCTATATACAATATATACATTCGCCCAAGAATCTCCGAGCCAGGCTTTTTCCCCCAAACGTGGAAGGCAAAGCAAGACTCCGGAAGATCCCAGCGCCACTTTTCCAGCCGCATCACTTAAGATTTCTTGTTTAACTTGGAGTTTCTAATCAATAAAAAATTAAATGTAATAAATATGGAGAAATATTTTTTATTTTTTAAAACTTATAGCAAAATACAATTTTCATAATTTTTTTATTTTCATATTTTGTAATTGATTGAAATTTCGGATATTTACCTCCATCATCAGAACGTTTATCACACATATCTCTTATTTTCTTCCACTATCTAAATGTATCAAGTACTAATAAGAAACTTGGGGAATTGTTTTAGTTAGTTATGCAATATAACGAATTAAAAAAATAAAATTGTTTCATCTTGTCCCATATGTGGGACTCACCTAATACTTGTTTGGTTTGAGCATTCGCTTCATTTTCGTCTTCAAATCATTACAAAGCTCACTTCGTTTCAAACCACGCAATAACAAAACAAAACTGGTTATCAATTAGGAGTCAGATTCATCCTTCATATAAATGATTTAAAACGACGATCGATGAGCATAACTGCATTTATAAATAATTCCAGATAAATAATGAAAGATGCTCAGTAAAATAATTAATGATGTAAATTTATGCTGAAGAAAATACCTTTAGCTAATTGTGAAGTTGGAGCCCCGTAAGGTGAACAAGAAACCAAATATTATTATGCATAATCCAATCTCAAATACAGGTGGTATTAAAAAATGAATAAATGGATACATTTTTAATAGTTAAGCTTTTATTTTCATTATAAATCTACACCTGCCCATTGGTCGGCGACAACCAACGGAGCTCTTTGATGGCATCGGATGCGTCTCTAAACTGAGCAAAACAATATCTTCTCAGTGCTGTTTAAGAATATATTCGTACTAATTGACATGTCAGACATTCGGAAGGCTAATACCCTACGATATACTATTTAAATTTATTTGTATGGCCTACACAATATTATTTATCAATAACTTAAATAATATCAATTAAGTATTGTTTGAAATGTTTATTATAATGTATTTTATAATTCTACATTAAATTATGGTATTTATAGGTCTTTAATAAATTATATTATACTTACCGTCCTTGTATGTGGCTAATTGTATTATTGTATAATGAATAAATATAATAAAAAATAAATTTTATCATTAGAATGCACACAAAGATTTCCACTCAAACAACTTCATATTTGTGAATGAAAATTCTCATAAATAAAAAAAACTCCTACATTCAAATCGTGCACCTATAAATGTGCTTTAAGGGTCCCTCCATATAAGGTGTGGTTTTAGTTAAATTAAACTGTTTGATTAAGTTATGACGCGGGATAGATAGATACTGTACTCTATAAATGAGTAAAGAAATAATTTCCCATAAAATACATAACAATATTTAATTACAAAGTTATTGGTTATTAGGCTCTTATAGTTATTTAAACTGATTTACAAACTGAATTAAGACTTTTTAATGGAAAACTTATATGGTAAGCTAAATCAATTTTAACGCGTGCTCTGTTGATTTCGTGCTCAATCTTGATGTCGGTTAATATGAGTGCTCACTTAATATTTTTAATTTATGACATACTACGCGTTTATTATGAAGAAATGCTTTGAAGTAAATTTTAGGATAGGTTAATAAAATACACAACAAGCGTTTCAAAAATTGTATATTTTTTTATTATAGAGTTTTATTGAGTGATTTTATGTCAGAGAAGAGGAATGCAACCTTTTTACACATGTAAGCCGACACAAATTTGACACACACTTAGTGAACTTAATAGCCTAAGTCAGAGGAAATATCAAGGAGCAAAGGCGGACAAAGCCCGGCTCAGGTTTAAGCATTTCCTTTTACGACTTAATCAACCTGGAGGCACCTAAATCACCTAAAGACACGCCGGTTAAGCGAAGGCACAGTATCTAACAACTATCTATTACATGACGTATTCGACTACTGTATGAAACTACAACAATCACACATTTATCTGTGTTTTCATTGAAGTCAACCTTTTTTATGTTCCAAAAACGGACCATGAAGTTTAATTCGTTCGATAAGCAGTCCTATTTAGGTTTCAATTGTTTGAATGACTATTATAATAACAAACAAACCGAAAACATGTTCCAAAAATAAAGAATTCCTTGATTTATAAACAAAAAAAAAAACAATGTTGTTGGTGTTAAGATTGGAATAGACGATATAGTTTTTCGCAATTTCTGAAAAAAACTGTCGATAATTAGGATTAACTTTGGAAATAAACAATTATCTGAAATTAAACTTCCTGCTTATACTATTATTATTTTTTAATTTATGTTAATTTAATATAGCAAATCTTCAAATTGTTAATATCATGACAGGTGCTGAGGAATATTTGAAAATAAAAAAATGCTGATATTTTACTTTTAAAGAGGCGATTACATTTTATAAATATCTTTTGAATAAAGATGTTCTTTTTATTTTGCAAAAAAAAATTAAATTGTTTACATTTTAATTATTCAATTTGACAGATGAGTGAATTTAATAAACATATAACATTGTCGGGACTGACGGTGAACAAAGCTTAAGGGTTGACCGAAATGTAGCCGGAGTATTACGATGAATCCGATTAGAATCGGACAAAGTTCATCCTATTGAGGATTAAAGACTGAATTTTTGTTTTTTAAACTTTAAAGTTTTCTCGAAGCATACTTTTACTCAATACTCCCTCTCCTTCGTTGAAAAATATTGATAATAAAATATTGAATCCCTCCCCTTGGAAGAGGATGGCAGACGTGGACCGCAATATCTTCTTCCGAACCTCTTTAATAATTCATGGCTCGCCTCAGTCCTTTGTTTTGGGGCCATTCCTCTCCCCCCCCTCCCTTCCCCTTCCCCTCGCCTCGAACAGAAGATAGTAGCAGAGTAAGGTCCTTCACCAACGTCCCAGGATCTACTCCAAGGATAAACTTTTTCCCATATACCACTCCATTTGCCAATTGGCCCTTAACTCTCCGTTCGTCCTGCTTTGGAGTTAAACTGTTTGAGTCTTTTGTATGTAGTTGTTTTCTCCGCCCCGGGCAGATAAGTCCTCTCCGTTCGCCGCTCTACTTCCAAGTAGTGGATCTGAAACAAAACAGAAAGATTTATAGACCTTTCTAGGAGGAAATTGTTGAAACACTAGGATAAAAAGGAGGTTGTAAATTCTGGACGGTTGTGCTGGTTAGAATATTTTATCAATGTGGTTTGTAATAGATATTTACCCTTTATTTCCCACGAAAATAATTTCTAAATAAGTGAAAATATTTACGATTTTCATTTAGTTGAGTTTGAACGTAATGGTACGAGATTATTATTATTATTTTTTTTTTTATTGAAATTTACAACTGTATACATATATACACTTAGTACTTGTAAAGAAGCTATCCATTTCTAACACTTCAAAGATAATTTAATTTATGAGGTCCCTTCGTCATCTTTTCAGACGCCTCGGAGGGTTGTCAGGTATCGTATTGGATGAAAGGTTACGAGCTAGAGGATTGGGGTGACCAAAGAGTTGAAATTAAAAGAGTTATATCTAATTTGGGCCAAGTCTTCCACAAGAGTTTAGGTCTTTATGGATAATTTTATTTGTTATTTAAAAGGAGCATTTAGGATTTTGTGGAGGATTTGGGGTTGTAAGGATTGGATACGGAAAGAGTTTGATGTTTTTGTAGAACCCCAAAGCTCAACGAGATTTTAAAATTTATTTTTTATTCTTTGTAAATATCGAATTGTATAATGTATTATGTATAAACATTGACGATTGAACGTAATAGTATAAAATATTTAAATTTATTTTTATATTCGTTTATTTATAAAAATAAAGTTCTACGGTAAATTGAGAGTTGAATGTATTGGTAGCAAGTTTTAAAATTTATGTACATGTTTCGTCGTAAACCAACAACTTCCTGTCCTACAGTTTCCTTTAACAATACTCCACTTATCCCTGTTGAGCAAATCCGATACCTAGGACTCCACCTGGACAAACGACTAGCTTGGAATCCTCATACTAGACTGAAACTACAAGAAACGGCTCGACGTTTCCGATTACTTCAGCACTTATTAGACAAACGTTCTAATCTTCCAATTAATTACAAAAGACTCATATACTTGACTATAATAAGGCCTATGTGGACTTACGGAGTTGAGCTATGGGGCTCCACTAAACCATCGAATTCCTCTCGTATCCAATCCTTACAATCCAAAATCCTTCGTAAAATCCTCAATGCTCCCTACTTTGTTACAAATAAAACCATCCATAATGACCTTAATGCTCCTTTTGTTTCGGATCTGGCTCAATCCAGATACCTATCCTTCCATAATAAACTTCAGAATCATCCCAACCCTCTCGTTTCTAACTTTGCTTCCTCTTCAATTCCTGATAACCCTCCGAGGTGTCTGAAAAGAAGATGGCCCCGTGATCTCCTAATGTAAACATATCATTAGAGTGCTACCATTGGGTAGTTACTCAGCAAGTGTTTTTCATGTCATTATATACATTATGTTCTAATTTACTAGATGTATCTATTTAATACAGTTGTAAATGTCTTTAAGAAAAAAAAAATGTACATGTTTATTGTATTTTTGTTATATTTTATTATATATTTTACAATTTCATGGGTCATTATAATTTTTTTTTATCTGTGCTGACGTTTCAAACATGTGGGTCATCTGAGTGCTCGAACCACGCCCTGGTGATGATCAACATTTTTGGGTTGAAACGTCGGCATAAATAAAAAATTATGACTGCGTCCTGAATATTTATCACCCATGATATGTGGAACAGTCGACTATCTTTCTTCAATATTTTACAATATATTATATAACAGTAAATTGTCTATTACAGGAGAGAATTTTCAGAATGTACAGATAAATGCTAGCGCCTAAGTACACATATCTTTGATACAAATGTTAATTTCGAAAAATTTTTAATCCTGCCTCTCTCTAGTGATTGTAATTATAATTAAATATTATTAAATAGCGAATACTAAACCTTCAAGCATTCATAAAAGGACACATTAGCGTGAAAATTAAAACATTCACAGATAATTTTCAGATTGGATAGTTAACTATTTGTATCGACGATATACACGGAACTAAATTATATACAAATAAATTTCATTTATATAGAACTGTCAAAAAAAAAAATAAATAATATTTACTTGTTCATGTTTTATTTTGAATATTTGACTAACAATCTGCTTAATCTGGAAACTAAACATATTCAACTAATCTTAATTTACTTCTATTATAAAATAATAATAAATATAAAATTATAAAAAAAGGCTGTGTTTTATTTCTTAACCATATTTATTTCAATTTACATAGCTACGTTTCTGAGATTTATCTGATATTTTTATTTATGTGATAAGATGTATCTGGATTTGAATAAAAAAGCAACCTCATTCTAGGTAGTGGTACTGTTAATTTACAAATTAACTAGGAGTGTTAATTACAAATTAAAACATTGAATTAACCTAATTAGGGTCATAATTCATAGAATATTAAATTAAATAGGACCAACTCCACCATCATAGAGTGTAGCATTGCATCAACATATAAAATTTGTTTATCTGTTTTTTGTGTTTATCTTGTAAATGGTTTGAAGATAGCTTACCGACCGAAACGTAGCAATGTAAATTGAAATAAATATAGTGAATTGATAAAACACTGCCTTATTTTATAACATTAAAAAGAAATTCGCTTAAAACAAGCGGATATAGATTAATTTACTTCCTTTTTTTAAAACTTTTCTCGGTAGTTTATTTCTGTATTACATATAAGCCTTAATCCATTTATGAATTAATACAACTTTTTAAAATGTGAAAAACGTTATATCACGTATAAATAAAACAACTATTATTTATATATGTTATGAAAACATTTTTTTAAAATTTATTTATTTAGAAATATAATAATTTGCCAAGTGGAGAATAATTGTAGTGATTTAAGAACACATTCACACCATATATACAGAAAATATAAAATTAACAAAAATAAAATAATAACTAATTAATAATCAAAAACTATGTACAATAAAAAAATAAAATAACCTAAAGATAAGTAAATTAAAAACATTTTAAAAAAACAGTAATACCTATGTACAATATATACAATCAGGCAGGGAACGCCAAGCTAGGCTTCTTCCTCCCATTATAGAAGGAAAAGCAGGACTCCAAGAAATCCCTGCGCTACTCCCCCAACCGCGTCACTGGTGCTAAAGATTGTTATTTCTTATTTTTTTTATTATGATTTGGTAAATCTTTGTTTGTTCCATATAGTGTATGCACTTTATGAATCAAACTCAACTGAAAAACGGAATTAAGATTAATTTAAGTAGTTGTGGATTTATTTCGCTTTGTCTATCTGATGTTTAATTTTTTATAATGGTATGTATAGTGTTTCCCACCCCACGGATAATTTTAATGTCCTTTCAACGTTCTCCTCAATTGCTTATATCAATGAAACAAAAGGTCTGAAGGCATAGCATATATTTTCATACCCCAGAGCATAGCTATAAACATTTCATCCTGGGACACAGTCCCCCGTTCATACATTTAGTGTAGCTAACCTAGCTTATTTCCCCTTTTAAAATAAAACGCCTCGCTGTATTAATCCGCCTTTTATAATTCATGAAGGAATAAAGTCAGAGGAATAAAGTAAACATGTAAACCGGGAGCCGCTTTCAGTTTTGTCATGAAAACCTTTATGAGATGAATTCATTAAAATAAATTCAAGGGGGGGGAGGTGGGGTGAGATATTATTCTTTTATATATTCTCTTTCTTCTTTTCCTTATTCGTCAGCATAAATGTTAAACTCTTGCAAATTAAAAAAGTTCCTCTGGAGTACAGTCCTTCCCCAAGACCCTCAGCGAACCACCGGTAAAATAAAAAGACTGGAAAAATTCAGCTTAAAATATTTCTAAAAAGAAAAAAAAAAGTAAATCTCCGAGATTTTAATCTTGAAAATATTCGAAACTTCTCTAAACTAAAATTGTTAATGACAAAACTTCATAAGCAGTTAACCCAACTTTATAATATTTTAAGCGATTTTATTTTCTAAACTATGCTTGATTTTATCACTGTCTTCTTTATACTATATTTTATCCCTTATTTAGTTAGGAGAGAACTGAATTCCTTTGTCGACAAATTAAAACTTTTTTTCTTAGCGATATTTTCATCTTAAGTCTAGTCAGACCTGGACAAACGGTTCACTTGGAACCCCCATACCAGACTCAAACTGATATATATGACAATAAGAAGACCTATTTGGACTTACGGAATTGAGGCTTCATTTTCAGGTTCAGGTTTAGGGGCTCCACTAAACCATCGAATTCCTCTCTTATCCAATCCTTCGTAAAATCCTCAACGCTCCTTACATTATCACAAATAAAATCATCCATAAAGACCTTAATGTTCCATATTTTTCTGATTTGGCCCAATCCTGGTACATATCCTTCCATAACAAACTGCAGACCCATCCGAACCCTCTCATTTCAAACCTTGCTTCCTCCTCGATCCCTGATAACCCTCCGAGGCGTCTGAAAAGAAGATGGCCTCGGGACTTTCTAATATAGATCTTTAATTTGAGTTCTACCAATGGGTAGTTTCTCTTCGTGTTGTACATGTCATGTTACCAATATCACATTTCCTTGTTGTATTTTTCATGTAATACAGTTGTAAATTTCATTAAAATAAAAAATAAAAAAAGTCTAGTCAAGATTTTTTAATCAACGCGGAATCCTTGATAGTCTCAGATTGGCCTCAGAAATAAATCAGTCTGTTCAGTTTTTCATAGCAGAACTCAGGAGGGTGATTCTAGACAAGATTTTCAACAAAAAGATTCATTTGACGCATGGACCGAAAAGGAGTTAAGACCAATTTTGTGTTTTTATTAAAGATAGTCACGGTTTTAATTGAACAAGGATTTTCTCAAAAACTGTATTTTATCTGTCAAGATCTTTCTTAGTACACCATCGCACAGTAGACAGTTATTAAATTTACCAAGGTCAATGATAAAAGGGGATTTCAGGAGGTATAATAACGCAAATCCTACCATTATGCAGAATGATTTCACGAATCTGGATTTCAGAGATATGCTGCTCGGTTATAGGCACTGTAACTCCAGCAGTACAACATCCGTAATTAGAATTTAATAAAATATGAGTAACTTATCTTGAACAGTATTTGAGCGATTCCTCCTTAATCAATAAAAACCGTGACCATTTAAAAAAAAATTGATTTTAGCACATTTCCTTTCGAAATCGGCCATGCATCAAATCAACTTTTTTGTTGAAAACCTGCCAGAATCACCTTCCAGAGTTTGGCCACCAAAAACTGAGACATCCTGTATATAGTAATAAGAATAAATATGTTATTATATATAATACTTGTTTCCAAACTAATAGATGTTTTCGGAAATCGATTCCAATGTAAAAACACTCTATAAAGGCGATGGTGTAATAATTCTTATTTAACAAATCTAATATAATAAAACAAATTGGAGTAAAAATAAGTTTCAAAATCCGTTTTTTTTTTTTTTTTCAAGGAAAAGCTCATTTTTTATAGTCTAATTTTGTTGACATTTTTCTTCCCAAATCCTTCATCATCATTTCTGGTAAAACCATATCTGGATGATCCTTTTTTTTGTAATGAAACGGACGTTAAAGTTTAATTCGTACCAAAATCGGCTCTATTTACATATCAATGTTTAATTCTTTTTTTTTTTTTATTATTATCAAAATTATAAAAAAATTCGAAAATGTGTGCTGCAAATAAAGGTTTCTTAACTTTTTTTTTCAATCTTGATTTTAATATTAAGAGTGGAGTTTCACTCTAGACTAGAAAATATAGTTTCACTTTATCTGAAAAATTGTCAATAATAACAGGATAAACATGACACCTTCCATATATGGAATTAGCATCGACATTGAAATATTCAGGTCAAGAAATATAGGTCTTACATGAAAAGCTACGATATCTATTTAAAAAAATATATTTCCTTTGAAAATTTAATGAGGCCATCCTAGAGTGGTGTAAAAGAGAAATTATTAAAAAAAAAAAAAGAAAATGCTCAAGAATAATACAAAGTAGATGTTCAACAATTTTCATACATTTTTTTTTTCGTTAACATATTTTGAAAACTCACATCGCTGCATTCAGTATGTATATATGTTGAATCTGCTTTTGATTTTTTTTTTTTTTGTGCAAATTTTAAGAAATTCTCTCATGGATTTTTTTAATAGTATCCGAATTAAATAAATAAATAATTGTATTCTAATTAATAAAATTGCCATCCCTCTCCTACGTATGTCATTATTTTTATTTTTAAATGTTATGAATGGTATTTGCTTTTGTAAAATAACACATGTGTTTTGTTGAAATATCGTGCAAAGGAGAGTAGATACCAGGTGTTGATGCGTCATGCTTCTTCAACCAAAATACACCGCAATGCATTAGCCTTCCTCAACAACAAACTAATCAATGATAGTCGGATCCTTTCAAATACTTCTGGCTATTTTTACCATATCCTGGTATCGAAGCGGCTTTGGATAATTATATGAAATTGAATATATATATATATATATATATATATATATATATATATATATATATATATATATATATATATATAGTATGTAAATTATAAATAAATAAGCATAATAACTTAATAATATTCGTTATATGATTCATCTTAGAAAAAAAATTATACATCTTCCAAGGTCCAAATATCTTAGGCCTCTTGTTATCATCAGAAACTATTCCTCAGTCGATGTTATTCCTTTGATGTAAGTGGCTAGGTTTCGCTTTCATAGATAACACAAAGTATTATAGGTACATAATGGTTTTGTGACAGCTAACTTTCCAGGTTCTGAAATGATGTTTTTACATATTTTATAGATTTTTTGTTATTGCAGAATAATGAAAGTTGCCACAATCACAAACATATTTTAGGGCTCTATGTAACCACCCACACGCATACAGATATAAAAAAAAAAATTGTTTTTAATGATGATAAAAATACCAGATAGTTAATTATTAATATAAATATGTGTAATAAAATATTTACATGGAAAGTAACAATAGATGAAAATAAAAATGATACATTACTTCTCTTAGATTTCTAATTATAAAGCACCTGAAAAAAAAATAATAATAGTGATGAGAATACAAGATTCTAATATGGTATGTTGTAAATAAGCATGAATGTTTTTTATTTTTTTCTCATTTATTTTTTTTTTTTTAATTTGTATTGTATCATATTTTATTTCATTTGTTTTGCTAAGCTTTCTTTTTCTTATTTTTGTTATAATTTCTATTATTTTTGTAATTGTATAAATAAGTTTCTCACATCTCAAATACTCAATGCCCTTGTTGAGGCAAAATGTATTTTTAACTCAATAAGACAACATTAAAAAAAAATATGGTG
The DNA here is from genome assembly GCA_928085145.1 of Nezara viridula. Taxonomy (NCBI): domain Eukaryota; kingdom Metazoa; phylum Arthropoda; class Insecta; order Hemiptera; family Pentatomidae; genus Nezara; species Nezara viridula. The sequence continues at coordinate 71,679,439 of OV725082.1, forward strand.
TGAATTATTCAATTTTGAGGATAGGTGTAAGAATGAATTCTTCGGGATCTTTCATAACTTTATATCCATTAACTATATGAAGAACAGTGTTAAAAAGAAGGTAGTTTGAACATTTCTATAGTTTGTCCTACACGACAGCCGCGTGTGTCGAGTTAAAGTTGAAAAGCAATAACATTCAATGTACAATATTTTCTGCATTTTTGGGTTATTCATCCATTTAACTGTTTGAATAACCAATTCAGAGCCTTTGAGGCGAGTTTAGATTAGATAACTTTTGTATGAAAGTATCTCAAGACGAGTTTTTTTTTTTATCTAACTTTATTGTGATTTCTTACTAATTTTTTAGTTTATTTATTATTATGTGTGATTTACGTATTTTATTCCGTTTCCTTACAAAGTTTTCCTCTGGAAGTTTTTATTTGTTCATCGATTTGGTACTGAAACATTTGAGTTTATTTATATTGAACTCCCTGCGTAATATATTTACATACTGGTAAGATAATCTTAAATCAACCTTACCCAGCCACTAATGGAAGGCAAAGACTCCAGGAGATTGCAGATATTCTGTCACAGCCGGTTCACTGATAATGAAAGCCGAATGAGATTAATTGAATTTAAGGAATCGGCATATTTTAAATAATAAACAGCAACAGAATGATAATTTCCTTAATTTTTGACTAAGGAGTCTTTTAAAAAGGGAGAAATCGTAAACGAGTTTTTAGAAGATCACACTAGATCTATCCTAATTTAGATAGTAAATAAAAAAATAAGTTTATCAGTCTATCAACTGCTACCTGCAGTGCCCTATACCATGCATACCCTGATGAAAACCTTCAAAGTGGATCGAAACGTCGGCGAAAGATTTCATATGCTATTGTAAAAATTTAGTATTTATTTGACCGCACTCCCCGACCAACTCCTTCTCACAAAAAACTAATTAAATAAATTTAAGGAAATCAGAAACAAGATAGAAAATTAATCCAAAATTACATTGCATTTTGTGGTTTTACGGTATTCGGCAAACACTATAAACAGTTGTGCAACACAATTTCAGATATCCACTTGCATTGTTGCTATCCAGCCACAATGTAATCTCTAGATACAAACTTGTCTAACTAACTTCATCAAGTTTATGACCACCAGTAGCGGCTTCCTGACCTTATCTTGTTCCGCCTTTCAGAAAGTCGTAAACCCCTGAACTGGGCCGACAATTAAACCTCTGTTTGCATAACTTACCGGATTACTGCTGGTATTTACGGCTGTTGCAACTATTCTCAAGAATATAGAATTTAGAAAACATTAATAATTTTCTAAAACGTTTGTTTGATTAATTAAAATATTTTGTTTCAATATCAAAACCATAAATAAAAAAAAGAGTATACATATGGATACATATAAATACCTATTTATGATTCCCTGGGACTTTAAAAAATAAAAATATGTTTATAAAATTTTACAGCTTTAATAACTAAAAATACAGCACGTAAATATTATTTGGTTTAATGGGATGGGAAAATTTGTAAAGAAATTACCCATCGGCAGCACTCCAATAATATTTTTATATTGTAAGGTACCCAGGTCATCTCCTTCTGAGACACCTAGGAGAATTGTCGGGAATCGAAGAGAAAGTAAGGTTAGAAACTAGTGGATTGGGATGGCCCTGAAGTTTATGGAAGTTTGTAGAGCGATACGTGTTTGTCCTACAAATGGAACATTAAGGTCGTTATTGGTAATTTTATTTATGAAAAAGTAAGAATTATTGTGAATTTTGAATTGTATGTATTGAATACGAGAGGAACTTAATAGTTTAGTGGAGTTCCAAATCTCAACTCCATTAGTCCAAATAGGCCTAGCCAAGTAAATGAGTCTTTTCTAGATAATTGGTGACTGAGAGCGTTTAGTGTTATTAGTTCTAGTTGTATTATTTTGTTATTACTTTATTTATTTATATTTCTGTATATGAAGTGTGAATGTGCTCTCTGAACTGTATTATACATTTTCTCAACTGAGACAGATTGTAATATTTCTCAATAAAATTTTTTTTTTAAAAAAAGTTCTAGTAAGAAGATTGAAATTTGAAAAAATTGAAGCAGCCTGAAACGCCCGTTCCTTGATGTTTCAGTTTTGTTTAAGGATACCAAGTAAGATGTATGTCTTGATGGAGTCCAAGGTTGCCAATCTGTTCAAAAGGGAATAATAATAAAAGAATTAGCGAAACCTAAGGTTAGATACCGACACCACTAATAGTTTATTATACACCTCATTCCACCGTTCGCCGCCCAAACCCTGTCCCCTCAGATCGGCATTAACGCAATCTTTCCACCTTCGCTTCGGTCTACCACTCGGACGTTTACCATTCGGTAGAGCAAATATTAAACTTTTAGGAATTATTTTTTTAACAGTATTTTTTTATTTATTGAAAAATATTACAATCTGTCTCTAGGACATCTATAATAGAGTTCACAGATCACAAATTATATTAATAATATAAAGTTGTCACAATTCGGCGTTGTTTAACCGTCTAAACTTTCCGGTTAACTCATGCCAAAAGACAATAATATTAAGTGTATTATTACTAAAGAATACTATAGGGCAGGAAGTCAAGGTACTTAAAGATAAAGGTAAAGATACTTTTTTGGAATTTATTTTAATTCTCCAATTTCGACACCATTCTCCTATGTTTGTGATATATGACTTAAGAGTTTGTTCATGTAACCTGAAAATGTAACTACGATTAATATCATCGAAGGGCGTTATTATTTTTGGTTTTGAATCAGTTCTGAAAAAGTAGCTTTTCTGGTATAAAATAAGAAAAAGCTACAAACTCTCAAAGGTGATATAGAGATTATTCCTGGAAATGATCACTGAAGATAAAACAAATTCCTAATTAAATTTATTTTGATTTTAGATGAGGTACTGCACCAGTTCATCGAAGTATACTTAATTCATCATAAACTTCCTCTCACCTCATTGATTTCTTTAATTCTTGTCGGTTTCATGATCACTGTTTAAGCAAAGTTGTGTATTTCTTATTAAAAATCAACATCCTTCAAAACACAAATCCTTCATACTGGCTGTTGCATCACAGAAAATGTTTGAATAAATATATAAATTCGTATCTATATAAATATTATACATCGCCCGTAGTGTCTGTAAAAAAAATGCATTAATTGAAGAAAACTGCCATGAAATGCTAAAATCCAATTTAGACAGATATTTCGCCTCTTATCTATATTACTTTGCATGAATACTATCTCATTTTTCAGTTTTATGCAATAAGGTTGACGATAAATCATTACAATTTAGTAATATATTAAAATATTTAAATTTAATATTTAATAATAATAATAATTTAATAATATATTTGAGTTATTATGATTTATGATAAAAAATAAAGAAGCGTTCAAGCGAAAGTATAAAGATGGATAGGTAGATGATAAACGAGTGAGTTTTTTGTTATTTTTATCTTCTGGTTATAATTATTTGTCCTTAAATTGTTAATCCTCTGGTTTTCATTCTCATTGTTTAGTTTTTTTGTCACATCCATCTAAATATTAATTATAAATAATAAAAAAATTATTATTAATTTTTATTTATTATCGATATATTAACATCCGCCTAAAACTTCATGAAATGCTTCATCTTATCGTAACATACAAATTTTATATCTACGAAGATTTTCAGAAATGTGGTGTTATCTCAATAAATTAATTAAATACTAAAACTCATAAATAATCATTTCCTTTCCACTCGAATCGTAAGATAATTTGATCACGAAATCGAGAAAGAAAGTGGCCTACAAAAATATTGTTCAATTTGGCCTAAGTAACCTCGTTATTTTGAAATATTAGGGGTAGGGTAGAGGTCACGCCAAACGGCCCAATATTTTTGTAGGCTTTCTTTCTCTATTTTTTGATCAAATTATCGATTTATGTGGAAAGCAAATGGGTGTTCTTGAGTTTTTAGCACGTAATTTTATCGACAAACATTGCCTATCTCCAGATTGAAATCATCCGAAAACCGAGAATTTTTGTTATTAAAAAAGGTCTAGGTTATGATGAGATGAAACTATTTATGAAGTTTTAGGCGGATGTTAATGATTTGATAAAAAGGGCCTGAATACAAGCACTTGATAAAATCCAGTTTCTTATAATCGGAATCCAGATTAATACACTTAAGCTTTAAAAAAAAAACCATTGCAATAATTCATCGTTATATAAATATTAATAAACTTCCTTTTACCGGGTTATACGATAGATTACATCACCGGATAAAAAAATGTCTCTTATTATTGCTGATTGTGCTCGGTTCTTTTATATTTCTGGGGATGACTCTGTTTGTCGACTTAGGAGAAAGCTGAAGGGAAAAACAAACAGTTCGGCAAAAGAAGACATTTTTCCAGAAGATGAATTCGATGTTTTCCCAGATCCCAGCTTCCTCGGAACATAGTTCTCGCTTCAGGGAACATCTGAATGATTTAGGGTATCTCGTTTGTTTTATATGTTTATTAGTCTCTGCTAGCATTGGTTAAGTTACCACTTGTGATTTATGATGGCAAAAATTGGAAAGATATTTTTTTATTTATGCGTCTATGCAGTCAATGTGATCTGGAAAATAATAGACTCTTAAAATTATATAATTTAATAACTATTTGAATTTTCGCAAAACATTTTGTGAATGTTGCCAGAAGTTATTTCTTTTAGATGACTTTTAACATACAATTTTTGTTCTGTTTATAAATTATTAATTAATATTCTTGAATAAATGCTACTGATTCTATTTAAAACATATAGTCTACAATAGTCATATTTCTACTTTTAAGTTAAAATTTAATGATCGAAATCTTAAATTAAGTTATTTCAAGTCAACTTAATATTTATTATTTCGGTTACAGATACCTGTCCTTAATTGTGGAATTCTCCTTACAAGCTGAACTTTCCTATAGCTGCTATAATATGAAATATACATTTCAAAAAAAAAAAGAAAGAATAATAATACATAAATTCTTCTACAAAAAATAAATTAATAATACAATAAAAAAAAAAACAGAGTAAGTAAAATAGAGCTAAATCTCTCAATGCTGGATAATATGTAAATACGTCATAAGAAGAGCACGATCATTTATATACTTGTAATGATTAGTATTAAATATTCATTTTATTTTTATAGTTGAAAAAAATTAAACCTTGTCAATATCTTTTCCACTATACATCTCATGAAGGTTTTTTTTAGGTTCAATACTTTTTAACGGAGTAATGTTTCTTGGGCAACGGTTGTGCAAGAAAGTGATTTGACTGATGTTTTCCCCTTATTTATTATTTAATTATGAGTATCTATTTTATAGAGGCTGGGTGTGCCCCAGGAGGGTCTCCCAACCCTAGAGTCGATCAACGGCCAACTAGCAAGAATAAATAATTTATCTGCCGTTAGCCGGATTTCGAACCTGAGACCTTGAGCACTAGAAATCCTGCCACTTAGCTACCCCACTCATTCAGCACAGCTGAAAATAATATACATAATATACATATTTCATTTATGATGTAAAATGTCATAATTATTATATAAGTCATTTTTTTTTCTGAATATTGTGAAGTATATGTTGTGGTTTTGAAATATAGGACAATAATTCATACGTATGAAACAATCATTATTCGAAATGAACTTTGAAATTCGAAATTTCGGACATAACAACAAATTGATGAGAGACATGACCGCAGCTGAAATGTTCTTAAAAATGAGGACGAGACTAACCACTAAATAAAAGGCGTTGGGTGGGAGATCATCTTTCTTAAACAACTTAAGTAATTCAAACAAGCCAGGGAAGAGGTATGCTGAAAGTTATGCTGAGTACTGTTCCCATGTCTGACATGTCATTATTTATCAACATAAAACTGACAGGTGTAAATACATTTTTTAAAGTAAGAAAAAATTCTTTAATATAGATTGCGTCATTAGTTCATCCTGAAATCTCTAGATTAAAAAAAAAAAAACGATTCCCTTTTCATTGGTATATTTTAGATGACCCTGGGGATTCTATCCGATTAGACCAATAAGAACTCACAAGGTTAGTAGGAAGAAGCTTTTCAAATACTATCGTAGCTAATTCATCTTGTTTAAACTGGTTCATCACGAACCAGAGAAAATCCAATACCTCATTTCGTTTTATTTTTTTTTTCAACTTAAAGACCTTTTATTTTTTTTAAAATAAGACGTTTTTGCATTTAGATGGACGGCCCTCCTCGGATTACCATATCCATCTTATCGCCCGAAATGGAACAGGTTCCAAACCAACCATAACAAACTCTGTTTCCCTTATTCTTTTTTTTTTTCCTTAAAAAAAAAATCAGCTGTCAATCATCGAAAAGTAGAAAATCGGTTAGTATCGTGTATATATACTTTTAAAAAAAACTCCACTCTAAGTGGTCTCCTGTGTTTTGGGAAACGTTCTTGGAACAGAGGAAAGGACGGTTTGGGGATTCTACGCAATCCAGCATCCGTTTTGGAATGGTCTATATGTAAGGAATATATATTGGCTTTTTTTTAATTTTTCAATCTCCATGGGCGGTGCCGCATCGCATCTGAATTTCAAATGCAGTCCTGTTTACCCAAAGCCTGGTCTTGAGGCTCCCTCAACGGCGATGAAGCAACACAATTTTATCTCCACCATCTCGCCGGAACTAATTCGATATTGACAAGATTAGGATATTCAATTCTTTTTTTTTACCTTGAATTACCTAGACCCAGTATTAAAATTTAATTGGACCCAGTTTCTCTATATTTCCTTTCTTAAATTACTCATGAAAATCACTAGGTAATATAAATATAAAAAAAGAAAATAATTCATCCTCTCTTCCCAAAGTAACAAACGTAATTTGTTTTCACTCAAAGATTTAACATAGTATTTAAAATGTTTGGCTGTTATATCATAATGTTTATTTAAACTTAAGTTAATGCCTCATAGGTCAGAATAATAAAAATCAAAATTAACTTCTGATAATTATATATTGTATGTTTCGGATAGCACAGATTCCCGGAAACGTATAATAAATACTTATCAGAAGTTAATTTTGATTATATTATTCTGGCCTGTAGATGGATAAACTTTAGTTTAAATAAACAAAGATTTAAGACATAAAGTAAAAACTAAGACCGTATAAGGTCGAAGTGTTTACTGAATTAAGAAATGAATTTAATTAAAACCACTTCATTACACCTAGCGTTTTTGTGATTTTCAGTTCTGTAAACATTTATAATTGTGGGGGAACCCAGGTTATCGTAAAACACAATGCATTTTACATAATTATAAATATACAAAATTCTTAACCATAATTCAATTCGTTATCACAATTCTTAAACTGTAATTGTTTATTTATTTTCAACCAATCATAAACATTCATTAAATCATCAAATTATATTTTATGATTTTATTAAAAAGAAATGTTTTCGAAAAAAAAATTTTAAAAATTAATTTGCGGTGTATTATTTGTAAATACTAATCACAATGTTGGGTTTTGATTTTAATATTAACTCAGAGTCTAATGATTAGATCTATAAATTCATTTATTTATACTTCAAATTTACTTATTTATCCAATCTATATAAAATGATATATAAAGCGAATAGCCCAATACATTGTACATACATTATATAAATGGATAATTCTTAACTGTAAGGTACTGTTATTTATTTATTATTAGCCAAGAATAATTACTTCTTAGATCATCAAATTATATTTTATAATACATGAAATAAATCTATTAATATTTACATTTCTTTTTTAAAGCATTTTATTTATTTTGGTCAAAAACTGTATTATATTAATATGAGGATTTTTTTATAAGTGTGTTGTGTTCGTGTAGTTTAAGATGAAAACGAGAGTAGAGAGTACGTTGATTGATAGTTGGTTGTCGTAAATCGTTATGTAAAGTTTTGTTGTTAACGTACCAGGGAGTTCCTATTGTAAGTAGTAAAATTTTGAAATGAAATGACTAACTTTTGTGTGCGTTTTTTTCGCCGCACTCTAAATCTGAGATGTGTATGCCCAGATGGGCTTGTGTTGGTGAGTATATGTATTTAGATTTTGTCTGATTTTCAATTTTCATTTAGAAAAAAGTGAGTATAGTATTTTCAGTAGATTTTTGAAAGTCTATCGTTTCATTATGACATGTGGACTCCAAGTCATCTTTCTGTCGAATATTAACCCGAGATAACGTACAGTTTGAGGAATTTTAAAATTTTAATTGCTTTACAGTTAATTATTATTTTTCAAATAATAATGTCAATTATAGATTTTTAATTAATTTTTAGCACATAGCTTTTTACCTGTTTTATTTTTAAATCAGTAATATAAATTCATTTATCTAACCATACTTATTTATTTACATTTCAATTTATTTATTTATACATTATGTAGATAAGGCAATTAGCCGTACAACAAAAGCATTTCTGTCGAGACGTGTCTTTATAAATATTATAAGTTAATAGGATAAATTAATAAAATTATCATTTAAATACTTTTGATTATATTTTGAAATAATTTAGATGGCGTTTACTGTCTTAATAGAAACTATTGATTAGAATTTAATTATAAAAATATAACCAAGCTATAAAAATAATTAATGGATTTGTCTTTTTTTTTTTTCAGGTAAGAAACTCACCCATTTTGATTTTTTCTCTGAGGTTTAATGAAGGTTCGTACATATATCAATATATATCTGAGATAAATATAATTTAGAGTTGTTAAAAAAATCAGTAAAAAATAGATAACTTTTTTGCAAACCCAAACAACATCAAGACAGAATAAGACAAGATCACGCAACTGAGCTTTCAATTAATTTCGTAATCTTTCAATTATAGTCTGACTAATGATTTCATGACTTTATTTGCGTTGAGTTTATGAATTTCCGTGTACCACTAAATTAAATCAGTATTTAAATAAGTCACTGGTTATTAAATTTTACATGACAGTGCAGAGAAAGTAGGTAATCTGTTTCAATGTTTATGGAAAATCAGCTATTAAGTTTAGAATTTAAAATATTAGTATACCGCCAATGAATGACCCTCTGTGCTGGAGACAAAAACCAATTAAAATAAAAATGTAATATTTTATGAAATGTTACTTAATAACTTTTTGCAATTAACCGACAATATAAATTAACGTATAAATAACGTTAGAATTCCAAACATAATAACGACAGAAATCGTGTTCATAAACAGATTTATTATAAATTTCGTTCAAAGATTATAAAGAATATATATATATATATATATTTCTCACATAAAACAATTTTTCCTCAAGTGTAAAAATTCTTCTTTTTTTGTAAGACCCTGAAGGTATTGATCTATAAAATATCGAATGGCTTCCTCCTCGGACGGGGGTTGGATCGTATATTGGAGTCACCTGGGATTTTCCTCTTGGAAATGAGGAAGGGGGGCGAGTTCATATCCGGTGGAATTTCGGTTTTCTGAAGAACGGGAGTGTGCGCGCGTGTGTGTAAGTGTGAGAGGGAGAGATAAGAGGGAGTGAGGGAGAGAGGGATAGAATGGAAGACTCTCATCAAGGAGGGGATGATATAGCCAGGATCAGGACACAATGTAGGATTTAGCTGTGGGCAGCCTCTGGTAAATGGATATTGGTAAAAAGGAAAACTCTGTCTCTCTCCTAGGGCTTTTCCCCTTTCATAGCTCCTGGATGGCACCTCCGGAAGAGGAAAAATAGATGGTCCAATTTGGGTTTAGGGCCAGCTCTCCATCATGCCAGAATAAAGTTGGGAGTATATGCCTGGACCTCGGGGATGAGCTTGCTGGCTCTCTCTGATTAAACCTGTAAAAAGGATGCCATCTACATATGGAATGAGTTTCCTCGCTTGTGGCTCTTTCCTTCCAAATTGAAGATTTATCTAAATACCGCATCTCTTTCGGCTATGTGATCCTCGTCTTTTATTAAAAGTCTTTGATATTATCTTGCGACATATTTTTTTTTTCACTTTGTTAACAAATGATCTGAGAGATTAGGTATTTTTTTTTAATATTGAATATATATATATAATAAATTTTAATATATAAAAAAAAATCTAAAGAACTAAAAATAAAAGTTTTCAAACATTTTATTTGATTTCATTACGTAACTGAAACTCAATTTTAAATACAACAATTTTCATTTACTTCGGAATTAAACATAGTAGAAGTTAGTCCATACCTCAGACTGAAAGTAAAAATTATATAAAACCTTAGTTCGACTAAAAAAAAAAATATTTTAAAGTTTCTAATAAAATAATATAACATAACAAAATATTACTTAATTTATTCGCAGTTTATTTAACACGCAGTCTATTTCAAGCATATACATTAAGTAAAAGTACTATTATAACACGAAACGTTCTTTAATGCCTTTATTGCCTGTCAAAACAATTATCATTTTTTATTAAATAGAGTTAAAAATAAAAGTTTTTTGTAATAATGTAAGGCATATTTATAAAGAGTAATTGATATAATTAAAACAGACATAATTTTATTTAATTAATATATATTTTTCAAATTAAAAAAAATATTGTATATATAAGTATGACTGTGTCTAAGGATAGTTATTTTGCTTTTAAGTGTTTTTTTTTATCTTTATGATATTTATTTTGTACCTATTATTGTGTATTGTATTTCTATTACTTTATTTATTTATATTTTCTGTAAATATGGTAGGTTGTTTTGATGTTTCGGCGCCAAACATCTTGGTCATCAGCGTCTGTAATAACCTTACTTTTAAGCTATTTAGGTGATAGGTTAAAAAATAAAATAATAAAAATAAAATAAAATAAATTTAAAAATAATTGCAGTAATAGAATAAATAGAACAAAACAAATTAACTTAAAAAATATATTTAAAAAAAAAAAAAAAGGAAAAATTCGGCAAAATATTATTAGTTATAAAATTTTTAAATAAGTTTTATAAGACTTACAATGTGTAGGTATTTGATCTTTTCTTCCTGGTTTCGCAGTAAACATGGTATGAATGTTCTTTCTGATTTTTTTTTATAAAGGCGCTTAATTGAGACAGAATGTAATATTTCTTAACAAACAAGTTTAAAAATAAAAAACAACTATTGTTTCTTTAATTAATCAACGTAGACTAATGATTTCTTCAATAATTAATTTTTTTGGTTTACAATACTTATGTGATTTCCGTATTACTTATATTCTTTTTAGAAATAATCACAGAATTGATACTATAATTTATTATTTATTTACTTTTTGATAATTGCCAAACAATAATTATATTTAATTACAAAATAAATAAATGATTACAAAAATAAATAAGGAACAACTATTTTCGGACTCACTTAGTCTTTATCAATTGAGTCAAAGGTGTATCTAAAGTTGTAAATTACTACTCAAACACTACCGTTATCTATCACTATCAAATTCTGGAATACTCATCCATGTATCTCTTATTCTAAATTTAAAAAACAATTGGGTTAATCTATTTTGATAATTGGGTTAATCTATTTTAATGAATAATACAAAATATATTATGATCCCAAAAATTTCGATATTGTTACATCCCAGTATTCTTGAAACCATTAGTATTTTTAAGATGTGATTCTTCAAATTACAATACTTAACATTTTGCACAAAGTATTATTTTATATATTTTAATAAAATACAGAATAACAATATGTTGCTAGTCCGTTTTGTGTTTTTTCTATTTGTTATAAAACATCATGAAATAAAATCTCTCATATCATGTTGAAAGAATCTTCAAGAGTTAGATAGCAGTATAAAATAACTTTGAAGTGAGAGAGACTCAAGAATAAATATAAAAATGTAATATAATTTATTATTGAAAAATGTATTCCACGATGTTAATTTTTCTCTTACTTAGTCCTTTATAATTGGATTTCTTAAAACATATTCCCAAAAAAAATCTAATATATATTTTCTAATGACTTTTAAAAAGTGATTTGATAAAAAGCTTTTAAGCTTGTGGAACCTATTTATCGGAATTGCTCAAGCAGTTGATGAGACAAGCCATCAAGCAAGGTGAGATGATGAGTTTTATCGGGGCGTTTTATGATGATGTCTCTATGATGACCCATGCCGTATTTTATACTTATTTCTTTCTGATCAGAAAGCCACTCCTTTTTGAAGTTGTATTTCTTTTTTCTATTAATTTTTAAAAATGTCTTTCTATTTCAATGAAAATCGATTTAGTACTAAATTAATAATTTTTTTTTAAATGATAAAATTATTATAAAATGGTCATCACGTCAAAATAAGACGAAATACTTTAAACAAGCGACTATATAGTACTCACTTTTTTCTAACTAAATACACACATTTACCTACTCAAACCCATCAGGACATACGCCTCTCAGATTTAGGATTCGGCAAAAAGGACGCACTTACATAAGTTAAATAAAGTTTGTTACATAATTACAAATGTTAAATAAATAAATAATTTTCGAGCTGCATTAAATCGGATTTTACACATTATTCGGAGTTTTTTCTTTAGTTTCAATTTCCTGATTTTTTTTTTTAAATTTAGCTGCCAACAATGCTCACAGGATTAGGTGGACCAATCTTTATACTTGATTCTTTAGGATAAAATCCTGATTTGCTACTTAAAATAACTCTGAAAAAATATAAAACATTCGTCCGAATAGAGATTAAAAACTATTTTTTTATTTGGTAATATTAAAATATTGTGTATTCTTTAAAAATTAGGATTTTTACCAATGACATTCTGTCTATAGTTTATATTATTTTATTCCGTATCTTAAGCCCAGACCAGCTTTTAGTGATCTGGACAATACTTATCTCTTTTTCCCTCACTGTTTAAAAGCACGTAAGGATTGGAACAGTGTTCGTTCTTCGTCTCATATTTTTCAGAGAACGGGACTTGTTCTTTGTCCGACACCACCTTAATGAATGCCTATCAGATATGAAAAAAAATAATATAAATTATAGAAAGAATATCATTGGTAAAAATCTTGATCTTCAATTATTTTTTATTTACGTCTTTTTTTTTGTTTTTATTAAAAGTTGTTTCTTTATATTTATTAACAATGTTATACAGACCAGGCCCAGGCAAACAAATAAATAATCTAGAACGACTTTCTAAGAACAATTTACGATTGAGCGGAGAAAATCGTCGAGAGCAGATCTGATTGAGAGCAAAACCAGCTCAGACTAATCCGACTTGATATATTTAGATATCTGGTAGGTCCGGTCTACAAACGCCTTATACCAAAACAGCTTTGGGAATATACATTGATATATTTAACGGGCAGGGACAGGCGGGGCAGGAGGGATTTGGAAACAAAGTAGGGATTTGGAAGCCGCTCTCCCGAAATTAAGCCGGGTATTGAACTTTTTGAACCGGCTTCTTCTTAAACGGGGACGTAGTTTTGAAAAAAAAAAAATTGTCGATCCGATAAAAATCGAATTCGCTACATGTTAAATATATTTTAATTTTACTTATTCAAAAACAGATAAAATTTACTGTATATTATTTAGACATACTTCGAAAATAATAAAAACATGGCGTTTTGTTTCCTAAATATCAGTAACCAACCAATCGGCGTTTACCATACTTGGGTACTACCAGAACAGAAAAAAAATCACATGAATGCTGGCCAAAGATAGCTAAAGAAGAAAAAAAAAACATATCAAGTGTTTACATCATTCTTGATGTCAAAACAACGCAACGCATACATACCTAAAGAGTATCGTAGTCTTTTTTGTTTATATATTCATAATGTAACAGCAGTTGCCACTAATCTTCATTTATTTGTTTTCTTTTTCTGCCTTTATCATGCATGCGATACGCTGTTTGACTAACTTATTGGTGTTCGTGAGCCTTAAAATTTTGTTTCTTGAATCTTTGTTTTGCATTAAAACATTTATTAAATATTTTTCTCTTATTTTATTTAACAAAATAAATTACTTTCATACTGTTTTGAAGGTTATTAAAGGAGATTGCGGTGAACTTAAAATCTATTTAACTAGTAGTAAAATGTTAGTTCTATTATGATGTCTGATATTTGTATAGATATATGTGCAGAAATATGGTACCTATGTGTTCTTGGCTAAGAAATAACATAAAATTAAGAGAAAAATTAAGCTATTACGTTTTATTTTTATTTATTCATTTTTTTTTTTTTTTTTTGGTGTTCCTTTTAGCCACTCGAAATTATACAGAGATTTAAAAACGTATATTTGAATCAGAGAAATGTCTTTTAGAATTATAAAATTTTATATCCCACCATGCTCTTTGTTTTTTAAAATTTTTATTTATTTGATTTTTGACATTTTGAACGCTTTCAGAACCCTTCAAAATTAATTTAAATTGTTGAAAATTCGTGATTTTGTATTAAAAAAATGCCTTTAGGTCCCTTAATTTTTTCTTATCATACCCACCATTTTAATCAGTAAAATAATGAAATTCAGAAGTTCGATCAATCTTATTTAAGCATCAATAAAACAATTAAATTACTTTTCGTCAGTTTTTTCTGAAGAAATTAGGAGAAAATATGGTCTTGGTGATAAGATTCGGCATTTTTTTTAATTTCCTTTTTTATAGGTATATATTGCACCTATCAATACATATTTTACAATATTTTTAGGCATAGATATATTAATTTATTTACTTAAAACAGTCCGATGTGTGCTGCGGGTTCGGATAACATTTGCAAAGTGACTTTTTCATTATGTTGGAGGTTTTACCAAATGCGTCGGTAAAGTTTAGTTTTTTTACTATTAATCCCACAAAATAAGTCATGAAATTTCAACTCTGATGAAAATAGGATGAGCATTTAATTTGCCTTTGACAATCTATGAATTATTCCAACTTGTTTCCAAGATATATGTTTTTTAAATGCCGTGATCCACTAAAAGATGAATTTCAAGAAATAAGGAATTTTTAATTATAACAGAAACAGATCGAAAAAAATAGTTAAACATGCATACTATTTTTCTATTTCTCAAGACGTTGGTTTAAAACTGTATCATGAGCCGAATCGGTTGGAATTATGAGCTAGTTAAATGAAATCGCCAGAGAAACAGCGGCTACTTAAATGAAGCAATGAAATAATTTAGTATTAAATGGGACTTCGACCGGCCCATAACTAGACTAACGAAGGGCAATAAGACTTGCGATAACAAGCCCGAGGACTTATTAAGCTCAGTCTGATGACGGCCCAGGTACAAGGAACTCGTCGGGAGGGTACAACATGGCAGCGGCCGGATTGACCAATGGCCGACCGGCCACCTTTCACGGGACCAGGTACATGTGACCAATGACCTTGTAGGTACGTTCAAATAAACATATTATTATATAACGGCAATGATAATTTTAGATATAATTGAGATCCTGGTGGCACTCGTTAACTCTTTATAGACGTAAATTTATTATAAATTTGGAATATATATATAGTGAATATTCAATGGTTGACCGGGGTATTATTGAGTAAGGAGATGGTCCGGTCATGAAGACTAAAATAGTGAAAACAACTATTTTATTTAAAGCCAACGTTTCGACCTGACTTTGCAGGTCTTCTTCAGGGCTACAACGGACAACAAATGGCAATAGAAAAATGTGGAAGTTACATAATATCGAAATAAAAAAATATAAAGAATGTGAATAAACTTATTAAAATTATAAATAGTGTAAATAGCAAGTAAATATAAATATTAAGAACAATAAACTATATAAACAGATTAAATGAAGTATAAATAAGTAACAAGATCCTAAACTGAAGTAAGTAAGTGGTAACAATAATTGTAGATTATTAGAAATACGGAACAATTTAATGTAACAAGGATCATGGAGAATATACGCAATAATAAGTATAATCCTACAGATCTCAAGGAAAGATTGAAAGAAAAAGGGTAAATAATAAGGAATAATGGATGCAAAGGGAGTTTGAAATAAACTAAAAATCTTTCGGATTGAGGCCTTTTACGATTAATAATAACGGATATATTTTTTAAAACGTTTAAATAGTTTTCTTTATTCCTTGCTTGCTTTGGAATAAAATGAAAATTAACGATAATATAATGGCTTGCCTACAAAGTTAGTTTATTGTTTTTTTCCGATTTCATTTAGTCATTTCTCACTTTATTGTTTGTAGCAGCTATTTTGGAGCATTGTGACCTTATTGAGAATATTTTGCCTTTAATATATCTTTATAGGTATTTAAATACATCTCTCATTACTTTTCTTTTAGTTATTCTTTTATTGTAATAGGTACTTTAGTAGTAGAACAATATTGTTATTCTTAAAGGACTTTGTCCCAGGATAAAGTTGATTCTTCTATTCTATTCTTTACATTTCAGGATCGGATAAACAGCGAGAAAATAGTAGATATTTTTACGAGTATTCTATATTAGATAGAGTGAAAGTAAAAAATCTATTGAGTCTCCACCGTTGACAATTTCATCTAATATTTCATTTTAGACAAATACCCAATATAATTTTTTTTTAAGAAGAGACACATATTTATATGACTTTTTTTTTTACTGTGAACAGTGAATAATAAACCTAATTAATTTTGGCAAGTAGAGATTTTTACTAATGCTATTTTGACAATTATTACATTTTTTTTAAGTATAAAAACCCAGAACTATTTGAAATAGCTCAGTACACCTTGACTTTCCTTATAAACGTACCATATAAAGTTGATTAATTGGATTTTTATTATAGTTTTAGTAGGATGATGAAACGATTGAATTATTTAAACCACTTAAATTCAATATTAAATATTATACACATCTTAAGTAATACTGATATATATTTTCTTAATAACAGACTCGTATCTGTATGATTTTTTTTTTTTTTACTGTATAGAAAATAATAAACCTAATAAATTTTGGCAAATAGAAATGTTTACTAATATTATTTCGTCATTATTTACATTTATTTAAGTATAAAAAACCCTACACTACTTGGAAGTACACGTTGCCTTTCCTTATAAACGTACTATATAAATTTGGTTGAGTGCATTTTTATTATCGCTGTAGTATGGTAATGAAACGGTTGAATCATTTAAGCGAATTAAATTCAATATAAAATATT
Source organism: Nezara viridula (assembly GCA_928085145.1). Lineage (NCBI taxonomy): Eukaryota > Metazoa > Arthropoda > Insecta > Hemiptera > Pentatomidae > Nezara > Nezara viridula. Next base: position 71,696,506 of record OV725082.1, read on the forward strand.
ATACACATCCTAAGCAACATGAGTCTTGAGTATAAGTTTAATACCAGATGTGGTAATTAGAAAAAGCCCGTTTTAAAACTTCCCAGAAGCTCTCGGGCAAAATTACCGCGCCACTTCCTGAGTGGTTATACTCATTTAAAAAAATCCACTCGCTACTTCACTTGAGTGGATTAAAGCTATAACACCTTTTTAAAGTCACCTCATGTTAAACTGGAGCCTTTTTAATCAAGGCGAGGTACTCTTTGATAGCGTTTTATCACTGTATTGGCCGAGGCTATAATTCTTCTAAATTGATTAAAATTGATCAATCATAATGATGAGCTCATCGTCGAAGAGTGTTGTTGTTTTCCTTCAAACCTTATAAAAAATATAGTATAAAAAGAAAATTATTTATTAAAACACGTATGCATAATGAAATCATAAAATGCCTCACGCGGCTGAGGATCGGACATACCAGACAGTCACACCTCCACCTCATAACAAAAGACCCAGATTTAAAAAATGTGACCAGACATGAACTATAAAGCATATTTTGCAAGATTACCCTTTTTACACCGCGATGTTAAACGATCTTGGAAAACCCCACAATATATCAGCATCCCTTGGAAACCAGGAAGAAATCATTATTAAAGTTATGGAGTTCCCACACAATGAAATTCTTATAAAACATATATGACAAGTTTATATCCAATGATCCTTTGCAAATTTTCATTTTTTCATTTATTTTTGTTCTTTTATTTATTAATTTCAATCCGTTTATTTATTTTATTACAAGTTTTTTTTTTTATGATCTTATTATCTTTTAGTGTTTATTATTATGTTTATTTATTTGTTTTATTATTTTTATTTATTTATTTAATCGGGCGGTGATGACCGGAATTTTTTGTGTTTAGACACAGAAACAAACATAAATTTGTTTTCACTATTATGGCCAATAAAGAAAATATTTATTTCAATAGTTAAAAGGTTTACTTATTATATCATTAGTATTTTATTAAAGCTCATACTGCCATTCCAGCCACCAAATGGGGTGTTTGAGTTAGCTGAAACGATTTTTAACTTTGATGACTCAAATCATTCGGTGTGATCCCGTGTGTTTTTCAAAACGAGCTAAAATTATTGAAAGTAAAAGTATTATATTAAATTTAAGTTATACTCGAATTATTGTTGGTCCCAGATCATCATGAGTATGTGCGTTATCACCTCTGCTGAGTATAAATTGTTAATACTTGAAAAACAAAAAAATATAAGTAAAATCATTACACAAAAAGACTCGTTCTTGTTAGAGTTGCCCAAATGCGAGACCGGGATGAGTCTTGGTCTTGCAAAATTGGTCTTGGTTTTGCGCAAGAGTCTCGCAACAGTCTTTCAGCTACTTATTTGCTTAATACTACAGAGATATTACTGTAATTTTTCAGATAGAAGAAACCTAAGTAAGCCGCAATGAAAAATTAGAGGACTTAAATGCAAAAGTATATTGGTTATACCAATTATTAACATATAGTAACTAAGATTGTCAAGTATTAGTAACTATTTTGCCTTAATTTTTATTTTAAAAATCTATTTTTTTTTACCAGTTCTGCTCTTGGTCTTACAACAGGCGGCCTTGGTCATGTCCTTGGAATGTGCAAGACCAAGACCGATTTTGGGCAACACTAGTTATTGTAGAAAAAATAATTGTAGCACTGTATTCGATTAGACATATGCGATTTTTTTAGATTAATATAATATTTCAACTTACAGTTTTTAGAATTTTATGCAGTAAAGAAAGCGAATACATTAAAAACAGCTTTTTTTATATTACCAATTTTATATATTAATAATTTTCCTTTTCATTTCACACGATATTAATGCATCTATGAGTGTATATAAAACAGTACTAAGCGGTTATACGCAAATATGAATTGTATATCTAAAGTAGGAGTGAAATGATATTTTATAGGAAACTAAATATCCAGAATTATTCAAAAAGCATGGAATTAAGTAATGAAGATAGAAATCTTGAGGTCGATTGAAATTAACGGAAGGAATAAACACTTAGTAAATAAAAATAATAATATTATATTCTAATTTTTTTTTTATTTCGATTCCTTGCCTTGAAATAAATCAATTGAAAACAAACTGAAATAAATCTGCTCGAGAAAATAAAAACTTTATTGAAGTTGATACGCCTAGTTTATTTATTCGACATAGATTACAGTTACGTAAACACTAAAACCGTTCCTAACTTTACTGTTGACCATTCTCAGCACGTAACGCCGAAAAAGTAACGCCATAAATAACATCTTGAAAGTGAAGGTCAGTGACGTGAGCTGAATATGCAAACAGCGAAGACAGCTCATTGAGAAGAACAAGAGGCCAGCCATGAATGAACGAATGACCTCTGCCTCTTTACTACGGTTGTTATAGTATTTAATGGCACCAATAAAATTGTACTGGCCCCGTTAATCCCACCGTTCATTGTGCTACTGTGATTTTTACAGCGCCTTTAACACTTTGAATTATTTCCCACTATCTGGAGTTCTTGAAAACATATTTATTTTTGTTGAAAATTATAGCAAAAAAAAGCTACTGAAAAAATTCGTTATCGATATAAATTTTAAAAAGAATTTTATAATTAATGATGCCATAAAAGGCCTATAAAACTAATCTTTATATAATCTTCACTATCCTATTAGCTGTTCTTCATTTTTAAGTGAATTATTCATGAATGATGTGCAAAATTAATAATTACACCAATAAATTTTCCAATAATGTAGTATTAGAACCTGGGCACTTTGGCAAGCATCTACATTTACTTTTTAAAAAAAATTCATATTAAAATATAATATAAAACCATATTAAATCTAAGATCCTTTCATATTTCAGGAGGTATTTTTAATAACCTTTCTTTTTTCATCTCAGTATATATTTTATTGTAAATAAATACTAATTAAAGTGTCGGTACAAAAATCCTTAATCTTCAGAACTTGTTATTTTAAAAAACAAAAGAAGTCATCTGTCAAGTTAACTAAATTAAACCGTAATACATTAAGGCGGTTCCTTTTACCTTCTTATTCTGAGAATACATTATCATGAAAAAAAAATATTTTTTTCGTATTTAATTTTACAATTAGTAAAATAAATCAAGTTCTAAAATTCAGACTAACCATCTATTCCTTGTCTCTAGTTTATTTCAATAAAATAATAATAATAATAACAATAATATAAATTAAAATAAAATAATAAGTCTCTTTCCGGTCATCATAAGTAATACAAGATGAATTAAAACTGCCAAGGGTTGATGAATTCTTTAATGAGAGAAGTAAAAAACTTTTCATCTCATTTCAAAAGAAGAGAAACCCCTCTTTTAACAAACGTAGACTTAAAGGACTTCCAAGACAATCATAAATAATGTTTGAAACCAAAATATTATGTTCAGGAAGCAGCATCGACACTTAAAATTCAATAATTATATTAAATATATTTTTTTATTTGATTTTTAAAATATTGAAATTTTTGTGTCCTGTTAAAATTGCTTTGTTGTCTGCGAATATCCGCACAAATCCTAAACATTATTTAAAAATAATTACATGTCTGTGTTAAACTTTGGGAAATTTGACTAAATTAAGACAAATCACAGCACACTACGTTTACCCTTCGACATGAAACTCCACTTTTCTGTGACAATACACAGATTCCACTGACATACCCCGTTCACTACCTTGGTTCAATACTGATATTTGACCAAAAAATGATATCGGTCCTACATATCACCAAAAAAAAGAAACACTAAATCATTGACTAAGAGTTAAAAATTCATTTCTCTAGAAACACTCAAAACTAAAACTTAGATAGAGATTGAATGCATTTAGTGGTTTATTAAAACCAATTTCCACTTACACATCACAGATATTTGGAACAGCTAAAAAGACTCACTTAAGAAATCTTCAAATCTTTCAAGGAAAAACCTTCAGAACCATTACAAAAGCACCTTGGTACGTTTGCAACATAACCTGACCTTCACGACTCTTAACGAACCTATACGAACTTACAAACGAATCCACGAAAAATTACAAGGACACTCCAACATACTTATAAATGACAAGGATACAACACACATACCTAGTAGCAACGTCCATAGAAGATTGGAGAAGAGTTGGATGAAGAACCTGCTCGTTTTACAATTAATGTAAATATTATACAATATATATATATATATTGAAATTATTCACGAAAATGTCTTTCAAGACAACCATCCAGAACACATATAATCATTATAACAGTCGAAGAGAAGGATGTTTGGAGTGATCATTCAAAATAAAATAGTAAATGCAAATAATTGGATTTTACTTACCGACGTTTCGGCCCGAAGTTCAGGCCTTGTTCAGGCCTTAGTCTGTCTACGCTTGTTGGAAGAGCAGCCCAGAAGAACGCCTGAACTCCGGGCCGAAACGTCAGCGAATTTAAAAATAAATACAACTATTTATTTTTACTATTTTATTTGACAGATCACTCCTACCATCCTTCTATTCAATTATTCACTACAGTCGATCATCATACCCACATTGTAATAATCAGATATTTATAAAATTATGTATATTTTGAATAAAAAATCGTAACTATAATTAATCCAATTATGTAAGAAAACAATAAAAACTTACCAATTTAGTTTTAATTTTCGGGAAACACATTACCTTCACAGTCCGCCGCAGATCCTGTCCATCAGTCCACTTTAATTCCATCCAGCTTCCTTTTTCAGACACAGTCCAGTATTTTGGCTTTATCTTAGACCGAAGACTAACGTGGAACCCACATACTAGACTTAAAAGACAAGAACTTAACCGACGATACGGCCAATTATACAGACTACTGACCAGAAAATCTCAACTTTCAATTGACAACAAATTACTGATCTACAAGACAATCCTGAAACCCATTTGGACCTACGGACTTGAACTTTGGGGGACGGCAAAGTTCTCTAACATCAAACGCATCCAATCCTTTCAATCCAAAGTCCTCCGAACAATAGTTGATGCTCCGTTCTATGTAACCAACAAAACCCTGCATCATGACCTTAATATCCCATTTGTCCTTGACCTTATCCGTGAAAAATTTTCAAAATTCCATCAGAACCTTATCAATCATCCAAATCCCCTAGCCCAATCCCTATCTAGTTCCACTCATCCCTACAACCCTCCTCGAAGATTGAAGCGGCAGTGGCCCAGAAATCTTTTATAGTATTTATTTTGGAGTTCTGGCAATGGCCAGATTCTCCACTCAAGACATGAGTGTATGTGGCTCAAGCGCTCTCGCTCAAACTCCACCGGCTTTAGCACCGGTGAGGAGGTTGAGAGACTAGCGCAGGGATTTGGGTTCCCCGCCTGATTGTATATATTGTGTATAGGTATGATTGTGTTTTTATGTTTCTAATTTACTTATATTTAGGTTTTTTTATTGTATATAGTTTTTATTTATTATTATTTAGTTATTGTTTTACTTTGTTAATTTTTTTTTTTTGTATATACGGTGTGAATGTGCTCATTTATCAATATAATTATTGTCCCTGTGACAGAATATTGTATGTCTAAATAAAAAAAAAAAAATAAATAAAAAAAAAATTTCCGGGAAGTGGTATGATTTAACCATGGAAGAAAAATATGTTGAGTTCTGTGCAGAAGGATAACCAGTGATAGTATTATTTTTGTACCAAGCGAAGTCGAAGATAATCTAATCAATAAAGCCACTTTATTTTATGTAGATTTAATAAAATTAGAGTAGAAATGAAACATTAATTTGCCATGAAAGAGATAAGATTATTATACAAGTACCTTCAGATATTTAAAGTTTGTAAGAATAAGTAAATTATCATAAAAGTGCTACCATATCTACATATCAAAACCCCCAAGTATTTATGACAACGAAGGAACTGTCCGAAGACTATTTGCACCCGTTCCTATCAGTACAATGTTCTCCTAATGAGATTATTCCTCGTGAGTAATGAGTAAAATTATTCATGACGAATAATTTATTTTTTAATCTTATTAAAAAATAAAATAATGACACAAAACAAAACTAGACCGGATCCCAATTAACATTTTAATGGTTCCAGAGATTACCAACTGGACTCCATTTACATAATGTATTCTGAGGACCTCTAAGAAGCTCTGCATAAAAATAGTGCCCTGGATCCTTGTCTTGAGGAAATCACCCGGATTCCTCTCAATCCTTCAGGTTCTGACAAGCTAACCAATCTTGTGCAATGGGAGGAATGCGATTGTCAGGGTCTTTGGCAGCGAAAGGTCGCGTCTTCCGATTTTCTTCCTTTTTCTTGCTATTCCTATTCAAGAATCGTTGGCAGTCGTTCAAAAACGCTTTCGATTTTTCTTGCATGTTGAGCTAAATGTTCTGTTTGTTCAATAGTCAAACTCGTGAAAGTAATTATATGCGCATGGAATTTACTATTCAAAGTATCTTAGCAAAACAAAAACAAAATTGATTCTATTTACCTTCGCAGGAAGTTCAAAATAACTTAAATAAATAACATATTCTAGAGTTTCTATTCATTCTTTAAGTTTCTCTTCACTTATAAACATACAAACTATTTTTTAAATCAATGCAAATATATTTATTATAATGCTTTATATAATTATACACATTATTTTATGTTAATTAGTGTTACCCAAATGCGAGACCGGGACGAGTCTTGGTCATGCAAAATCAGTCTTGTTCATGGTCCTGGTCTTGTGCAAAAGTCTCGAAACATTCTTGCAGTTACTTATTAGCTTATTACTATAGAGATTTTACTGTATTTTTTTAGATAGGGTAAACCTATATTATTACTATAGAGATATTACTGCAATTTTTTAGATAGAGTAAATCTAACGAAGCCATAATGAAAAATTAAAGAGTTAAATGTAAAGGTATATTAGTTATACCGATTATTAACATATCGTAACTATGATTGTCAAGTATTAGTAACTATTTTGCCTTAATTTTTATTTAAAATATCAATTTCTTTTACCAGTCCTGGTCTTGGTCTTGCAACAGTTAGCCGGCCTTGGTCTTGGTCTTGCAAAGTGCAAGACCAAGACCGATTTTGGGTGACACTAATGTTAATATTGTTTTCTTAGGATCTTGTTATTCAGCCAATAAACATCAAACTACATTTCGACTTTTCAAGACTTAATTGTTCTCATAATCATGACCTACAGAAATTTTTATCAAATTATAAGGCTTATTATCAATTTTTTAAATTTTATTTTGAGCACATAAATGCTTAAAATTATGAATAACTTCATTGAACAATAAATAAATGGTGAATTAAAACTATAGAAAACATTCCATATAATATTCCAATGTTCATATGATACTGTTTATTTAGTGTTCTATAAAGAAATTAGTAATTTTTAACAATTTTAATTACAGCCATTTTTTAATGGTTAAAACTTTTAAAAAAATGTCAACAAACGATATCTACACTGTTGTATTATCAATATGAGTACAATTAAATATTTTAAAAAATCGTCAAAATATAGTCGTATATATTTTTTTCTGACCTCAAGGTTCTGAAGAAATATAAATTTTTTATTAGTCGAGTAAATACAAATATCTAAATGTATGGGTACTGGAAAGTTGTAAAGAAAAAATATATAGTCTTAAATATTATATTTCAAAAAAGAAAAATAGTGACTTGGAATTAAATAAATATAAAAATAACTTGAATAAAGATGAGTTAAGTAATTTAAATTAATATGTCAGTTTCGAAAACTTGGAATATTTTTCAAAGCATTTAATACAAGATTCAAGGATTCATATATTCTACTTAGATCGGTTACATAATATCAATCCTTATTTACTGCTAGAACCTGTACAAATACTACTCATGAAGGGTCTTGGGTTCGGTACTGAGTAAGAAAGTAATTTTTCATGTTTAATTAATTTTATAGATGCTAGGTGCTCCCCAGAAGGGACTCCTGATCCCAGGTTCGACCCACAGCCGATGAAACAGAGTTAATAATTACCTGCCATCATGGACGGATCTACGGGGGCTTTCGGGGTGAAGCTCTCCCCAAAATGGTAAAATATAACCATATTTTATAGAAAAAAAAATGTTTGAAACTATCTCTTAAACTATTATTGTTCGTGTAATTCCATTTAATAGGACTTCAAGAATCACGAAGACAACACGTCATATGGGTAGCTAGTTTCTTTCTTTCTTTTTTTTCAAATTAATTATCGTTATATATATGAAAAAAAAAATCCTTCGGATTGAAGCCCCTCCCATAATTAAATCTTAGGTGCGCTATTGCCTGCCATCATTCAGATTCGTAGCTGAAATCTCGAGGTTTGGCAGTCAGTATTCAGCTTCCCCGCGTCTCTTACTACAACTAGAATGAAATTTAAAATAAACAATTTTAAATGGACACCAATTAAAATACAATGAAATGCTATGTTTTCTAAAACGTGGAGTAGTTTTTTTCAGAGGTTATCGCAATTAGGCGGGATTCTTGGTTACTTTCGAAGGAAGCTTCGTTTCTGT